>PVKZ01002118.1:0-263699 GCA_004027375.1 Macroglossus sobrinus
AGAGAGAGAAGGGAGGACGAGGACTAAAAGAGAAGGGAGGAAGGAAAGAAATATCTAGTTTTAGAAAGATGTACTTTTTACCTAAATGAAAAGATGGCAATCTACTGAGAAGAAAACATTTGCTCTAGAAGTAAATTTTTCACACAGAAATATGCTAAAAAACAAACTAGGACTTTACGGTTAAAATTTCTTGCCCTCGGCAGAGACGTCTCACTTCTTGACAGATCAAACATTTAAGACACTTTGATCTCATTAATCGTGGTATTTAATCTTCATAACGCGCCTACGAGGGAGTCAAGTTGATTCATGGGAGTGAGTGGCGGCTGGAGGAACAGCTGTCGGGGGCCAGCGTCTGAGTGCGAAGCCAGACCCCGACTCCTGGGGCGTCCCCTGCGCCGACCGCAGCCGCACGCAGGGGAGAAACGGTGGGGACCAGGGAGAAACGCACAGGCTGCTTCCACACCTCTGTGTAACCCACAGAGCTGTCACCTCTCCACAGTAAGCGCTCGAGTTTTCCACTTCAGATCCCTCCACAAAGAGGTCAAACCCTAGCCCCACTGAAAACAGGACAGCAAGGCCCGGATGGAGCTGCTTATGCGAAGCCCACGTCCCCACACCGAGACTCGGCTTCACTGCAGTGTCGGCTCCGCACGGACCGGAATCGGGACCAGCTGATGGTCACCCGGCCAGGGCGCCGGCACGAGAGACCGGCCAGCCCCCGGGAGGAAGCGTCCTGCGGTGACGACCCGCTGGCCAGGCCTATAGCTTGTGACAGTTCTGGCGCCCGAAGGAGACCCTTCCCCTCCACGCCCCCTCCGGCCTCAGCCCCGGAGCCTCCAGGAAGGGGAACCTGGGCGCCCCTGGGTGCGCTGCTTCCTCCCAGCCCTGGAGGCCGCTGGGTAAGACCCTCCCGGACCCCAGCCGGAAACCGGACCGGCCTGGCGTGGTTTGGGTCCCACCCAAGCGGAACTGGGTCCAGGGTGAGGCTGCTGGCAGGTGAGGCTGAATGAGCTGGTGAACCTTATCAGAGATAAGCCCAGCGGCCAGGCGAGCATGTCTGTTTAGGGGTGCCCTAGGGAAAAAGGGGTCTCAGTCAGGTATTCGCCATCAAGGGCGGAGGGGGTGTTCCGGGTGACCGGAGGGGGGAGCCTGCTGGGACACCCCGCTCCCTCTCGAGCCTGCAGCTGGGCGGGGCCCCGGGAAAATGGGCAGGAGGCAGGGGAGAACCTCAGCTAAGGCAGCTCCCCCAGGAGCGCGAGGGACGAAGGTGTGACACAGCCCTTCCCTTCCAAACTCAGACTCCAGGCAGAAAACGCCTGTCAGCGTCCGAACCGTGCACGGCGACTCATGACTTAGCGTTCGCGCATCCATGGTGGCCGTGGACATTTTCTCTCCCAGGGGCAGCTACCACCTTCTCCCCCACCTTCTGTCTCGTTCTGTGTCCTGAGAACCTGGCTTGGCGGCTGTCAGGTGACAGAAACGTGGTTGCGCCCGTTTGTCACTCGGGTCCTACCGGTGGCCGCCAGGTCTCGGGGACTTGTCTGAGTCCCTCTCTCTGGGCTGTCTGGGTTGTCTCTGGATCTTGGGGTGGGGGGGTAGTATTCTTGCACCCTTTTGAAAGCTGGCGACCCTACAGCTCTGCCTGCTGTGACGTCACAGGAGAAATCTTGTCACAAGGAGACTGGCTTTTGCTCTCGTGACCACAGAGAAAAAACCTTTCCATCCCTTTCCTTGTGCGTAAAAAGCGCTCTTCACGGTGTCCAGCGGGAGGACCTAACCACCATTCACTCTGGCCGCCTAGGAGACAGCCGTTCAGGAGAAGCCAGCATCTCTAATGTCATCTCCCTAAGGGCCAGTGGAGTGACAGGGGACTCAGCTAAAAGGATGACAAGGAAATGGCCGCCTGTCATTGAGAGGAGAGATGATCTGTAAAATCGATAGTAATAATAAAATAAAAACCATCAAGTATTAGGAGTTGAATGCTCGGTTTTGAGATTTTCTTCTGAATAATTATAACACACGTGTCCGTGGTTTGCAGAAAATATTAATCCCACTATCGCGTTTCCATCAAGCCCAGAAAATGACATGGATATTCTCAAGGACATAAATTTCTTCCACATCTATTATTTCTCTGTATCGATATATTACTAAAGAATGATTTAACACTTGGTAAAGTACAACACTTTCTAGCTAAATGTTCTAATTTTTTCGGGCCTAAGGCTCACTGCATCTTTAAATTTATGTCCCCTGGAAAGCTCATTTGCTATAACTTCACCTTTCCCCATGAAGAAGTGCTAGCTGGGGTTCTACCTGTTTCTTCAGAACTGTCACTGCTGCAGCGGCCGCCGTGGATGCCGGCACTCGCCTATGGCCCACAGCCCCCCACTCCGCGCCTGGGGCGCTCTTGCAGGAGACACGCGGTCGCCCACCCTGGTTGCCCAAAGGCCACGCGGTAGGCGTGGGGACCCTCAGCTGTGACCTCACAGTCCTAGCAAGTGGCGTGGCAACGTCCTTCCTGTGCCTACTGCAGAGAGAATCGTGAAGGCTGATTCTGGCGAATGGGTCACAGCCAAGCTCACAACGAGGCAGCTGTGAAGGATGGCACTGGTCTGGGCGGGCAGAGGGGGCGGGGGCAGGAAGGGGGCAGAGCCGCCAGCAGGATCGAAGCAGAGGGAAGCGTCTGGCCTGGGATGGGGCGGCAGGGAGGGCGCCCCGTGGTGAATGAGGATAAAATGACATTAGATGGACACGGTGGGAAAGGACGGCTGAGCATGAACGTGTGAAGAAACACTCACTTTCTGGTTGAGAAAGTGAGGAGGCAGTATGGCTTCTAGAGCAGGGATGTGACACGCTGTGAAAACACAAGCCCGGCAGAACTGCTCCCCGCTAAATCTTCTGTGCCCGCCCCGAACGCTGAGGGAGCTCCCCCAGCCTGACGGTGCTGGGACGCGGGCCTTGGGCCCCCCTGAACACCCTGCCCTGACAACAGGCCCCTCAGAGCTGCCTCACCGTCCTCCACGTGAGGGCACAGGGCGAAGACGCCGTCAGCGACCCAGGACGCCAGTCCTCACCGGACACCAGGGCGGCCGGCCCCCGACCCTGGACTTCCCGCCTCCGGAAGCGTGAGAAACAAATGTTTGCTGCTTATAAGCCACCCCCGTATACAGCATTTTTGTTATAAAAGGTCAAACTAAGAGTCATCTAGAATTCACTGAAAGTAGAACTTGCAGTAATCCATTAAAATTATTTAAACTTGAAAAAAAGCCCAGCTTGAATGGTGAAAACAAGTGTGGAAAGAAGAGGCTACATCTAAGAAAAAAAATTAAAGAGGCTTCCCAACTAACCTGCACTGAAATGAGATACAAAATACTCTCACCATCTAACTTGGGGGGGAGTTGAAAGGAACAGTTTTATATCCATCATCCCATTCATGGGATAAAGTACTGAATACTTGTTTGTGTTTGTTTTGTTGGGTTTTTGTTTCGTTTTTGCTTTTCACTGCTGGTCAGATGTGAGAACAAGACTGTTCTTAAAGCACTTAAAACTGCCCACAGCTTTAACCTTCCTGGCGTTGTTAAGAGTGCGTCAGAAATTCTCTAAGTTACATAGAAAAATAAGTTTATTTTTCTCTTACTTATCTACCAAGAATGCGCCTATTGTATGTGTATCTCCATTGCTGTTTCGTTTGCAAGAGGCTGCACCTGAGCTTTATGACGATTCAACCGACACAGGCCGGCGGGTGGGAATTTAATGTCGTTTCATGATACATTTGAGGATAGTACTCTCTCCCTTAGAATCTGAATAAGCGGCACATAAAGACAGCCAGCTCCGATTCTTACATTCCAGTTATGAACCCGGTATTATAAAAGAGTGCACGCTGTTCTTCAAACACAGCTGAGGTTCTCTCTTTTCCTTCACTTCACACCGTTCTCTCGATTCGCATGCCCACAGCCATTCTGTATGACAACTTAGTAGAATCTCCGATTCCTGGCAGCAGAAACGATCACAGAAACTGTATCTGGCCATGAGGACTGCTCTGATGGTCTGAGCTTGCACCTGCACCTGGCCAAACCCGCAGGTGAGAACCTGAGCATCGTGGTGTTTTGCTGTTAAAAACCCTAGTGTAATGTCTAGGTTTGTGCAGCTAATTGTTAGGAAGCATCTATTCTGTAACTCTGCGGTTCAACGATATGTTAACAAGCCAGTCTGATCCCACCCCGGTCCTGTCACGCAGAACTTAGGCGATGACAACAGTGGCAGGACAGTGATGAGCTGATTTGTTTCCCAGCGCCAGCGAGACAGCCTTGGCACGCAGTCTGGCACGCAGTCTGGCACGCAGTCCGGCTGAGGTTAAGGGGCACGGTGTGACGATTCGACGCCGTGCCCTCTTGCGCAGTGATGACCGCGTTACAGTAATGAGCACCTCCGACTCCGCACATCGTTGCCGTCCCTCTTCTGGGACAAGACACGCAGACCCAGGCTCTTGGCGACTCTGAAGCGTGTTACGCAGCCTTGTTCACTGTAGGCACCATGCTGAGCATGGGGTCCCCAGGACGGACCGTGCACCCTTTGACCAACATCACCCCACTACCCACCCTCCGCCCGCGGCCACCAGCCTTCTGCGGCCCTGTGCCCGAGAGCCTGGCTCGTTTAGACTTCGTAGAAAGTGACATCACACAGCTTGCCTGTCTCTGTCGGAATCATTTCTCTTAGAATGAGGCCCTCGAGGTCCGTCCACGTTGTCACGAAGGGCAGGGCCCCCGTCTTTCTCACAGCTGAACCGTGTTTGGTCGTAAGCACGCACCGCCTCTTCAGCCAGCCAGCCCCAGCGGGCACTCGGGTCACGTCCCTGTTCTCACCGTGGGGAATCGCGCAGCAGTGGGCACACGGGTGCACGTACCTTTCCAAACTGGTGTTCTTGTCTCCTTAGGCTATGCACCCAGCAGGGGGATGCTGGGTGTACGGCGTAGTTATCTTTAGTTTCGTGAGGAACCTCCATCTGGGTCTGCACAGGGGCTGCCCCTGGTCGCATGCTGCCTGCAGCACACAGGGGCTCCCTCTTCTCCACGTCCTCACCTGCCCTTGTTACCTCCTGGATTTGTGATAACAGATGTTCTAGCAGGAATGCGCTGACGCCCCATGGTGGTGAGAGATACTGAGCATCTTCTCAGGCGCCTGTTGGCCATTCACGTCTTCCCAGACTGACAATGGATGCACCTGCTCCGTGCTCCATGCGTCTCTCTGTGGCGGAAACCTCCTGCCGTGTGCCCCCTCTGGACCCTGCCCTGCACGGGTGCTGGCGGCCTCCCTCTTGCTCCCCCGAGGGTTCAATAATAACCCCGGCACATTACCAAATTAAAGGACTCTAAATTTTTAACACGTCTTCATCCGAACACCTCTGCTTTCCCTAATTCTTGCCTTTCCTGCAAATACGTTAGGCTCAGTTAATCGTTTCTTAATAAAGGGTGTACGTACAAATAAAGGGGAATTTTCTGCTGTTTTCCCTTGAGCTAGCATTTTCTGACTCCAGAGTCACAATGAAATGTCTTTCACTTATGATCTCCCTTTTAAAAATTTTTCTCAAGACCGCTATCAAAATCCAGCCTTCGCTGTCACAGACCTCAGCCAGAGGATACGGACTTACATGTGGTATCTCTGCCTCCCACCTGCTTTGAACTCTCCCACCCGGCCACCCAGTCTCTCCCTGAAACCCCACACCAATCAGATTACTGTCCTGCCCCCGAGTCTCCGTGGATCCTTCTGCACACGGAACCAAGCTCTTAGAACCATCCGAAACACGCCGGCGTCCGGGGCTAACGCATCTTGTGTGTATTACAGTCAGTCACTTGCACACCTGCCTGTAAGCTATAAAGAATGTGAAAACGTGCCACACACTGGCCTAAGGAACCCTTAGCATGGGCTCAAGCGGCATTCGCTGAACTTAATTCTTTGCAGTTAAACCGCAACCTTTTTATTTCGGAGAGCTCCAGGCCTTCGCTGGCCCACTGCGCCTCTCCAGTCAATGAGAACAGCCTTGGAGACAACGTCCATGGCTTGTCTCGCCGGCAGCCGCACACCCAGCCCGTCTGTCCCGACGCTACAGACAGCTTGCATCACATGTTAGCCACGGACACTGAGGAGAGTCTGTGCCCACCCAGCCATCGGAATCAGGGAGGCAATAAAAGCTCTTCTAGGCACCGCATCCTCCGTCCAGAGGCCCCCAACACGAAGCCCGAAGGCACGCGACGCCCTCAGTGAATTCCTCAGTCACTCCGAGCCTCTGGAACAACCCATTCCAAGTGCCTCCTAAATACACCTCAGCCATCCATGCCCCCCACGGACGGGGCGAATGATGCACTGATTTCCCCACGACCCAGCACACTCTCCAAGGCTTCTCCTCAGACGACCTTACCGATCCTCACGCGTCGTCCGCCATCCTGTCCCTTCTGTTCTAAGGGCTTACTTCTCTGCCTCTGGGAAGCATAATCTAGTCCAGCGATCCGAGATCACTTTACCCTGCAATTCCAGGAAAAGACTTTCTTCTTGATTGTATTTTAGAAGAATTTAATTTTTGTTTTTTTATTTGTTATCTAAACTACCACCCCATTCATAAGTTGTTTTCATTCAAATGTTTGCTTGGACTTTGTTTTATATGGCTTGAGAGAAGAACACGTTTGCAGAAAACTTCATTTTACAATATAGCTTGATTAACTAACTATAAAATCATTCTCCCCCACCAGCGGTACTTTCATGGGTGGGGGGGCTGACACTGCAGCAGGCAGCGCGTTGCATCTGTCAGCACATGGAACGTAAATCTAAACACCGGTCTCATATCTGAGACCGGAGGTGATTGGATGAGTTCCTACATAAATATGTATAAGTTCGATATAAGGGATTTTTAGGAGATAGAGTCTCCTTGTATTAGGTAATCTTTAAAAGGTGACTCAAGCAGAAATATGAGTGGTGCTTTCATGAATTTTAATCGGTTTTTAATGTCTTCCATTGTTATATAGGTGTTTCGCTGTCTGCTTTGCAGATATACAGAATTTGATGAAGATGCAGTAAGCAAAACTCAGCTGGAGAGGAATAGTGTATAAAATATCCCAAACTCAGGTTAGATTAGCCGCAGTTGAGTAGATCAGATAAGCCCTGTACAGAGCCCATTCAAAGCCATTTACTATTTAAGCAGCAATTAACGGGATCCCCGGGAATTAGATGTCTTTAGAAAGGCAGTGAGGTCCGTCCACGTTAAAGTGAGAGAATGAAAACTGACCTGCACTTGCTTGCTTCTTAAGCCCCGAGACGGGACCGTCTCCACCCATCCAGAACGTGGCACCCCCTGAGACAGTCCCCAAATCAAACCTGGAGATCATCACATCCTACCAACACCGAGACTGAAAGAAATTTCGTCACGTAGAATCATATGTAGTTATTCCCTCGGGATACGATGGTAGAATGATTTTTTTCACAGATAGTCGATGATGAATTACTTATAAACATGCAACGTGGACAGAGAGATGTCTACCAAAGACAATTCACCAGCGATGCATCCACTGCTGATGAAAGCATATGCCATCATTCTTTAATGCTTATCATCCCAAACGTTCTCACTGCAGAGTCTAAAATAATCCACAAGCCAGTATAAAATCTCTATTAAAAAGCAAAATCATGCTCATTTTATGAGACCTAAAAATATGTCCCCCAAAAACAGCAACCAGGTTGGATAAATTGAATCCATGTAACATGTAAGAACTTTAATCTAAAAGCTGGGACAACTTGAAAGGAAACTGACAGTAGCTAACTTGACACTTTGTAACACGTAAGTTCCATAAGTACTGTTGCTAATTTAGCCCTTTGTAAAAGTGGATATTGACTTGTCAACTGTTTATCCCGGCATCATGTGACAATTTTAACATGACAGGAAATGTATCAAGAGAACCACAGCAAATAATTACTGTTTTTGCTTGTGCAACATCCATTTACGCTTCCGTTACACGAGAGCAAAAGGCAGTGACCCAAAAGCAGCCTGTGTCCTTAGCGGGGTCCTAACACCGACACCTGGGACGCTGTCCCCACAGCCTCTGCGGAGCCACCGTCCTTGCAGCAAGAGGCATGGCGTCTGTTGATGAGCCTCGTCAATGCACAGAGAAGCAAGGTACGGCCACAGTCCCCCCGACTTAGAACAGCAACTACTTGTCCACGAGACCCACGCGTGTTGCATTTTCAAGGAAATGGCTGTGCACGTGGAGGACGGAAAGACTGGGCGAGAAGAACCAGCCGCAGCCCATCTGTGGAGAACACGACGGCTGCTGATCTGGACACGGCCTGATTTATAAAGGAAACTCTCAAAGGCACGAATGGGGAGACACACGGCACGGGCTTGCCTCGGAGACACCCGGGTCCGAACCAGACCTGCACAGTCAGGCAGTGTCACAACAGAGCAGGCTGCAATCTCCCTGCTGGGGAAGGGTCTTGGCTTCCACTTGTGACAGACACCCCATCTGTAACGTGCGTTCCACGGATAGAACGAGGTACGCCTGTACGTACAGGGTTGGGCACCGTCACCCGGGGGCCTTGGAACACACCCCCTCCCGACGGACGGCTGTATCTGTCACAGAAATCTCATTTCATCCTGATAATCGGATCCCTCAAGGCCACACGTACGCTCAGTCTGAATCAGCTACATTTTTATTGGCAACTCGCAACTCATCCTGCCCAAGGTATTTTCGAATCAGGTGAGTGTTTCCCGCATGTGTTGGAGCGGAGGTGTCATTTTCAGTATTAGATGGTACACTATTCCCAGACGAACACTAGATGAAAGGTTCAGAGTTCACTGATTGAAACAGAGTACGCAGCGAAGGATGGGGAGGCCGCGCCGAGTTCTAGCATGCAAGATGTCACCCACGCCGCGTGCTGGTGGCTCCGCGTGCATCCGGGGCCCCGACGGGGGCTGAGGGGCAGACGCACAGACGCTCGCAGCTCTGGAGGCCGGAGTACGAGGTCGAGGGGCTGCCGGGGCCGGTTTCCGGGGAGACCTCTGTCGTGGGCCTGCGCCCTCACCTGGCCTGCCCCGCGTGTGGGCTGGAGACAGAGCTCTGCTGTCCCCTCCTCCTATGAAGCCACCAGCCCCATGAGACCGGGGCCCCCCTCCAGGAGCTCCTCGAACCCCATCCCCCCTTGAAAGGCCGCACGTGCACGCGCCGCCCCATGGGGCAGGCCTGCGACCCAGGGACCCGTGGGCCAGGGGGACATGATTCCCCCGTGACCTCGGTGGTCGGCGCTGTTGTGGGCGCACAGAATTTGCGATCGTAAGTAGTGGGACCATTTCATCAAAAGTGGTTTCCTACAAACAGTTAAAAGAGAGAACAGGAGAATTTTTAAAATCTAATAATGATTATCCAAAAATTGAGCACTAATGCACCAAGGGCTCACGTGCCCCGTTTTCTCCCAGGGATTAACAGTCGTGAGCGTTTTCCGAGGGGCGGCCTGAAGCCGCAGAAGCCAACACCTCCTGTTCTTTTCAAAAGGTCTAGCAAATCCTCTGCTCAGCCCGCTGACTTCTTGCCCTGGGAGAAGTACCAGATAACGTCCTCCATCCAAAGCCAGCTTTCCATCTGAAAAGAGACCGAAGTGTAAACGCGTTCGCAGGACTGAAAGGCCGTGTGGTGGCAGGGACGTCTCTCAGGAAGCCGACCCCTTCGCCGGCCCGACCCCTGCCTGGCCCGGGGACGGTGGGCAGAGCGCACGCCGGGCCGTGTCTGCCCAGGCCCCGCGCCCAGGCCTGCGCCCGCAGACCTCACGTGCGGGTGGAGTGCGCGGCACGCGGGGCGCGAGCGCGCTCATCTCAGACGGCGGTCGAGAAAGCTACACGAAGTGGCCCAGCGGGGGCCCCCTGCGCACGGCGGTCAGTGACGCCTGTCTGGGGAGGGGACGCCCAGGGAGACCCGAAGGCGGGCAGAGCTGGCCCCACAAAGAGCTGGGAAGGGAGCGCGAGCCGGGATCGCCGTATGCAGGGCCCAGGCTTCCGAGGACGAGGACAGGGGTGGGGGGCAGCTGGGGCTTGGGACGCCGGCCAGGCCAGCGGGACTGGTGTCTTCTCCCGGCTTCTGTCCTCGCTGAGCCGAGGTGACGACACGCGGAGCGTCCCCTGCAGTTGCTCCAGGGCGGTCACTGGACGTAGAACCAGGCCCAAGTGCCACTGCGGCGTGAATGCGGGTTTGTCCCAGGGGGCCACGCACTTGGGCACGAGTGTCCACTCATCAGCAGAGTGTCTCCTCATGTTCTTGGGTAAGAAAGTGCCCTGTTGGATAAAGGAGCTAATACTGTGCCAGTCATCACGATCGCAGCCATTCCTGATGCCTGCAGTGACGAGTAAGGAGTTTCCATGCGCAGAATGAACAGAAATGACACTGGATGTCGCTGGGCTGTGACCCGCCAGCCAGACCCCGCCTGGTCACGGATGTGACGACAGGGAGACCACAGCCACCTTCCCAGTGACGTTAAGCAAATAGAAGTCGTATCACTGTTGTCGAAAATATTATTTCATTCGTTATTTTAAAATGGCACTTTTTAAAAACGAATTTACTGCAGAGCATCCATTCTGATAGTTTGAGAAACACTGTTCTAAATATAAACGTGTTTTTCAATTAATTAGCAAATACCCTCTTACCAATTTTTTCTGTCGCATACATACCAATTGGATGCTCTTTGAGTTACGAGAAATTACACGCTTCATGTCATGTCTTTATCGCTTGTCAAAGACCAAACAGCGCTAACAGGGGAGGGTGCTACATTCCTGTAAGGAAACCAGTGTGACATCCAGGATCTCAGGTGTGTTTTGCCCAGAAATAAAAGGTCAGAGAAAACGGCAAGGCCGTTTTCAGGGGAGATGAGACGATGTTGAACAGAGGGGAGCCTCTGTCCCTCACAGATATTCGCCGGGCACCTAATCCCCGCAGAGCGCGGTGCTGGAAACGCGACGATTCAGTGAGGAGAATAAACATGGTCCCCGCCCCCACGGAGCTCACAGTGCCCTCCACGGGGGCTTCTGGGGCGACGCGCCCACGATGCGTGCTCCTCCTCCCTGCCCCAGTCTGCGTCCAGCTGTCATCCCGCCCCTCAGACCCCAGCCAGGAGACCGGGGGCGGTGCACCCCGCACCCCGGCAGTCGCCGAGGCCCCTCCGCACAGGGTCAGGACGAACGTGGGGCCCCGAGCTGCCCCTCCACTCGGCCCCCACGCCCGCTCCGCCGTGCACGCGCGCACACTCGCACCCCGTGTCCGCTCCGCTGTCCACGCGCGCACACTCGCACCCCTGCCCGCTCCGCCGCGCACGCGCGCACACTCGCACCCCGTGTCCGCTCCGCTGTCCACGCGCGCACACTCGCACCCCGTGTCCGCTCCGCCGTGCACACGCGCACACTCACACACACCTACACACTCACACCCCTGCCTGCTCCGCCGTGCACACACACACACTTGCACCCCGCACCCACTCCGCCGTGCACACACACATACTCACACCCTGCACCTGCTCCGCCGTGCACACGCACTCACACCCTGTGTCTGCTCTGCTGTGCACACACACACACTCACACCCCATGTCTGCTCTGCCGTGCACACGTGCTCACTCACACCCTGTGTCTGCTCCGCTGTGCACACACACACACTCACACCCCTGCCCCCTCCGCCGTGCACACACACATACTCACACCCTGCACCTGCTCCGCCGTGCACACGCACTCACACCCTGTGTCTGCTCTGCTGTGCACACACACACACTCACACCCCATGTCTGCTCTGCCGTGCACACGTGCTCACTCACACCCTGTGTCTGCTCCGCTGTGCACACACGCACACTCACACCCCTGCCCGCTCCGCTGTGCACACACACACACTCACACCCCTGACCGCTCCGCCATGCACACGCACTCACACCCCGTGTCTGCTCTGCTGTGCACACGCACACACTCACACACATGCACACACTCGCACCCCTGTCCGCTCCGCCGTGCACACGCGCACGCTCGCACTCCTTGTTTCTTGTGTTCTTTCTCTGGCAAGCCCCCGCCCCGGTCCTGAAACAGTCCCCACAGTGACGAGCTCTGATTTCGGGCAGGGAAGCGCCCGCCAATGGCTGCATCACCGTCTCCTGCCTCAGCGCCCAGCTGGTCTGACCCACGCCGGTGCGGGCACCAGCCCCGACCCCTTCCGCTGCTCACCGACCCTGTCCCTCCCCCCGGGAGCAGACTGGCATCACCACCAGCTCACCTTCCTCCCCAGGCAACCCGTCCACTGACAACTGGGGCCACTCGTGCCGTGGACCAGAGGGGACTGTCCCAGCTGCTCCCCCCGCCCTGTCCCCTCCACGAGGTCACTCCCCTCAGTGCACAGCGATGCTGCGTTTTCTCCCATCTTGAGAAGCAGACAGAACCCATCACCTCCCCGCCCCTGGCGACAGCCCTTTGCTTGGAACACTCGGAACGAGTGGACGAGTCTCCCTCTAAAATTGTGCCCCGTCTCTATGAACCCCTTTCCCCTCGGGGCCCCTCCTCCAGCACCTCCACAGGACTGCAGCCCCCTCACAGACGTGAGAAAAGGCCACAGGAGTGGCTGGCTCGCCCCCTCTTGGACGTAACCAGGAGGCCCTTCCCCACCACGCCAGGTCCAGCAAACAGCAGAAAGAAAGGAGGGGGCTGGAGGGAGGAGGAATGACGGCCTCTCCCCAGGGTCCCCAGGCGGCAGGGACCGGGCCAGAACAGGGAGCCGGCTCTCCAGCCTGTCGCTCTGTGACCCGGGGCGCCTTGACTCCGATAGAGCTAATTAGCGAGCACGGTAATTACATTCTCCCTCCTTAAGTTTCAATTACATTAGGTGTCATTTCTCCAAGACGAGTTTGCTGATCATAAACAAAGCTCTTGCTGCTGATAAATAAAACTCTTAATACTTCAGACTTGAAGTAAGAGGCAATCTCATCTCCTCGTGCCTTGGAGAGCCCTGGAGAGCCGGTGTCACCCGCTCACCTCTCCCACACGGGGACGCGCCTGCAGGTCACGTGGCTTGCTCCTGTGGGAACCGGGCCCTGGGGCGCCTTCGAAATCAATCTGCAGCTCTCGGGGTTAGCTTTTACTGTCATCATTTCAAAATCCATCTGGTGCTTGCAGACACTTGAGTCAATGCATAAGGAAAAATTCAATCCACTCGAAGAGCTGAAGAATAAAGTCCCCCCCCGAGATGGGGTAGAATGAGGGGCAGAAACGTGTAGAGTGACAGAGGGCCTGAGAGGCAAAGAGGATTAAAAGCAGCCAAGTTTAGCTGGAGAGGGGGGCACAGAAGGTGCGCGGTGCTCTGGGAGAGAATTTGCGTAGGAACCCTCATCTCGTCCATTCCAGCCAAACCCCCCAGGCTGGGTCTGCCCTTAACCATCACTACGAGGGAAGGTGAGTCTGTGGTTGCCATAGTGACCCTCCTTTCCATCTCTGCTTCTCGCTTTTCTCAATTCATCTTCAGCGAGTTGCTTATCTCGCCTCTTTATCAACTTACGAGCTCTTCTTCAATTATTTTTAAATTTGAGATAAAATCCCAGCTGTGCTGTTAGGGCTTCTACACACATTCACAAAGCCACTTCCTGTCATGAACCACTGGCTCAATGTCATGCGCTTTATTAAATAGCTACCGTCCAGAGCTCGTTTTAATGATCCGTTAACATCCCCAAGTAGACTCTGTGCGTGCGTCTGTGTGTGTGTCTATGTGTGCGTCTCTGCACATGTGTATGTCTCTGTGTGTCTGTCTGTGTTTCTGCATGCGTGTGTGTGCGTGCGTGTGTGTGTGTGTGTGTGTGTGTCAATGCCGAGGGAGACTGCAGCTGAAAGTCTCATGGGTTTGAATCGACTTGCCCTCCGCAGTTTCCATAAACGGGCCTGACTTTCAGAGTTTCTACAAATCCTTCCTTTTTGCATTTATCTCCTAAATTTCAAAGGAAAAAGAATGAGAAGAGGTCACCAGAAGAGAAGCAGGGACATCACCGTGCCACTGGACTGCTGTGTGACGGCTCCAGGCAAGCCGGTTCACCCCGGGCCTCAGTTTCCTGTTCTATAAAGTGGGGAGAGTGATGCCTACTCCAGGGACATGCCTGGGTGCTGTGAACGCTCAGAGGTCTGCGCACGAACCTGGCATACCGGTGTGAGCTCGTGCTACGCAGTTCAGGTGTTCTCTACACCTGTCAGAGGCTGTCGGCAATTCCTCGGCCAGGGCCTGTGGCCTCAGCAGGCGTCGTTGGGCAGTGAGCCGTCAGCTTCCTGGATGCACGAATTCTTGTCAGGAGGAAGTTCCCGTGTTCAAAGCTGTTTCTCCGCACTTGCTAGTTGGCCTTGAATGCTAGTGGGAGAGAAGGTGGCTACCGACCGCCATTCCAAGTCGCCTTGGCCCCTTCCTTTGGAAGCTCCGCTTACCCCAGGACAGGGTCCATGTCCGTGCCACCCCAATCCCCCACGGGAGCCCCCAAACCCGCACCTCTGGGCATAGCGGCCCTCACTCTTACTGAAGACCGGAGGGCTGGGGCCGAAGGGTCGACATCGTGAGAACATTAGCTGAGAAGCAATTATCCGGCTCAGTGGCCGTGGAGAAAGGCGTGGAGGATGAGAGAGACGACCTCGTCCTCAGGGGAGTGGAGAGGGGTCTGCGGTGGGGGCTGGGGGCGCAGACGGAGCAGGTGCCAGTGTCTAACGCCAGGCCCCCGGTCGCCAGCAGGAGGCGTCAGCGGGGCTGTCTAACCTCTCACCCTGCTTGTCCCCGGAGCGGGATGAAAAGAGTCTGGAAGAAAATAAGACACACAGAGCACCCGGAAGACCGCGTGGCGAGTGGCAAGCCCCCGGCGAGCGTCACGACGGCACAGGCCCCCCAAAACGCTGCAGCGGCCCAGACAGGTGTGAGCCGCGCCCTGAAGCCGAGGACCCCTACACGCAGCTCCGTCCGTGGGGCCCCGCTGAGCTTCCAGCCACCACGGCGCACGAGGCATCTGCGCGTCGCTGACGATCCGCCAGGCGGGCGTTTTCGTACCTTTTTTTCCCACCGAAGGGCTGAGTCGTCTGCCCAAGACCAGGTCGGGGTAAACGGGGAGGCCTGCAGCGGGCCCAGCGGGCAGCGCGCGGCTCAGAGAGCCCTGCGCCACGCTGCCCCGTGCCGCACAGGGCCCTGTCGCAGGCGCGTGCCATCACGCCCGGGCCGGGGGCTCTTCTTCCCGCCTTTTCTCCTTTTTTTGTTGTTATTTTGCTTCTTGAACTTGCTGTTCCCACCCCTCAGAAATGGAGACTGAATCAGCATCTCAGTAAGAAGTGTCTGTGGCAGTGCTGGTGGCCGTGCTGGTGGCCGTGCTGCTGGCCGTGCTGCTGGCCGTGCTGGCGGCCGTGCTGGCGGCCGTGCTGGTGGCCGTGCTGGTGGCCGTGCTGGTGGTCGTGCTGGCGGCGGTGGTGGCGGCCGTGCTGCTGGCCGCGCTGGTGGCCGCGCTGGTGGCCGTGCTGCTGGCCGTGCTGCTGGCAGTGCTGGTGGCCGCGCTGGTGGCGGCGCTGGTGGCAGTGCTGCCGGGTTTGTGCTGTGTCCCCATCCGCCCTGTGCGCTGGCTGCGGGGAGCCTCCCGGCCCCTCTCAGAGCCGACGCTGGGGGCTCCATGAAGGACGAGGTATCGCACACATGCCCGGCCTGTGGTGTCGCCCCACAGCGAAGACACAGGCACAACCGCGGTGGTCGCTTCTGCCACACTGCAGACAACACCAGCTCCACGGCAGACACCCATCACCCCCCGCGCGCCCACCCCGACCCTGCCGGGCGGCTCCGAGGGAGACACCCAAACCTCCCTGACGCTGGGCGAGGGTGCCCTGGAGCGGCGGCCCCAGACACTCTGTGCGGGGAGGCACGCGTCACCCGGGTAGTGCACCAAGGGCTGGGCCGCGACGCCGGCCGATGAGCAGGCCCCGACGGCAAGGAGGACGAGCCAGACGCTCGTCCCCGTCTCCACGGTCAGTGCCATCCATGGCATCTGTCTGGCTTTTCGCATGTAAACTCCCACGAGTGGACGTTGAAGGGACAGTATGGGGGATGCTCTGGCCACTTTGATTTTGCTTCATGTCTCACTGGTCTGGACCCCATCTTTAGTAGGATATATTTTTTAAGGTTTTTATAGCCATTTGGTGTTTCTGTTTATACTGATCACTTTCCTACCATTGAGGCTGGATTCGTCTGCCAGGCCTGCCATGGCAAAAACGCCACAGCCTGCGGCTTAAACGACAGACCCTCCGCTCTCACAGGTCTGGAGGCTGCAGTGAAGACCGAGGCGTGGACAGGGCTGGGCTCCCCAAGGCCGCGTCCTCGGCTTGTGGGTGCCGTCTTCGCCTTGTGTCCCCACAGGGACTCTCCTTCGTGTGTGCATTGTCCACATGTCTCTTTGTGTGTCCACAACTCTTCCTCTAAGGACACCAGCCGTACTGAGTGGGGGCCACGCACCCGGCCTCACCGACCACCTCCCTCATGGCCCCGCCCGACGTGCACCCACGTGGGCTGCTAGGGCTTGGCGTGGTGTCTCCGGGGGGCACGGTTTAGTCCTCAGGGTCTTGCTGCACGTGCCCGTCCCCACGGTCGGGTGGGGGGGTGCCACCGCTGCGCTGCTCTGCTCTGCTGCTCTTACTCCCCGGAGGGGCTTTGGAGGAGGGGTGAGTGCTGACAGGTGCACCCTGAAGCACGCAGGCGCCACTCGTGTGTTCAGAGGAAACGATTCTGGAGATTTGGGCTGTTGACGGGAGCAGATGTTTTTTGTAGCCGTTGCTGCTACTTTGACATTTTATTCACGCTGTCACGAAAACCACGTGCAGTGAGAGGAACATTATCAATCTGGAGGTTTCAAGTGAACACTCGAATACTTAATAAGAAAAAGTAAATGATCATTAAAAATACAGAAAGAATCAGGAGCACATTTAACCGAGTCCCTATAACCGGAAGTAAGGAACCCTGGGTCACTGTGTGTGAGTTTGGATGAAACGCTACGTGCCTTCAGAAGAGTTTAATCACATCTACATGCAAGTGGATATGATGACACATCATCTATCTAATAAATATATCAGCACATACAAGTGAACCCATTTCTCCATAATTATTTTAGCATTTCTGTATTATTGCTTAATAACTATTGATGCTTTTCTTATGATTTCACTAATCATATGCTAAAACCATTTCCAAGGTATTCTGAAGAACTGCCAGAGAGAGAGAGAGGGTGGGGGAGAGAGAGACAGAGAGAAAGAGAGAGAGGGGGAGGGAATGAAGCACAAAGGCCTCCCTCTTAGAGGAGTGCCACCGGCTCATGCAGGAACCTCCTCGGGCCATTTCCAAGTCCCCTAGATGCCACAAGTCTTTCTCTCCAAGGACTCAGGCTCTGAGCTCTTTTAAACCAGCAGTCCCCAGCCTTTGTGGCACCAGGGACTGGGGCTCCTATGAGACGCTACTGCCTGAGGGTCTGAGGCGGGGCTGAGGCGGGATGCCAGTGCTGGGGAGCGGCTGCAGATACAGATGGAGCTTCACTGGCTCACCAGCCCCTCCCGTCCTGCTGTGCAGCCTGGGTCCTAACAGGCCAGGACCGGCACTGGGCTTTGGGGACCCCTGCTTCAGAGGGTGGCTGAAGCCAAAGCTCTCCTGTGACACCTCTAGTCCACGTAACGGCCTTCTCCCCCGATGCCCACCCACGGCTTGGACTTCTGACTCATTCTGTCTTTGGGAAGAGCCAAGGGTGTGGGACTTCAGAGTGGAAGGTACCTGGCAAGACCCTGAAAAGGTGTGAGACTTGCTTCAAGTCCTATAGTCAGATGGCGGCTGAGCCAGGACGAGGAGCCAGGACAAGGAGCCAGGTCTTTGGGGCCTCCGGCCATGGCCCCCCGCCACACACACACACACACACACAGCTGTGAGGCGCGGTCTCTCTCGAGCCTGGCCGCACCCCTTCCGCACGAGCCTGCCCATGGCGGTCCTACGTCCCCGTCCTCACGACACATTAATCAGTACCACGGATAGGAGACGAGCAGTGTGGTCGCTCCCTGAGGAAGCAGAGGCCTCCTTTTTCTGCCCCTGGGCTATATTTCCGTGGACTTCTTTGCGACTCTGCCCGTGTCAGCCGCGCCCTGGGTCGTGCAGACGCCGACGGGGTCCACGCGCTTCGCACCCTCTAGAGCACCCTCCGCCAGCTCACAGACCTTCATCGCATTTGGATGCCGATGGCCAGAGGAGTTTATTATTATCTGAACATTTGCACAGAAATGAGTCATCTCCAGCAGTGCACCCAAAGACGCGACAAGCTGGTGGCCAGTTTCCGTGAGCTCACACCACACACTCCCCTCTCTGGAAATGCGAAGCGGAGAGAGCTGGGAAACACATCTGTGTCCCGGCCGCCTCCCGCCAGTTCCCGCCAGCCACGCGGCCTCGCCGAGGTCTCATCCCGAATTCAGTGTGTCCTCTCCACGGGGCCAGCTGGCTGGAGAACGTGACAATGCAAGTCACACACACACACACTCACAGGCGCACACACACACAAATCAATACGAGAGCAGGTGCCTGCCCCACTTCCCTCGCAGAGGAAATGAAGGGTAAAATGAACGAGTGATTTCCAGAAACCGCCCACCTGCGCATAAACAGCAGCCTCCCCCCGTCAGGACCTGGTGGCCATCCCGTTCCGGCGACGGCTCCATCCACCCCTCGCCCCTGCGTCCTCCCTCCGTCCACCGGTGACTGTCCCTGGCCTGGCCTGCTGTGATCTCGCCAGCACTGTACTGGAATGTTGGTTCTCTCCTCCTTCCCCTCAAACAATGGCGACACGAGGCAGCACGCACCACCAGGAGTTAGAGCTCAGCTCTGTCGAAGGTGGCATCGCGGCCGACCCTTTCTTCTGTTTATCTCATTTATCTTCACCAGCACATCGGGACGGGAACATTTACATCACGGGGTTTTCACGAGGGACACGTGGATGACGTGCGGGAGCGCTTGGTATGGTGACGGCTCGAGCAAGGACGCAGGGCACTGCAGCCGTGGGGTTTACAAACAGCAAGAAAAGAGTCGTGACTTTCCTCCTGTACTTGTCTGTATTATCACCCGATATTTTTCAACACCTGTGCCATTATTGGCTAAGAACAGCAAAAGTTGTGCACGAAGTCACTCGATGAAAGGGGTCCTATTATGGAGAAGTGGGCCTTCAACGGTGAGGCAGACCACAGACATAAGCAGTTAAAAAATTCATTGGGTATTGAGCTGAGTGACAGAGCGCTGGGCAAGCATGAACCACGATAGCTCCCGGCATCCACCCAGCTGCTGAGGCTGGACACGCAAGTGACATTCCTCGAAGGCAAGAGCCACACAAACGCGCACTCGGCCAAGGCCCCGTGCGAGCAGACGGAGGAGCAACACGCCGATAAGCGCAGTGCCCGGGTAGCTCGTGAAGCGAAGGTGCGACGTCCTGGTTCACAGTGAGAAACGTGTGTCTGTCTCCTGGCCACTGAAAATCCCGGCTGGAGGCCAGGGTCCTGTGGGGACCGATCTTCAGCCTGGAACAGCCACCCCGTGAGCGAGCTACGTCTCCCTAGATGTTAAGTGGCGTCTCCGGAAAGCCGGCTGGGGTTTTGGATGCGCCCGCTGACTGAGGACAGTTCTCTGGGCCCTGAGTGGACACGCCAGCCCCTCCTGGGCCTGGCATTCTGTATCTAGACCCAAAGACGTGGCATTTCTGCCTGCCTTCCACTGCACTGCCTGGAGGGTGGCGGACAAACTTTTGCACACATATCCAAGAAGAAAACTAGTATTAGACTGTGAATGTCTTAAATTTGGAGAGAAGGATCCACACATCAGCTGACTGTCACTTTACAATAAATTCTGAAAGCAAGTTGCTCTCACACAGAAGCCAAAGCGTTGCTTTTGATTTTTGATGGTAAAATGCCTCCCGATCACCGAAACTTCACAACGTGAAGTGGTGATCGTCTCAAAAGCGACACCGTGCCCCTCGGTCTGGGCGAGGCGGCTCCCTCCTTTGCTCTGTGCCACCTCACGAAGCCACACCCAGCCCAGCTGATCCAGGTCCAGCCCGGGCTGGCGGGGCTCCTGCCACTGGTCTGTGTCATTCGGCCCCTAAGGGGAGGGTAGCCTGACTTCTCAGTCAGTGAAGTCCTCTGCCAAAAAGTCGTTTCCAAAAAATCTCGCTAATTCTAAGTTCCTGTTCAAATGGATCTGGGATCAGATATATTTTTTCTCGCATTACATATTACAAAGTCAGAAAGTCCCTTCCATCTGCATAGAACATTACCTGTGAGCTGTAAAAATGTCACCGTTTCCTCAGCGCCATAAATATCACGGGTATTCTACGTTAACATTCAAGCCCGTGATGAAGGACTCGGACTAACGGACTTCGTGTCATAGGAAAACCGTCTCCATCCTGGCTCTTAGGGTGACTCAGTGACCACAGGAAAGGGTTTCGTGACGGTGCGCCTTACATTCATTCATTCACTCACGCATTCATTCTTCATCTAGCAAACACCCGCCTGATAAACACCTCTTCCGGGCTCGGTTCTAGAGAAAGGAGCGGGTAAGAATCAAAGGTAATAAGACATGACTTCCCAGCCCAGCTGGGAAGAAAAACATGCAGCTAGGTGATGCCACCGACAGACATTCGGACAGATGGGGCACATCGGACCCGGTGATTTATGCCATCTGGGAAAGTTGCTGAAATGTTGCAGAAGAAGAAACGTTTTAATTGGGTCTTTTAAAATGAACATGAAGTTACCAAACTGACACAAGACAATAGCGTGTGTGTACATGTGTGTGCATATGTGTGTGTGCATGTGCACATGTGTGCATATGTGTGCGTGTGTGTGCGTGCATGTGTGTGCATATGTTGCATGTGTGTGTGTGCGTGTGTGTGTGTGCTGAGTTCTATCACCGCCACCCCGACACGCAGGTGATCACACACAGGAATAACGACAAGCATGAAAGCTTTGCTCAGGACAGTGGCGGTGCTCACAACACCATGTCCCCAATGCCAGGGACACTCAGTCGACTGCTCACCGGTCACCGTGCCGGGAAGGACGCGGTCTATGACCATGGAGAGCGGGATCGGGACACGCCGGTCTCTTCTCTCACTGCACTGAAGCCCACGGGGCCGCGGGGTGGAACGCGTAACAAGAAGACACTTGGGGGAGACGACCCTGCTCCCCCGTGTGACAACAAGGGAAGAAAGCCATCTGTAAGAACCTGACCCTGCTGACACTTAGATCCTGGATTTCCAGCCTCTAAGTCTATGAGAAATAGATATATGTTACTGAAGCCACTCAGTCTGCGGGATTTATTTTCTATAGCAACTCAGCTGAGTGAGACACTGAAATAAGGCAGCCGTGGTAAGGTCAGCAGGCAAGGCATGGTGACAGTGACGTTCGAAGCCGAAACACGGAGCATATTAAACCCTGCAGAATGCTGGAACCTGAGAACTCTAAACCAGTATGTCAGAGACAAGCAACAGCAAGGGGAAGCTACGCATCGCAACACTCGAGGGACTTGCCTCCTCGGAGGGCTCGTGTTAACGGTGAAAGGCAGCCACTCGGGGCGAGGTCGCTCTCCTGTGTGTCCAGGCGTCCAGGGACAGCATTGCGTCCTGTGTGCCTAGGCTCCTGCAGCCCTTCTGGGTGGGCTCCCGTCTCTGGCCAGGCCGTACCAGAGGTGTTTAGTTAATGAGAGAGACCTTTGGGTTCCTAAGAGGCAAAACCTGAGGTTTACGTGCCTTTTTATTCCCTATTCAATGTTACATCCAAACAATACTTAGCTTTGTAACCAGAAGCCCTTCCATCTCTGCCCAAGGGCTGCACATGCTGCTGGTGAGTGGCCACGCGCCCTGCGGTCCAGCGTGGCCTCCCAGGAGCGGGCGGGTCCCTCCCAGCCCAGGGGCGTGTCGATCCTTTCACTACCTTTCCAGGGCAGAGATCAGAGCTACGGATCACACGTACCCACAGCACCCCCGGAACGTAACCCCTTTGGAGTCCACTGAAGCCAACTCTACCGGGGAAACCCTGTCAAACCTTAAACAAAGGTGCCGGCCTCCCTCACAGGCTAAGGCCGCAAGCACGCTCCCCGAGTCGGACGCGGGACCAACCTCCAGCGGACAGACAAGTCATAATAATGTGCTGCAGAGCGCGCCGGGCTTTCTCAGCTGAGACTGTGGGTCACAGACGGAACGTTCTGTTCTCAGAAGACGACAATAAACTGTTTCGATGTTGAGCGCATTTTAAGCCCTAAAATCCCCCTAGGAGGTTTTGTGAAGGATTTCCACAATATCTTCTATGATTTCATGGGTATGAGAAACCATAATAAATACGCATATGAAGATGCGCTGATTGAAAATATATTCTAACATTTTTACAGAAAAAAAAATACTTAGCCAGCCATGATCCTGAGAAATGGAACGTAAGCATCAGCTGGGGACCAATGAGGGTGTTAGAGGAACATGTCACAAATCGTCCTCGTCTGTGGATGAGTGAAGGATGACCTTCGGCTCGAGCAGAGGCTCTGAGACCGGCCACAGGCTTCCCGCCTCACTCAGAATCCAGTTCCAGTGCGCTTATGGACGAGTGGCGGCAACTACGGTGAACGTCATCACCGTTCACCTCTGAGGGGAGGAAGGAAACTCGACGCGTGTTTGCATTTTGAAACTCTTATGCTACAATTTCTTGACAGCGAGGATTTGGGCTGAGAAGAATACGTTTTCTTGCTGGAAAACACCCCCTATGGAACAACGTCTGAAGGAAAAAAAATAAACCAGTGTTGAGACTGATTGTCCCTTGGTGACACGTGTCAGGTTTAATTAATACAGATGTGGCCCGAGAGCATGTGTGTTCTCTCCATCACTGCAGTACACCGCGAGCCTAAAGAAAATCGTGCTATCTCGAGCAATATTGGATCTCAGGCTTTACCGACATCAGAATCCCCTGGAAGCTCGTTAAAACACAGATCGCTGACTCCCTCTGACAAAGTTTCCGATCCGGTAGCAACTGGGGTGAAGCCTGAGGGTCTGCATTTCTCTCGAGTTCCCAGGTGACACTCTTGCGGCTCGTCCAGGGACCACGGCGTGAGAAGCACTGACAGAGTGGCTGTGAGCCGGGCTCCGGGCGGGGGAAGCGAGGGCTGGCCCTACGTCCCTCTGTCTCCCAGCAACTCGTCGTCCGAGTCCTGTGAGCTTCCTCAGCGGGGTATGTCTGGCCTCCCCCAGGGAGAGGGGACGCTCACGGGCTCCTTAGACCAGGATCCTGGGGCTGGTCCGCGGACTCGCCCGGTAAAACCGTTACCACATTACTCGAGGCTTAATAAGCAGAATGCAAACAGCCCGCGTGCCAGCCGTCTGCTCGCCGAGTCCAAAGGGAACTGCGAGTAAGAAAAGCGTGCCAGATCGCTACGAACGTCGTCTCCATTTCCAAAAATAATCCAAAACTACGTCTTTTCTTCCACCTGCTCATTCGTATTTAGATTAGCCTAGAAACTTCACATGGGAACTTCAGAACACGCTTAGTTTTCAATCAGAAACCCTGCAGTGTTCCCTACTCTGCCCCGCCTCCCCATCTGCTAATAGTCATTAGGTTTTAAGTAGATTACGAGTTGAGTTTTTATTTACTCAGGTCTTTCCCTCTTGGTATTTGGAAAATAATCGAGTAGTTCCAATGGCTAATCAATACCTTCCCACCTCAGAATCGTTTACCACAACAAACTCTGCTCGTGCATCCGCGTTCTCCCCCGGCAGGGAGCAGCCCCGGCCGTCTGTGTTGATTAGGTCTCTGCTACTATTGATTGCTTTTAGGAGGTTAGGGAGAACGGCGCCGTCGGCCCGGCGTTCTAAACCAGATCGAGCCAAGTTCCCAACCTACCGAGCTGATGCCAAATTTGGACGGGTCGCCGATGCCAAGTTCAGTGTGGAGGCCGTTTTGTCAGAGTTCCCAACGAGCCAGACGGAGCAGTGCTCAGATGAAAGTACCATCACCGCGGGCCAGAGGACAATCAACCCGGCAGCCGCCGGGCTGTGCTTGCGACAACTGAACTCTGCAAGCAACCCGGTCGTCACATTGAGCACAAGTGGGACCAAGAGCTGACACTCAACACAGGCCACAGGAGCTGACGGCTGGAAGGAAAGGGACGGCAGCCAGACCACGATGCACGCCAGGAAACAGGAGCGGGCTCGCCTCAGACGAGCTTCGGGGGGTTCGACCCCAGCGGGACCCCCTGACGCGTGATGACCGCCCAGAGCACTGCTGAATTTCACAGCTGCCAACAACCTGGGTGGTCACGGTTGCTGCCTCCCAGCCTCTCCTCACAGCTGTCTTCCTCACGCTGCCCCTTAGCGTAAGTTCCGTCCCCGGGCTCCACTCTTGGCGCCTGGTTCACCGGACATGCTCTCTGGCCATCTTTATCACCAGAGGACGGGCGCATTTTTATCTCCAGTCCTGACCTTGAGCTTGAGCTCAAGACTCAAGTATTAAACGCCCATGGACATCTCCCCGCGGAGGTCCCAGCAGCACGTTTAATTCAGCACGGACGAGACTGAGCTCACCTCCCCCGGCGCGCCTGCTCTGCTGCATCTCGTGACCTGTGACCTGAGCCACCGACACCGCGCCGAGCCGCAGTCACCCCGCACGAACCGCCGGGTCCCCTTCTCCACCCCTCTCCCGCACCACACTCCCTCTGCGACACGACCCGATGCCCAGCACCGGCTCTCGGCCCTGGCCACTCTCTGCTGCGCCACCGCCTTCCCGCCGGGACGGTCCCTGTCCCAGGCGCAGCCAGCGCCATCTCCGACGCCAGCCCGCCTCCGGCCTCAACACTCTTTCTTCGGTGCTTCGCAGAACGAAGCCCGGATTTCTCGACACACAGTAGCCCATCATCTGATCTCAGTCCTCCCGCCCTCCTCTCCACCCAGCTCCCGCCCTGCTCCTCCTGTCGGCCCGCACACCCCACGCCACCCAGAGACCCCCAAAACGCAGGACTCTGAACAGCCAACTCACACGAAAGAAAACGGAAACCAATCTGACTGAAATTAACAGAAATTAAAATTTAAAATAAGCCAAGACCATATTCTCATTTCCCAAGTTGGCGAACATCTACAAATTGGTCACAGGCTGTTGCTGGAGGGGACGCCCTCGCGCCCCCCGGTGGTGGCGTGAACCAGCACGCTTCTGCGGGTGGCTGTCTCGCAAAGCAGTCAGAGCGGTCAGAGCTCTCACCCGGCCTCCGAGCTGTGCGGCTTGGACGACGACCTCCGGTTAGTTCTCCAGTCTTCTCGGCCCCATTCCACGGCCATTGCACTGAGCCGGGCTAATGCGCTACCACCAGAATGGGACACTCCATGTCCACAGTGACTCCTATCCGGGTCGAGCACTGCGAGGCAGAACCTCTTTCCCCGCCCCCTGCATCCGGGCTGGCTGGGGGACGATCTGTGGCCGACAGAAGACCGTGCTGTGCCAGTTTCGAGACCAGACCCCGAGGAGTCTCGCCGCTTCTGCTCTCCCAGAAATCCGCCGTCTCCGCCTGAGCGAGCCTCAGCCAGCACGCTGGAGGTGATGGGCGCGCAGACCCGAGGCGCCAGCGGACAGCCACCCCACCCCAGAGGTGTGAGAGCACGCCAGACACACCGCGGACGGGCCAGAGCCCAGCCGCCCCATAAGCTCCCTGCGGGCCCTGGCCAGGCCCGTCCATCTCGGGGCAGCTTTGCTGCACGTGCAGGTACCCGGCTGACCTGTAGCCTTGTACGTAACAGGAAATGCTACATCCTGACTACTTTAAGCCACCAAGTTTGCAGTGGGTTGGTTAGTATCAATAGCTAACGGATATACCCATTGAGGGAGAAATACCGCTTCTAGAAATTTGTTGTACAGAAAAACTGCAAAATCACCTGTGGCTGATGTAGCTTGTCTGTAACTGTCAAACGAGGTTGGTAGACACCGTCCTAAAGATTATTAATTAAACTGGGCACAGCCACCCAGGGGACTATAACAAGACCGTGGAGCAGAGCGAGGAAACTCGGATGCATTTACACGGCGCCTGGGCCAGGATGCGCTGGCGTGTGGAAAAGCAAGTTTTAGAACCATGTTTACAATACGCTGCCGGCGTGTAAAACAAAATTGCAAAACGATAAGTGTGTGTTTCACTCAATGTACGAAATAAATTAGTTGACAAGACCGAACTAAAATTCTCAGTGGCCTCTTGGAAAATGGTAAACCGAGTGACTAAAAGCAAGAGTTACAAAGAGAATTTTTATTGCCTTTTTTCCCTTGGCATGTGAGCCCTGACCTAGGTTAATGTACTGCCTATTCGAGAGTAAGTCGTTTTTTTAAGTGACCCAGAAGACTTTGTACTTGCCTATAGATGGGTTTTTGCCAACACAGTTATCGCGACCTGGATACGACCTAGGATTTTGTTGCGAGTGTTTAGGTAACAGAGAGTTTGGTCCATGCTCCGAGCACAGACGCTGTCAGGACGCTTGAGGACGCCTCGTCTTACCTTCGACTCGCTGCGTGTCGCGCGAGATGCTGTGACGGGGAGCTCTCTCCAGCGGGCAGAAGAACTGGAAGAAAAAAGGTGCGTCTCTAAGAACGAGGAGTTCGGTTCAAAGCGATTTCCTTACAGAAAGAACACTTAACGCTAAAGATATTGTCAACGCATTATCTTTTTGGTTGTGAAGAAATGGAAATAACTTAACTCATTAATGATAAGAGGAAGGTGAGATAAATCACACACACCCAGAGGAGAATTTTTAACACTGTGCAAGCACTTGGAATTATGCCATTATGTCAAACAGAAAAAACAAAGGTGCAAAGCTTCTTAAGTAAGGTAGGAAATATGTTTTTAAATATCCTTGAAGAAACAAAAGAGGAAGGTCCAAAAGGAAATAGATCAATGTAGTAACAATAAGTATGTGCATTCATTTCTCCTCTTCCCACTTTTAACTATCCCCTATTTTTTAATACTGTACACACAATTACTTTTTAAATGAATATATGTAATAAAAATATTAAACATGTACTACTTGCTAATAATCTATTATGTGTGATTGGAGGATATAGAATAAAGAAGTGAATACGGAATAAAATTCATCCTAATAATCAAGATTTGCTAAGTGCTTTAACAAACAGCCTCTGCATCTGAACATAATACAGGCTTGCGCTCGTCCACTTACAGTCCAGCGTGCTGGGCAGCACAGTATCTGTCCCATGTGGTCACTGAGGAGCCAGGCTCCTGGCAGCTCACGCCTCTGCTTCCAGCAGGGCCTCGTGTGGGCGGTTGTGACGTCCAGGCCTGGCAGTCACCGCGGTGGCTGGAGCCCGGCGCACAGCCTCATCCACAGCAGGGGAGACGGTGCAGTGTGTGGGGCCGTGGGCCTCGGGGACAGAAGCTGCAGGCTCCGTGGATGTCCAGCCGGTCTCCGTCACAGTCATCAGAAAGGCGCGTGGAAGGGGAGGATTTTGAGCCATTTCTTAAAAGCTGGAAATGACGCCAATTGGAAAAATTAGCAGTCAACCACCTAAGCCGGATAACTGGCGTGACACACGCAGAGAAAGATAATTAGGTAAATCCGTTTTCCAAGGGTCAAAAAAAGAACAAGAGCCATCAGAAGGCCAACCCCCACATCTCAGACTTCCCGTCAGGGCCAGGAAAACCAGCTTCAGAGTCCGACAGGGCTGCAGCCCACCCTGCCTCTCCCTCCCTGAGCGGTGGTCGGCCAATCAGGGATCAAACTCAGTGACCTTGTGCGTGTGGGTGGCGAAGGCGGTCATGTCAAGCCAGCAACGCTCGCACAGGGTCAGTAACACATAGCACGCAGGCAACACAAGTGTTAGAGACGGCTCCATCAGACAGTAACTGCCACCGACGGATCACAGTTACTGCGCACGGATTCATACAAACCTGGTTACCACGTGCTTAACTAAGAGAATCTAGGATTTCTGAGTTCTGATTATTTCTAAGCACAACATAAAGCCAGCGTTATAGGAAGAGAAAATTCTCGTGAGTTCTTAATCCCGTTCACAATGTCGAAAACGTCCAAAGGTCAGAGAGAGAGAGAGAGATCCATTTGGCCCCGGCGTCTGCCATTTCCACTTGCGTCATCAGTTTTCTGTGTGACTCCTGTTACTGACGGTTTCCGTTTCTGCTGACGCTCCATTCTGGCCACTCGGACAGGCTGCGCGGTGAGGATCCAGGCTTCTAGCCTCGGCTAAAGGACAATTAACACTGCACACTGCCCCTGACTCATTCACTGGCTCACCCCGCCCCCTGGGCCTACTGGGTGTGGGCCACTGAGGCACCCTGGATGGCCGAGATGCAAAGGACCTCGCCCAGAGGTCAGCGCCTTTAACATAAGGAGGGCGACAGGTCAGTGAGTGTTTTCAAAGGTCACCCAACCTGAGGGGATCAGGCAGCATTCTCTTTGCTTCCTCTAAGCACGGCATTTACAAACCTATACCAGCCCATGTGTGGGCCCCAAGAGATGGAGGAACCCAGAATAAGGGCAAACACAGGAAGCAGGAGTTGCGCTGTACGCGACCTTGACATCATTTTGCTTGAAGGAGCTGCGAGCTGGAGGTGCCCACGTCCAAGCACCTAAAGGCCCCCTTCCAGACGCCAGGGCCTAAGTGAGTCCCTGCCTCGTCGCCCTGTTTATCCTCTGGGTACAAGGAAAATGCCCACTAGCAGATGGCGTCGTACGTGAAAACCACCCTCCTTGTCCCTGTCGAGCGCACACCTGCTACAGCCAGGAGCAGCACCGAGGCCCAGCAGCCCGAAGGCCGTGCGCACGCCGACGTCCGGGAAAACCAGGTGACATGGAAAGCACGGCTGACCCCTTCGTGGAAACAGACCGCGTGTCCGGGACGCGAAGTGTGAGACTCACAGCGACCTGTTTTCGGGGGTTCACATTGTGCCGTTCCCACCTTTACGCGTGCGGTGATGTGCGAAGCCACGCAGAGCCCTCGCTGCTCAGCATCGAACGCCGAGGCCAAGTCCTTCGACGTCCCGAGTCTGCTTCCCAGCGAGAACTGAGCAGGCGACAGGGGCCTGCTGCGGGGGCCACGCCCATGCTGGGAGCCGGGGTGACGGACACCACCAGCAAGAGCGGGGAGCAGGGCTTCTGAGGGGAAGGGAGCAAGGCGGTGAGGACAAAGCGAGGGTCGCGGGAATCGCGCTTCCGTGCTGAGAGGCCGGCCCGCCGCTCCTGGCTCTCCCCGTGTGCCCGGCGTCACTCCGCCTGCCGTACGTGTCGTCGTCCCCTTTCTCCTCACCTGCCTCCTCACCGTAGACACTGTCCTCGCCTCCCCAGGACATCTGAAGCAGAGAAGGGGGCAGCCACTGGACCGCCACTGGCACAGCCAGGAGGAGGGACAGGGACCGAAGGCCACACAGTCTGGCTCCAGAGCCCGCCCTTACGGAGATGATCACACCACCCACTCTGCCGCCCGAGAGCAGCGGTCCGCTGGTCCAGTTTATTAGTTAACGCTCGTAGCCGTATGTCACGTGGTTTATTCAGAACTGAATTAGAAAAGATAAAAACCCTAGTGGGAAAGTTGCATATCCACAACAAACACACACAAACACTGGGTACACTGAGGTACACTGGGCATGTTTAATACTTGGTTCAAGCATCTGTTGGGACTGAAAAAGCCTACATCTCATCATCACCAACATCATCGAATACATTTCCTAGGTGTTTGCATACGGTTTGCTAGGCTTTCCTCTAAGCGTTGTATGTAGATTAACTCCTCTCGCCTTCGAAAGTGCCCTGGGAGGCAGCATACTGATTCGAAGGGTGCTGTTTAACCAAGCCCGCAAACACAGGATGACTCAAAGACAGCGCAGGCTCACTGCTCGCTCACGTACAACCCTTACTGGGTGTTCCCATGGTGGGCGGCTCTCTTCCAGGCAGTGACTCGGGGACCCAGGCTCCTTCGATCTTGTGGCCCTGCCCGGTCACTGCTTGCCTGCATGTCGTGGGCAGAAAAAGGAATTAGCATGTGGGACCTCGGGAGGGGTACACGCACCTTCTATTCATTTTTCTGTGTCCATCACTCACTCACACGGCCACATCCAGGTCATTGGAGGAACCAACACTGATCTTTGCCACGACTTAGTTCAGTGTCATCCCCATTCTATAGATTAGGAAAGCGAGAAGCAGAAGCTAAAATGGCTTACCCGAGTCACTGGTTGGAAAGTGGCAGAGCCAGGATTCAAATCCAGGCAGTGCGACTCGGGAGTCAGCTGCTCACAGCACATTTCACTGTCGCCTCTCAGAGGTGCGAAAAATTGGATGGTGATTGTCCTAGAGTGCGGTGGCGCGGTCCTCAGCGGGAGAGGCGTGAAAGCAGCACATCTCCCCCTCTCAGAGCCGTGCGTCGCCTGTGTCCTTTTCCCCGTTCTCTCAGTGGCATTTAACCCACAGCTTCATGGTCCCTGCGCGGACGGCCATACCCGGGGCCCCGCCAACACCGCTGAATCGAGCGCCCAGTACTGGATTCTGAACTCCCGAACTCAGTTCGTGGGCAGAATGGAGGCACACGCGCGTGAATGTGTGAGTATTGTGAGTGTGTGTGTGTGTGACTATGTCTGTGTGTGTCTGTGTGTGTGAACATGTCTGTGTGAATGTGTGTATGTGTGAGTGTGAGTGTGAGTGTGTGTGCGCATGTATAGGCGAGGCACGCGGCAGGGGCAGTGGGTAGAAGGCGAGAGGCCTAACGTGTGTGGCAGGCAGGCGAACACTCGGGACAAAGGCTGAGCGGTGACACGACCTGGGGTGCACTCCAGAGCTCCGGGGAACACTGCGACTGCAGGGACAGCCATAGCGGGCAGAAAGGCCAGCTCCCCAGAGATGCGGCCCCTGCTAAGGGACCATCATGCGTCGTGCGCTGCCCAGTGAGCGGGCCCACGGCCCTGCTTTGGTCACCGCAGAGGGCGCTGACCCTACCCCACCCCACAGGCCGGGAGCAGAGCCAGCGGCCCTGCGGCCACAGCTTCGTTTCCAGCATGGACACGCTTGGCCCGTCCCCTCTCAGCCGGCCCCTGCCACAGGGTGCGCAGTGCACCCCACAGACGCAGGACTAGTACCCGGGCCCTGCGTAGCAGCGGGAAGCCCACTTGGACCGCGCTCACCGGAACTGCTCCCCTTCCTGGGCAGAGCAGACCGTATTCCTCGGCCTCCTTGTTCATCAGGTGCGGCCACGTGCTCTGAGGGACGGCCCGCAGAGAAGGAGGGGAAGGGAGGCGTACTGATCCCACGATCCCACACGCTTGCTCCCTCCTCGTCGTGAGATGCAGGCAAGCACGGTGACCTGGCAGCCACGTTTGAAGATGGAGGGGCGCAAGGTGGAAGAAGCCTGGGTCCCTGAGTCACTGCCTGGAGAAGAGCCACCCACCCTGGGAGCACCCAGGGAGAGTTATGTGTGAGCAACTATGAGCCCCCACTGACCGTGTTTGAGTCACCATATCTTTATGGGTTTGTTGCTTACAGCATTATTTGAACCAACACGGTACCTCCTAAGACTTTCTGAGGATGAATGAATCTACGTGTAATGCTTAGAAGAAAGCTTAGCAAGTAGTGTGTAAACACCTACCAAATATTTGCTATTATTTTTTTTTAAGAGACATAGGAGTCTCAGTCCAACCGGCTGATAAAAGTGATCAGAACAAGTTGTGAAACAGGATCTCAGTGCATTTCATGTGTGTGTGTGTGTGTGTGTGTGTGTGTGTGTGTGTGTGTGTGTCCAGGGATCCGAGTTTTCACTAAGACATCAAGCACCATTCGTTCAGCAATCAGCAAACCCGACTAAGCGTGAACTGTCTGCCGGACCCTGGGGTCGCCAGTAAAGAAGCCCTGTCTCTCGAAGCGTGGTCCTCAGACAAGCAGTGTCCACGGCCCCTCGGAGCAGACGTTCAGGCTCTCTCCCAGACCCGCTGGGTCTGCGCTTGGACAGGACCCCCGAGCAACGAGTGTGCGTTAACGTTTCAGAAGCGTCACAGCAAAAGGACGCCGTCCTCGACGTCACTCTCCATCCGTGGAAGGAAACAGACTGATAACTCTGGCAGCGAGAATCAGAAAAGACTTTACAGATAAAGGGTTTTTGTTATTGGTTTTTGTTCTGTTTTGTTTTGTTTGTAATCTGGACCTGGAGAGATAAGTAGGCGCTGACCAGGTGGAGAAACAGCTCAGGCCACGGCAGCAGGAGGAGCAGATCTTGTCCCGTGGGGCTGTGTGTGGGCTGAGTGCAAGGTCAGAACCAGAAACACGCCTTCAAGTTTAAGTGCAGAAGGAAGTCACCTGACCTCCCTAATCAGAGTGCTCCGCAGCCGGTCTCTTGCTCACCAGACTCCAGGCTTGGGGCAGGAGCTGCATCTTGCTCATAATTACGGCACAGGATGTCCCCAACTGCAGGTGGCTGTTTCCATGGGGTCATGGTAAAGGTGCCCTTGGAGGCACACAGCCCTTTAGTCCTGCACCGCAGTCCCTGAGTCCCTGCAGAAGACACCCTGTCACGTGCCTAACGCCTGCGGACTCTGGGCACAGGGGGAAGGCTGTCTCAGCTGGCAGGGCTGAGTCACAGCACGGTGGTGCCGAGCTCGCCAGGTGAGTGCGGCCACGGTGCCCCTGCCGGGGGGGCTGAGAGACAGCGGATGGAAGCCGGCCTCCTGCACTTACTCAAGGCAAAACATAGCATCGTCCGCCTGAGGCAAAGCAGATGAAGATATAGCAATATCCAAATGATTTAATGCAGTATAGTAATAGCGCTTTAAAATTGCAATCCGCAAATGTTTAAAAGCAAAACAGCTTCAAGGTCGCAGGGCACCCGTGTGGGACAGAGCATGTCTCACTGTCCCGGGCACAGGCGCTTCGGCTGCTGACATCACCAGCATTCTCGCAAAGTACGTGCTCCACCCTCAGCTTCGTTTTCTAGGTGAAGACACGAAATTGGAGAGTCCCACCTTACTCAAGGAACACTGGACCTTTATCCTGGACCCGTTATTTATCATCTGACACCATAGTCCCCGTGGTAAACATATTCATCGTGTGAAAGGCAAAGGTGTGCGTGTGCGTGCATGTGTGTGTGTGTGTGTCATTTTTAAAGCTGAATAATGGAATACTATTCAGCCTTAAGGAAAGAAGGAAATCCTGCCATTTGCAACCACGTGGCTGAGTCTGGAGGACATTATGCTGAGTGAAATCAGTTGGATTCGGAAACAGAAGTCCTGCCTGGAAGCTAAGCTTGCCCACCTCACAGAAGCGAAGGGTAGATGGCGGTTGCCGGGGTGCGGGGCGGAGCTGGGAGGCGTTACGGGTCAAGGGGCACGAAGCTTCAGCCACGCAGGAGGCAGGGGGAACGGGTCTGCGGACCTCACGTGCGGCACAGCGAGCATCGTCAGCCACGCTGCACGTAATACTTTAAACTGGCTAAGGCGGCAGGTCTCGGATTCAATTTTACACACGCAGTACACACGAGGATAACCGCAATGGTATATGTATCAATGTAAACATATTTCAAAATCTTTAAGCTGTATGCCTCAAATATAAACAATTTTTACATGTAAAAGGTATCCTAAAATAGTTGTTTAAAAAATAAAGAAGATGTCGCCCTGTCTCCCGAGCCTGCCCCAACACCGTGTTTCACCAGTTCAGAGCTGCAAGCCCGCGCCCGATGGCGCTGCTGTTTCGTGCCCACGGGCGGGGTCCTCCGCGCCGGGCCCAGGAGCGCAGCCACACAGCTGCCTTACTGGAAATGTGCTGGGGCCCGCGGTTACATGGAGTTGGTTAAGTAAGCGCTGCGCTGCCCTGGCACTAGAGGTGACAGGCCCCCCGCCCCCGCCCGCCTTTCCTCCTGGGCCTGCAAATAGGCTCATCTCTTAATGAAAGGATTCGTGATTTAAAATTTCATTTTGCCTTCTCCTCAATACGCCGTTTCCACAAGAGCTCCGGGAATACCGAGCGGAAGGCGAGCGCCATCTCCTCCTGCTCTCTCCAGCCAGCCGCCCCGCCCTGGGAAAACTGTGCCCTCCAGCTCTCATCAGAGTAACGACCCGGGAGAGGGCACTCGGCGGGGAAGGGGGGCCGTTTCCATGATTACTTCCCCGTATTAAACAATAAATATTTAACACGATAAAGTTAAAGCAAATGAGATGATGAATGAGCAAAAGAAAGAAAAAAAGAGAGAGAAGCACAGAAACGAAAAACCACCTGCTCCTCAGAGGGGTATTTCTAATCAAAACGGTGAATAACATTGTTGTCCATTAGCGTTTTCTCTGCGCTTTGGCTGAGAGTTCACTCCTCCCGGTGGGTTAACCTGAGATCTGCTCTGACACGGAGCCTTCGACGCTCGGCTCCGAGCAGACCGCACACTTGCCAACACAAGCCAAGGTTTACGAAAGAACGTATGTAACCCGACAGTGTTCACGAGCTCTGACGAGCAAGTCCGGACTCTAATTCTTCTTAATGCCCCAATTTTCTCCGCCATAAAGGGAATTTATACTGTGGTGAGCAGGCATTCTGCATGCAGAAATTACAAACAGAACAATAACACTGTTCCTGGCAGACAGCATCAGGGAAAAAACGATGCTAATCCAATAAGAGATGCTGAGCCGATTTTTCAAATGATTTTCTGAAAACTTCTAAGCTATTTCAGTGGTTATTGTAATGAAGTTAGTTTCAACTCCTCTTTATGTCCTGGATCACAAGATAAATTGGGACCTTAAATTTTCACGGACAGCTTGCTATTAACGCCTGCTGTCTTTGAGATTGCATTTGAAGAGCCTAGATTTTGTTTCCTAAAATAAATCTTCCCAACTTTTTACCGGAAACCCCGCCATGAAAGGAAGGCCTTTGGTCTGGAGGGGGAGTAAGTAGCCTGAAGATCCGTGAGCCGTTTGAAAGGAAAGTGATGGAGTTTTCGTGTCTCAGCCCTCACTTCGTCCCGGCATCGTACGTGGTGATTAAGTATGTAATGGAGTCTACCCAACCATCCGGTGAGGAATACCGAATCAAACTCATCTCCAAACGAGAAAGAAACCAGCCTCGCGGGGGCGTGAAGCACAGGACCTGAGTGACACCTGAAGGCCAAGGAGCCAGGGAGCGGACGCCGGTCGCAGTTCGGCCTGCGCCAGCGTCTGTGACTTCACCTGCTCCCACACTACACGACCCAGAGAGACTCAGTCTCAGGACCGACCTCAGCCCTGAGGCGGTTCGGTCGAGGGTCAGCTGTACCGGTCTGGCACGCTGGGGCCGGATCCAGAACACGGGGTGACCTAAGGGAGCCCTGTCAGGCTGCAGCCGGCCTGCAGGCGTCACAGTGACCCCTCACGTGCCGGCGCTGTGCCTTTTCTACTCACGGCTTCTCCAGTTATGGAAAAGGGGTTTCAGTGCCCCGATGGCACCCTAAAAAAAGCATGCCCCCTGCATCGGAAAAAGGAGTATGCAAGAAGAGTACGAGAAAAGGGGAGAATGCTACCATTTACCGGTTTCTGGAAAAACGGATTGACGCCCAGGGCTGCAGCTTACCGGCCACTTCCCGCCTCCCTGGATGCCCAAGGAATTCCAGGCACAGCCCCCTCCCGTCTGCTAACTAAACTAAACTAAACGTTTATCTAGCCCCCTCTGATGGAAAGGCTGTTTGCAGGTTTTAACCGGAAATGAGATCATTTCCATGAGAACAGGCTTCAGGGGATTCTGAAGGGTCTTCAGGAAACACCTGCAGACCCCAGGACAGGCTGATGGTCAGGACAGTCTGTGGAAACCCAGGCCTGCGTTTGCGAGGGTCGGCGCCTCAGCTGTGGGAGGGGGAAGGAGGAAGAAGCAGCTGCTCCACCGGCAGTCAGATTACCCCCCTCCCCCCGTTTCTGGAGCGAGGGGCTGGCGAGGAGCTGCAGATCGGCGCATCGTGCCACTGACTGTCACCGAGGAGTGCTCTGACACCGGCTGGGAAAGCTTGAGAGCTAAGGGTTCTCCTGAATTCTGTAAGGGCTGGGCTGCTGACGCGTTTAATGGGGTCTGTGACCAAGAACGAGAGGTCCCTTTTGGCTGCAGGGCGATCTATGTCCACATTCAGAAATCTAAAGACCCTTCAAATTACCAGGTAATTTCTATGAACGCAGTATTACGAATTTTAAAGTTTCAGATGATAAGTTAGCAAGAGAAGGAAATTGCATTTGATTATCTGCTCTGTGTCTAGGTGCTTGGCTCTCTCAATTCAAGGCTTCAGTTTCCATGGAAACAGCCTGTGAGACCATCTATGGTTATCAAAAAGATTTCATTTAATATCCCCCATTTCTTTCAAAGAAATTACAACCAAAAGAAGTGTTTAAAAATCCTAATCTTTCAGATTAGATTAATAGTTATTAAAAGCCTTTGACCCCTAATAGATGAGGAGGACTCAGAGACAAAAAAATAAAATAAAATAAAACCCATGGCACACATTCAGCCAATAGGAAGGAGTAAACCACAGCTAAGGGTGGAAAGGAAAAGCAGAGAGACCGCCTGCCAGACCCTCACACTCTACTCACAGGGCAACCGAACAACTAAACACGGACAATGTCAAGCTCAGTCACTGTGGCGGGAAAAACCCACAAATGTACCAAATGCTAGAACGCCATTCCCAAAGCCACCGACGTGGGGACGCGTGACACAACTGGCGTTTGCAAGAGCAAGCAGGAACGCCGTGCTGGCCGTCGCTTCCTAGAGGGGACAGGACTACTGCCTTGAAAGCATCGAATTCTTTGATTGAATGCTTCTACCTGTGAAAGATACCTTTAACTGTGAACACACGTTATGTTTTAACACAAATATGTGTCTACTGGTATTATTTTTAATTGTAGAATACTGGGGGGAAGTGAATATTCAAAAGTAAAGAAATGGTTAAATAAACGTGGTCACAGCCCCATGCTGTAACCCTGAATCGTACTTAGTGACAAAGACTCTCCTTGACCCAACGTAGCCAGGTTCCTCTGACCTATTTTCAGACTTGGCCTCATCCTGGGATGTGTCTGCAAAAGCCCAGTTTTATCAAGAATCCTGTTAGGTCAGTTTCTCCAGAATCCTCCATCCTCAATGTCTGATCACCTCTCATCCCCCGGTCCCCCCGACGATGTCCGGTCCCCCCGATGTCCGGTCCCCCTGGCTGCCCTCGGCAAGAGTCCTGTTAAGTCAGTTTAGCAAGAATAACCCTGACCTGTCAGTAATTTTCTAGCCACCCACCGTCTCCTCTGCTCCTCGGCTGTATCCGCCTTTCCCGCTTGAATTCCGAGCTGAGCCCCACCTGTCCTTTCTACTGCGAAACCGCGTGTGGCAGTCCCTACACTTATCACAATAATCCCGAATAAAGTCTGCCTTCCTGTTTAAACAAGTGTCACAAATAATTTTTTTCTTCAACAACAGCCATTAAAATAACATTCATGAATATTATGAAAGTAAATGGGAAATTCATATTTATGTCAGACCTAAGGAGAAGCAATGTCTGCACAGTTTGAGAGTTTCCATAAAAGTGTTTGCATTTAGATAAAGACTGAAAATTAATATTCCAAGATCTCAACAGCGGTCTTGTTTTCATGGTAAAACCATGACATATTTTCCTTCCTTCTACTTCTCTGTATTTTCACATTTCATAAATATATTATCACTTTTAATCAACCCACAAAACAAAGACGATAGAATTTCCGCCAACACATCCTTTTTATCCTTTCTTATTCTTCAATGCAGAACGGCCAAGGAGAACATTAGATTTATAAATTAGGAAGGCTTGCTTTCTGCATAAAGAACCTGGAGAGAGGAAGAATGTGAATAAAGTGTAAACACAGATTTATCGTTCTTCTCAAGAAGGACATGCAGCATTAACTTTGAAGACCAGGTGGCTGAGAAGGGCTCAGGGTCGCTAAGACTCCGTCACCCAGAAAGACCTTGCAGATTTCAGGCACTCGTGAGGTCGTCCTCAGCACAGGGCAGCACCAAGGTCCTTCGGAAAGTCCCTTAGCGGGTGGCGTGCCGCACCTGCGCAACGATCACCTAAGCAAGAGTTAGGAGACCTGCTTTTCCTACGACCATGAAGGACCAGCCAGACGTAGCATCTGCCCTCACCGTGGCTTTGCTTCCTTCTTAAGGTGGACTCTCCAGCTCTCTGTGTTATCTTTAGTGTTTACTAGGTTGCCGATGGTGAAGTCATCTGGAAATGTTCTATTTTTTTCTTCTTGTTGACCAACCACATTTTGAGCCTTCTTCCTAGGTTTGGAGAATTCCCTTCATAATGAATCCTGAGGGGAGGATGCAGAAAATGACACGCTCTGGCTTTCACTGCCTCCCTTGCAGCTAGGATGCAGGTGTTGGCCTGGGCTATGCTGCTCAGACGCATCTAGTCCAGACTTTGAATCTGGAGCAAGAGATGCACAAACAGGTGATGGAGAGCAGGGAGCTCCTCCTGGAGGGGCAGCAAGAGGGAGCACCCGGGCCAGCAGGACCAGTGGCCGGCTGGGAGCTCCAGCCTCACGCACCAGTGACACTGGCAGTTAAGGAGGACCAGTATTTGAAGCTTCCTAGGGGCAGCAGTGACATGTCCCGCAGAGCAATTCGATGGCCTGATTTGGGGCGTGCGTTTCCTCAGCCTGCTTCTGTAGCCCTCCTGGCACTCGTGCAGCCCATCCAATACCCTTATGAATAATACCGCCCTTTTTTTCTTGAAAATGCCAGAATTAAGTGCATTGCCTATAACCAAAAACAACAAATGATGCACATAATAGGTAAGTAGTATTTTTCTTCTAAAATGCAATATTAGTAGGTTAACCTTTTTTTAAAAACTCATGCTTTTAAGATCTCATCACTTCAAACACATGCTTAGACAGAGATTAGCTATGAAATATGAATTTAAGACATAGTGCTACCCTGCCTTCAACCTAATTATTTTTAAGCTCTTTTACTAAACTAACTTAAGTATTTTGCTAATATTAAAGAATCAGTAATAAATACAACTAAGATTACTATTTACTATGATTTGATTTTCATTTCAGTTGAGGAAATTTTGAATGCTGTAGAATTTTTAACAGCACTGACTCCTTAAACTATAAAAGACAATTCTGTGGACAAGATACCAAGAGCCTAGAATATTAATATATATGGTTAAGAAAAAGTTCATGAGCCAACGTCCAAATTATTTCTGACATTCAACAAAATTCTAATAGTAATGTTTTGGCAGGAAAGAACAGTTTTTCAGCCTCGGAAGAGCAAATTACTGCTCGTGTAGTTTCTCTTATTGCCTAAGTCAGTAAATTGCCTAAATTATGGAAATTAAATAACGTTAAATTGTCTGCTCGAATGTGTATTCTAGACTCATACTTCTAGGTTTTAAATAAAGAGTCAGAGCATATCCTTCGAAAAATAAGCAAATCACTCCGCTAGGGATGTGAGATGTACATGACTATACTTGCAAGAGACCTGAAGCATGGGAGATGCTTTCTCAAGAAACAGGTGAGCCAGAGCGATCTGAGAATCAAGGCGGGAAACGAGGTGGGTCGGGGTGGGTCGAGGTGGGTCTTCCCCAGTGCAGCTCTGCGCTCTGGTAAAGGGGGAGTTTCCTCCCTGATGCCGCCGGAGCCAGGGAGAATACCCTGAACGTGTACACACATGCTGCGATTCGTGATTTATGATAAACATACACTTGGCCTTCACCCGCATTCCGGCACCGGAAAACGTGACAGGAGCGTAAGGTGAAAGCAGAGGTGTTGTTACTCACGACCAGCCCCTTTCAACCACACCCAAGTTCCCGTCAAAGAGCAGATTTTTGGAAAGGCCTAGATAATCACCAGATGGGGGCTGGTTGCCAGGGGAACCAATCTTGTAAATAGAGGGTGGAGACTTTAAGCCTCACCCTCAAGGGCCAGTGATGTGATCCATTGTGCCTACCTAATAAAACCCCATAGAAATCCCGGCACTGGAGTCGGAGGGCTCCTGGGTTGGCGACCCGGTGCTGGAAGGGGCTCTCCGGGAGAGGGCACGGCAGCCCCAAACCTCTTCCACCTGGTTGTTCCCGAGTTAGACCCTTGTCATGAGTCGGTGATCTAGTAGGTAAGTTTTTTTCCCCTGATTCGTTCCAGCAACGTAATGAAGCCCAAGGCGGGGGTCATGGGGGCCGACTTACAGCCAGCAGGTCAGAAGCACAAGTGGCAACCGTAACTCGTGCCTGGTGTCTGAAGCGGGGAGGGGGCGATGGTGTGAGACCCAGCCCCAGAGCCGTGAAAGCTGATGCTCTCGCCAGGCAGAGTGTCAGAACTGAACTAAGTTGTATTCACCCAGCTGGCATTGCACAATCGCTTGGTGTGTGGAAAACCCACACATTTGGAATACAGAGTATTCCGCAAAAAGACAGAAAACAGAGCGGTTTTTCCAAACACATATACACACAAACGCTCACATACATACCATACCCTACATGCCCAGAGGCAAATAAATGACTGGATTTGCAAGCGCTCATCGCTGTCAAAGGCATATAAATAAATCAAGAACAAACACCACTGGCACTCACACTGAGTACCAAATAAAAAAACTTGAGAAAATGTGCACATTAAAAAAAGAATCTTGTTCCTGGTTAGTACCTGGATGGGGGACCACCTAGGAAGACCAGGTGCTGTAAGTGTAAAAATTAAAAAATTAAAAAATAAGGGATTGTAAGCTGACAAGTTCCTTGCAATCTGAGGTCAACCAAGGGTTGCCTCGCCTAAAAAAACAAAAGAATCTTCTAGAGGTTCCCTCCTCCAGTCACCAGCTTCCACGTGGAACACATAAGTGTTTGCGCCAGAATGTATATGTTCTTCTTTTCTATACACCTTCCCCTTCCCATTTTCACTCTACAAACAAAAAAGTCCAGGAATTCTGAAAGTATGTCAAACACGACACACTCCGTTTTTGAAATGAAAATGTCGTTGAGTTCCTTCGCTCGAAAGTGGATCTGAAGAGGTGAAACAAGTTTCAGACGTGACACAGCGGTGACGTGTCAGCTTGGCTCCCTCTCCACTTCCAGAGAGAAGGGGGGCTCCACCCGCAGGCGCACCCCACGACCCGCGGGGCGGGGGCCTCTCTGCAGACAGCGAACCGCCTCGGTGTTCAGACTCTGGCTCTGTGCGACTGTGGGCCTCGCCGCGTCGCTGCCACCCCAGCCCCCCTGTTCGTGCCCACTGCTTTCCGAGGGATGGCAGAAGCACCCATTGGCCTCATGAAGGTCAAGTCAAGGTCATTCCTCCACACTCTTGGTTTCTCGTTCTTCCACGTTCATCCTGAGAAAGAGCGACATAATCCACCCCACAAATGCCCCAGGCGCTAAGGGACACTGGTGTCCCCAACCAGAGCTCTTGCTCCTCCTGCCCCCTCGTGCTCTCCCAGAAGGGGCCCTTGAGGCTGCATGCGCCTTCTCCTGAAACCTGGGCCAGAACTCATGATCCACCACATTTCAACCCGAATCTCGGCCTCCGGACTAAACCAGCGCGGCCCGCAGTGTGCTGTGGGGACCTTGTCCAGGGCATGCAAGGAGAAGCCCCTCCACACTGTGACACTCACACGCTACTTCCCTTTCTCGCTGTCAACCCCTCACAGAGCCGCTCCGAGTGTCCAGAAGCCACCTTGCACCTCACAGTACGAAAGTCTGATCTGATCGTAGAATCAGGAAAATCCAGCCCATTCCTATTAAGGCAGATGCTAAAGAGATTTGCAAAATGAAAACATAATGCAAGCCACTTTCCTTACCACGTCTGTTTTTGTTTGGGGAAATACATTTTCATAAAATGTGTTTTTAATGCTAACAACTAATGGGCTTGTTATCGGTGTTTTTAAATGAATTCATAACTAAATTTTTTAAATGCCTGTCTTAATTTTTAATATAGTAAATATCCATAAATATAACCCACTTAAATAAAAGCTCGTTGGGATCCTGAGACGACGCGTGTGAGCAGCACTGGCCGAGACCACACCACAGCCTCCCCTGGGCTGCAGCCGATCCTGCACACCTCACCCCACCCCCACCCTACTCCCCACCCTCGCTGCCCGCAACACAGCTTCCTTGGCTTGACTAGTAAAAAAAGAAGGGCTCAGCTCATCATGCAGCCATGGCAGGCCGAGATGCCCGCGCCCAAAGCACTCGAGGGCTGGGGCAGGGGCAGGGGCAGGGGCTGGGGCAGGGGCTGGGGCAGGGGCAGGGGCAGGGGCTGGGCTCATTTACGCCTCTTCTACCATTCAGGGTTTGGTTGACGACGCAGAGCCACTAGCAGTGACACATAATAAAGGATTTGTTGTAGAGACTGGAGCTCAAGTAGCTGTGGGGGCTGGTTAAGCAGTCTATGAGAGTATGTGGCTCTTCTGTCTGGGGCTCGAGCCTGATGTCATCAGTGCAGGCTGGCAGCAGGGAAAGCCGGCCATGAAGCGGGGGAGCAAGAACAAGCTGGAACCCCGAGAATGCCTGCTTCCGTCCCAGCCTGCACCGGGATGACACGCGTGCCCTCAGGAGAACCGGCACCCTTCACCATGGAGCCAGACGCGCCCCTGGCCAGCAGGCGAAGGTCTCTGCGGGCCCGGGCCTGCTTCCGGTTCACCTGCGGCCCGCCCCGGCCAGAGGAGCCGGGGATGAGCCGCGCTCCCGAGCCACAGCAGAACCGCACGCCTTTCACTGATCTCGGCAAAAGCATCAAACCGGCTTCGCTCCGCCTCCCAGATCTCAAGTAAAATCTCTTTGACCCCTGCAAACCTGCAGTCATGCGGGGCAGGGGACCTCGGGGGACACAGTGCCATCTCAGCAGATGTGACTCAGAGCACCACTGCTGGCTGGCGTCGGGGTCCCCCAACCCAGCGTCCAAACACACCACCTTCCAGGAGGACGTTGGTCTTCAATCAACCAGAAGCCCACCCTAGACCCCTCGTTGCCGTCAGCTCCTCTGAAAGCTCCCAGACCTCTCGCTCCGTCATCGGTCCCTGCAGCCGATCCAGTGATCCTTTCCAGAGAAACCGAAGCCACCCGGTGCGAGCGCCCCGTGACACAAATGTGACCCCCCAGTCCCACTGCCTCATCGTCTGCCATATAGCAGAACCTCAATATTGAACTAATTAATCAACGGTGCGGTGGTCATCTGCATTCTCAGAGGCACCAATCTCTCTACCCGCACTAGTTATCCATCCCTCTCACCTTCATCCCGTCATCGAACCCCTCTTTTGTTTCTTGAAACGTATTAAACGTAATCATTTGTATTGCTTTTAATAACTGCATTATCCAAAGTCGTGTGGGTCTGATTCTGCTGTCTGCCATTTCCATTCTCACTTGTAGTGACCTGTTTTTCTTCTTCCTTTTATTTACTGTGAGCTCATATGGCTTAGAAACTTATTTTTGGAAATTCACTGAGGCCGGAGCTGGAGATGGGCTCTCCACAGAGATTTTGAATTTGCTTCTGCCGTGCACCTGAGGTCATTAACCTGAGATGAATCTGAGCACACGTCGAGGTACGATGCGCGCTGGCGTCGCGTGCCGGGGGCCTGCACACACAGGTAAGGGCCGGTCTATAGCAGTAAGTTCATCAACGAGGATCTTCCATTTCTGCTAAAAGCGCGTGCTCACCCTTGCACGAGGGTGGAGCCTGGGTGACGTCAGTCTGTCAACAGTCCCTCGTTAAAGTGGCGCCTTGGGGGAGTCTCGGCTCTGGTTCCTGTTCCAGGCGCCCTGTCCCCCTTGTCCATAAAAGGCATAACCATGTCATCTGAGTTCGCCAGTTGCTCCCAGGGCAAAGCAGGCATCACCGCTCTGAAACTCTCTCTGAGCTCTCAATTTTCTCATTATTTTTGGCTTCTAGGATTCATTATTTCCCTGCTGGAACATAGATCATTTTTTCCTTTCTCACTCAGCAATCTTAGCTGTTTTGAGTGGGAGGGTCAGTCAAGTTATCTAATTATCAGTTCGCTATAAATACAGGTTTTTGTTCTTTCTTTCTTTCAATAAACATTTTCAACATCTATTATTTGGAATGCAATTATAAGTACTGACATAGAAACATAAATTCGATATATTTATGTCTACCCCCAAGGAATTTAGAGAAAAGTAAGAGGCATAAAAATAAATCAATAGCACAATAATGAACAATCCAATATCATATAATTGGTGCTATACAGATACGAGTGTGGGGACTCGGGGAGCACACCGGAGGGCACTTTCTTCCTTTGGTTCAGAGTGGGCACAAGGAGGGCATATCAGTCAGCTAATGCCAAACACTAAGGTGCCCCCAAACCATGAGCGTCTGATTCTCACTCACATAGTTGTAGATAACGGGGTTCAGCTCGACCTGGCTGGGTGTGGCTGAGCTCGGTTCTAAGGTACGGCTTCCACGTGTGTCTCGCTCTTCTGAGACCAGCAGCCACACGTCCCCATGCCAAATCCTCGACCCTCTCAGCACAGTCAGCGGAAACACACCGTGTCCCAGGACCCGCCTCCTAGCCGGAGGCTCCGCGCTCACACCCAGTCTCTTCTCCCACATTCTGTGGCGAAGCAGGTGACCTGGCCGTGATCACCACTGTAAGAGCAGGAAACACACCCCTCCATGAGGGTGGGGAGCAGTGGAAAAGGACGACTGTTTGCTGAAGAAAAGTCTAATCTAATAAAAAGGAATTTGGAGATTAATATGTAAGTTTAGTTTTAAAAGAGGGTGGAAATTCAGAAGATTGCTTATTCAAGAAAAAAAAAGGAAGAGCAAATATAACACAGATTCATGAGTGGGACTGATAAAGCCCACGTGGTTATACCATACATCCATGCCAGGGTGGCAGGAGATGCCACTGAAGTAGACAGTTTCCAGTAACAAGCACTGAGGGTTTTAATAAGCTTTATTCTCTATGTAGCAAGAAGCCATTGAAAGGTTTCAAGCCAGAATGATACACTCAGATTGGCATTTTACTGAGATCATGCTAAAATCTCATCAGATAAACTGATACTGCAGACAGGCATGTATGGAAAAGATCCAAGGGCAAAAAAAAAAAAAAAAGGATAAGAGGTTGAGTGGGGTCTTGGGTAGTAAGAACACTTAAGTGAAGCTGAAATCAAGAGCTACTTAGGAGGCAGATCAAGAAGCTGATAAAAGTACTGTTTCGCAAGGTCTGGTATAAAATAAGTTCTCACTAAATAATAGGAGCTACTATTAATAGCAATAATAAGACCTGATAATTAATCATGTGAGGAGGTGGAGTAGCAACATGAGAACAAGGGAGGAATGTAAGATGCTTTTCAAGTATCTTATTTGAATAATCAACTATGCGTCATTTATTGTCAAATGAACCAGAGGAGGAAGAATAAGTTTGTAAAGGGAAAAATGATTAACTAGGTATTGGACGTGTTATTAACACACACACACACACAAAAAAAAAAAACTCAGAAGCTACTAGAGAAATTTTAAATGAGCAACAGTGAGACTAGCAGCTGACTTTTCAGGAGAAGTAATGGAAGTCAGAAAAAAATAATGGAATATTATCTTCAAGATGCTAAAGACCAACAATACCTACCACCCTAAAATTCTATACCCAGCACAATTATACTTCAAGAATTCAGGCAAAATAAGAACCAGGATTCCAGTAAAGTTATGTTCATACCTGCATTGTTCAAAATAGCTCATACTAAAACAACCAAAAGATTTATGAACAATAAGATGAATAAATTATAGTACATACATATGACAAAGTACTACACAACTGTGGCTCTCAAAGCGTGGAGCCCGTAACAATCATGTCGGTATCACCTGGGCACTTTTAGAAAAAGAAATTCTCAGTCCTCTCTCCAGAATTTATGAAATCTGAAACTTTGGGTGTGCGGGCCAGCAATGTGTGATTTAACAACTCTAAACATGGGAAAACTACAAATTCATATAACAACGTGACTGGATACTCAAAGCATAATGTTGAAAGAAAGAGGCCTGAATTATAGAATTCAAACTATATACTTCATTTATACAATGATTTAAAAAAATAGATGGAATTCAACTAAATTGTTTCGAGATACAAATTGAGAGTAAAACTATAACAAAAAAAAAGAATATGTTTAACATAAAACGAAATGGTAATTCTCTCTTGGGGAGGGTAATAAAGTGTTTAGATTAGGAAAGAATATTTAGGGGAATTCTCGACGTTGACCACATTCTATTTCCTGACTCGGGTGGTGATGACACAGCTGCTCACGTTACACTTATTCACTAGAACGGAGTGATCACAGTTTTCCAGGAGCTCCCAGGTCGTGTCGTTGCTCCTTCAGACACAGGACGCCCGGACCCAGAGTGTCTTTGCCGGAGCAACAGCTTCTTCGGTGAAACCGCTGGCTTTAAACCCGATGGCTCAAACCTAAGACTGGCTGGTCCCACGTGGAGCTGCTTCACGTGGTAAGTTGTGTCACACACGAGGCGTGGAATGGATTGTCCGGGGCTGTTGGCCCCACCACACGCCCGGCTCCGCCTTTGGGTGAAGACCCCGTGATGCATAGCGAGTTTCCTGAGGTGGCCGGCCACACACACGTCTGGTGGCCCCCCCCCCCGGTGTCCCGTGGATGCGGGCTGACACTCGGGGCCTCCATGGCCCGGTGACGTGGCACTCTCTGCTGTGTCCTCCTCGGCCCCCGATTCTCTTGCCTCCCACCTTCGCCACCGATGGGGACAGTAAGTTTATCAAAGACGTGCTCGCATGGCCGTGCCCTCCCTCCGTGGAACTCCCACCCGGGCTCAGGACTCCGCCCTCACGCCGTCTTCCCCGCCGGCTCCTCGACCTGGCCCCAGAGCCGGGCTCCGTTATCGAGAGGTCGGCGTGGAGCTTCCGCCATATGCACCTAAAACCTGAATGTGGATTCCTCTGTCTCTCCAGTTACTCACCAGCCTCTCACAAGTGGCTGTCCCCTTGACAAAGGGACCATCTGTGTAGAAGGTTTCGAGGAAACCAACAGGACATGAAGCCAGATGGCGGTGGATGGAAGAGAAGAGGGGACAGGCCGCAGAGTCTCAGGGGTCGGCACACCACGAGGAGGAAACGGAGTGGCCGTTGGAGTGCTGGCTGCGTGACGGGGGACATGCCCAGGCGTGCGACCCGGGGGGTGAGCACCTGGCCCCGAGATTCTCTGGGAAAAGGGACATGGTTGCCGGGGGAGACGCATTTGATCGCATTTAAATGCCTTTGCTTTAATGGAATTCCACTTGCAGTTCTCAGGAGAACGAGGCTATAAATCAATTTTCAAATTAAAAATAACAATGAAGAGACAACGGCACTGTCTGTGAAGGCCACCATCGTCCCCAACGGGCTGAGAGGCCACCCCAAGAGACGTCCCCTTCTCTGTCCTCAGGACGACGTGTGTCCCCACCCTCTGGGGAAACAGCATCGGGAGGGGATGGGATAGAGAGGCCAGGGGAGACGCCGCCTGGCCATCACAGGGCCCTGAGCCCACGGGGTGGCCCGCTTCCTGAGGCCACACTCGCTAAAAGGCTCTGTGGCACGTCCCAGGGGTCAGGCCCGCGCCCCTGCTCGCAGCTGCCCTCCCACCCACCGTGCGGCCCTGCAAGAGCTGCTGGGAACTCCTTCTGGAATGATCCCCCGTCTCTCCCCATTGGTAACTCCTTGTGCTTGTTCTTTGCTTCTGTCTGGTGTTTTGTTTGTTTGTTGGTTGGTTGGTTGGTAAAGGGCTTTTATTTATGAATCTGAGTTGTAGCCGCTCTCGAGCTGTGCTCCCCACTAGTGACAATGGACAAGGCATTTAACACAGCTCTGTCCCAAAGGTGCCCGTCACAGCTGGCGTGAGTGGGCATGTCGCTTCCCCATCAGTCAGGACACAGGTAAGGACCCCTAACGTATCAGGCACAGAGCTGGGGACATGAGGCCCAGCCCCTCGCTGTGGGAGGGCGCGAAGGGTGGGTTGGCCCTAGCAGGTGTGTTCACACTTGGACTGTACGGTCAGACTCAAACCCCAGCCGCCCCGCTAGTCCGCTGTGTCAGCGTGGCCAGGTTCCCGGTCTCTCCACTGATGTCCCCACCTGGGAAATGGAGATTAAGAACAGCGCCAGCCCCGCTCTGCTGTGACTAAGCGAGACGGTGAGTGTCAAGCACCTCCACAGTGACCAACACACGATGTGTGCCCCATAAGTAGCAGCCGTTGACCTAAACGCATGGACAAGCAGCCATGTCACACTCAGCTTCCAGAAGGTCACAGCAGAAAAGCCACTTCTACACGAAAACAATGCACCCGCTGCTCACCAGAAAGTCACGGCATATGTTTCGCCTCATCTCAACAACTGAGTCGTGTCCTACGTGGAAAACTCGAACCCGAGCCAGCAGTGACTTAAATAAGTGAGCTGGCACCCACCCTCAACCACAGGTACGCCAACGGGATGCTCCACCCCACCCGCGCCATCTCTGCCGCCTCCCTGAATGCCGCAGCACGGAGACCGGAGTGGGCTCTGGGGGACAGGACGGAGGAGTCAGGGACGCGTGCAATGACGGGCCTGACCGGCGACGGCCAGTTCTGGTGCGCTGGGCGTCAGGCCGCCTGCAGGCCCGCGGCTCTGCAGCCATGACATCGTCCCTCAGGCCTCTCCCAGCTTCACGTTCTGCCAGCCAAGATGACAGGTTTGCGCTGGACGCGGCAGCGGCAGCTCTCAGGCTGTCGCTGGGCCGTTCATGGGGCGTTTATCTAAATGCGAATGCCTGGACCCGTCCTCCGAAGCTCATCGCGGGTTTGAAGTGCTGCGCGGGACCCGTGTGGAGGAGGAATGCCACCTCCGTCCGCAGCTCTCAGCCCCCGAGACGCGTTCCTGCAGGCGCCTCCCGCTCCCGTCACCTCCTACGGCCTGTGTGGCTGCCGCCCACTCTCCCCACTACTTCTGTCCTGGATGTGCCTTTCTCTTTTCTTTTATCTTTTTTCTTTCTCTTTTTTTTTTTTTTTTTTTTTTTTTTTTTTTTTTTTTTTTTTTTTTTTTTTTGCAGTTAGCTAAACAATAACGTACAGAATTAGAAATAGGTGTGTTACATCCACAAGTCATTATTCTTCTGAACATGAAAGCTAGCGGGTCCACTGCGGAAGTTAACGAGCTGGCAGGGGCCTGGGGTCACGCTGCAGCGCATTTCAACGCGGGTCTCAGGGAGCGATGGGTAAAAGCGGGCCAGGCCGCGGGCCGTGGAGAGGGGGCCACCGGCAGCCACCTCAGGGGACTGTTGTGTTTGCTGGGACCTCAGCAGACCTTCCGTGTGGAGAGGAACACTCGTGTTTGAGAAGATTTCCGCTCACGTGGTGGGCACACCTGTTCCCCCCACCCCCCGCAGTGCGGACAGATAGGGCTCCACCGGGAACGGCAAACACGGGGCTCAGGCCCTGGGGGTGCAGAGCCTGCACCTGGTGAGGGCGCTCGCCACACGCCCCCTGCTCAGGGCTGCGGGAGGCGACCTCAGAGCTGCAGCTGGCAAAGCCCAGACCCTCGCATGTCACCCTACCAGAAGCTGCCTCTAGGGTCAGCCCGGGCAGCTGTCCTGCGCCCTGGCTGAGGTCTTCATCACCCACTTCCCTGGGGATGGAGGAAGCAGATGGTGCTCGGCCACCCACTCCGGCCTGTGGGCAAGCGGGGCTCCCGTGGCGTGTGCTGAGAGGTGTCCGTGCCCCCCGCTGACGCCGGCCGAGCGGGCTGCAGCAGCGTCGTGACGGCCAGCACCGCCACCTGCTGAACACAAGCCTGCAACACACAAGCCCGCAGCAGGGCGGGCTCTGGAGCAATGTCACCCACCGGGGCCACGGTCACACCCCGCACCGCAGCAGTCCAGTGTGCAGGGTGAACTCCAAGTCCTTGAGCGTCCACGTCCCCGAGGCCTCTCCCACGTGCGTGTACCTGGGGCCACGCCCTGGCCCCTGGTGGTCCTCAGGAAACCTTCCAGCTGGGACCTCGCTCCATTTCGCTCCTCAGTTGGAAGCACGTCTTTGGGCATTTTGTCAGATCATTTCTCATTCAATGTCAGCGTGATTCGGAGAGTCCCCTCTGGGTCCCTAATGGAAAGTAGGACACCCGGCGGGCAGGTGGGCGGCCACCTGCGCAGATCAGCGTTCCGTCCTCACTGAGGACAGGCGGAGCTGAGCCTGGTCCTGCAGCTGGACACCCACGTGGCCGGGGCCTGCTCCATCCCGGCTCAGATGCGCTCAGCACCCTGGACACTCCAGCCAGGCCCCCGGGGACCCAGGGGACGACTGCTCCCTCCAGGCCCGGTTCCCCTCCTGCGACGACCAGAGGGTAGCTGCTCTGTGTGACCTGTGCCCCGACAGGATGCTCCCCTCACTAAGCTTTAGTCTCCTCACCTGTAAGACAAGGATCGAGCCCCCTCGCACGGGGGGTGAAAATGAACGAGATAACGTGTCACGGGCCTGGTAGAGTCCACTGTAAACGCTCGGTCGATGGGAGCAAACCTGATCTGAAGGGTTTTACTTGAGATCTTCGGGCAGGTCATGAACCACACTGGTGATGAGACACGGGGCCGCAAATGTACAAGGCATCCCTGAAACATCCCTGTCCGGGGCCTGGTGAGAGCCAGGGTCTCTGCAACCAACAGAAGACCCCGAGCAAGCTTTGAGAAACTCAACCATTGTGAAGAAGGTTCCTGTTTAAGAGAATCCTGGTCATTAAAGCGGGCCATCTTCACCTTTTGCTGGGACACCCTGGCTCACCGGGTCAGTAAAATGGGCCCCGTGGGTGTCACTGTGAAGGGCCGCGAGCCCGGGTGCGCAATCCCCTTGGAGCAGCCCCAGCCGCTACTCGCGGCTCCCTGCGGTCTCTGGTGTCTGTCACCCCCTCTAACAGCTCTCCTGGGGTCGTGAAAGCTTCTGACCTTCCTCCCAGCACGAACTTTAAAGGTGGCGGCAGCTCCAAACCGCAGGCTGAGAGAGAGAAGGCCCCCGCCCCGGAAAACGGGATCGATGGAAGTGATTACTGTAATTACCCAGGACAGCCCTGGAGCGAATTCCTCATAGTGACCTAGCAACACACGAAAATGTAAAAATTTTTTTGCAATTTTCAATTTTAGATCAGGAGCAGCCTATTAGTCACACCGCAACTTGACAGGGCGAGGTTGGTCTGGGTTACGGGATGCCTCGGGCACACAGCATTCCCCAGCTCTCACAGAGGGGGTCTGCTCAAGGGAATTTTAAGAGCAGCCTTGTCCTGAAGACATGAAAGCATAAAAGAGCCGGGTGTTTGGAGACAAGAGAAGCGCCATCGTGCTCAGCCGGGTGACACAGGGCTGCACGGGGGAGGGCTGTGCAGGTGCAGGAGCTCGGGTGTGTCTGCCAGACCTGGCAGGTCCTCGCCCCTTCCTCCTGCCCACACGGAGCCCAGTCTATGGTCTCTTTGTTAACGGAGCAGGTGGCACCCTGTCATCAGGAAGCAGCAGCTCTGAAAGCCCCTTCCGGTTTTGACAGGAAGTCCCACGGCAGGCATCTGTTCTAGCCCACCTGGCAAGAATCGACTACTATTTCTATCTGGAAAAATTAGTACATGAGGGAACCCAAACTCAGTGGGCACTATTTCTAAAACCTTTAGACTAAGGAAGCTATTATTTTAATTCATTAAAAGATATACTGAGCACACACCAAACTCGGGTGAGGCAGACATATTGCAGACCTCAGCAAGACTACAGGTCAGTGAAGAAGAAAAACACATTTACTCGCTCTGCTCATCAACAGAGTAAAATGAATGCATATTTAGAGGCGCAAAATTCTGTGATGGACACACTGAGAAAGATGTGTCCAAATTGCATTTCAGCAAACCTACTGCGTGCCAAGTTCTACGCTTTACAACAGGAAAGAAACACGAATCTGAAACATGACCTTGACCTCTGAGGTCGTTTAACCTCCCTGGGAAGACAGATGTTTACCAAACTACAATGCGATGTGATCGCAGTAGAGAAGTATGAAGAAGCACACAAGGCAGGGGAGGCGATTCAGAGCTTCCGCGGATCCCACGGTGGGAGCCTGGAGAAGGGGCCTCAGTGGGGAAGGGAGGACTGACCGAGCAGCCGCCACGCTGCGGGCAGTAGCATCTCAGCCAGGACGGCGATCTGAACTGAGACCCCCGTGCTGTCGGCTACGGCCGCCGCGAGAGGGTTCAGCTCTTCAGAGCTTAATTGGAGTCTTTCTTTATTCAATATGCCCGATAATTAGCTTTGGTTCCCTGAACCGACTTTACCCTCTCCTGGCAAATAAATGCAAAGGTTAACATATTATTCTCTCTTATTCCCGCTCTGTTGTCAGAAGAAATACCTACTGCCTACTTTTTACAGGGCAAGTCCACAAAATACGTGCAGATGCCATTGGTTTAGGGGCTGTTGCAAGGCTACACACTTCTGTAATGAAGATGAACAGTGTAAATGGACAATGCCAGCACTCCCATTCTTGTCAAAATGAGTAGATAGGAGCCAAATACATTGGCTTTAAATGTCATTTGTCCCATGGCTGACGAGTAGAAGCTACCAGGATGACAGCTGACAGCTGTAATGAGGAAGACTCTGAGTCAGCAGATCAGAAAAAGACAAAAACGGTTCTCTTTTTAGGGCTTCAAGTATTAACACTGATCTTGAACCTCGCTCTTCAAACTTTGAGTGCAGGTGAAAAGCATCTTCCTGCACCGACATTACCAAGTGCTGAGCAGCATATAAAACAAAGCCCTAACTCTTCGTCATTTTCTCTTGACAGTTTTTACTTTTGCTTCAACAAACGCCCAGTCTTGCTGATCCGTTTCCAGGAGAAACGCTTCACTTGTAAAAGCTCACGTGGATACATCTTCCTCAACGTGGCATAAGAAGTGAAGAAACATTAGCCACTGACTGGCAGGCATGTAAGTATGATCACAAATCTTTTGAGCTTCTCCTGTCGTGGATTTGTGTTCAATGTGCTGAATACGTCTTTTATCTTTATCTTCCCTGTTTGAACACCAATTCTTTTTGCTTTTAAACGAAGCACCAAAAATATCTAATTACAAAAGTATTGCATGTTTATTGCCAAGTATTAACAACAACACAAAAAAAGAGCAGGAATCAGGCACTGTGGAGAAAGGCTAATCCCAGGGCTGATAAAGATGAGCACAGGATACGCTGTCAACCCAGAAAGTAAGGAAGTACTCAAAATAATGACGAGAACACACCAAAATGACACTGGAACGAGCATGAAGGGGCTCCCGCTGGCCGGCCGCATCTGACTATCTGACACTACTGCATAAAACAGGAGTCCACGAGTCTCTGCTGATATAGTCAATGAGAAATAAATGGAGAGAGGAGAACGCTTTTCTTACTCCACCCGTGAAATTCGGCTGGAGACTGTGGAAGCGGCCATTGCCACAACACTTCAGTGGGGGAATGTCAAGTGAGGCTAAAGAACTGCAATATCCATACTCTCAAAACACCTTCCCGCACAAACGTAGCTTTGTAATCGGGAAACAGCAGTCACAGTCAACTCCACCAGTGATGGCACACCTTCCAGCCACCCGTCTCGTGATAAGGCGCACGAAAACTCACTGTCTTTTCTGTGACATTCCTGCCCCAAATGCATAACCTGAATCTCTTCATCAGACCCAAGCTGAGGGACATTCTACACGGCAACTGACCTGTGATCTACAAAAGCATCGAGGCCGCGAAAGTCAAGACAGACAGCAGACATCTGGCCAGAAGGGGACTAAAGAGATAGGACAGCTGAACTCGACATGCTGGATTGGGCCCTCATGCCAGAGAGGACACTGTTGCGACAGTGATGACACCCGAATGGAGCCTGCAGGTCAGGCGGTATACAACGGTATCGATGGTCAGCCCCTGCCCGTGGCGGGTTACGTCGGAGACAGCCTCACCTGCAGGAAATACCTCTGAAGCGGTGCAGCTGACAGGCGCCCTGTTGCAACTCACCCCCAGACAGCTCAGAAAGAAAGCTCTCTGGACTCGTCCAGCGTCATGTCTGCCAGCAGGGGCTTATTTCAAAATAAAAACAACAAAAGACAGATGAGGAAACTCAAATATTGTAAACAGTAAGCTGGCAGAGCTGATGAGGGAAATTAAGAAGGAAAAAAATGTGTTACAAATTTGAAAATCTTATCTGTTCCAGAATGTAGAACTGATACTGTTTAAAATTAAGTCAATGATGTTAAGACGTAAAGAAAAGTCACACATAAAGCAGTGAAAAATCGAATAGATAAAATAAATACAAATAAAAAAAGATTTGCATGCAGGACAAACAACAGAGACCCAATATGTTCAAGATTCTTTTTGAAAAAGGAAATACAAAAAAGATAACACAAAAAAAATCAGTTATATGAAAATTTTCCAGAAAAGGACAGCTGAATCTGTAGACCAAAAAAAAAAAGACATTCCAGATTCCCCGCGAAATTTATAAATAATGCATTGCTTAATTCAAGGAGAAAGATGAATCCCTAAGTATGCTGACATAATGACAAATCACCAGCTATTCAAGGGAATCTCAGCCTCAGGTATCAACACGGCTGCATTTCACAAGAGAATAAAAATATGCTTACGCTATAGTAATTTTTAAAAATGGTTTGCAAGTATTCTCCGCCAATTCAGTAGACTGTCATTTGTTTGTAAAAGAAAAAGAAAGTAGTCTCACATATTTAAGTGCTGTGGGTCTACAACTTCCTTAGACTTTACAGGGAATATGTATTTGAAGACTGTGCCAGAGTCTGCTTGTTTCGCCCCAATATAAAATCTTCCTTTCTTTTTAGTGACAGATCCCTATTCTCAGCCAAGTGCACCACCACGCAGGTTACAAACACCACTTTCCAACTTTCCTTCCATCCAGCTGTGGCCACGTTGACCAGATTTTGGCCAGAAGACTGTAAGTGCTGTATGCTGCTTCCGGGAATGCTCTGGGGTGGGGGTGGGGCGCTCTCCTCTCTTCCTTCTTGCCAGGGGCAGAGTGCCAGCATCCCAGGGCTCTGAGGACCTCAGAAGTCACTGTCACAGCCCTGGCCTGAATACTGCCAGGCTTCTCGTGAGAGAGCAATGCACCCCTATCTTAATTAAGCCTCTGTTATTTTCTGACTTCAAACATCTGCCATGAAATCTAGCCCTAAATGATACCAATAAACACTAAAGGCAAATAAAAGATTAAATCACAAATGAGGAAATCATTTGTGAAAAAAATTGCAGTAAACATTAAATTCAATTAAACATAGACTAAGTCAAAACAGTTGGGGTAAATAGCGTTAAAATGCCATTACGTGCCATTATAATTCTTCAAACAAAAGAAATAATGTTGCATACGTAATTTGGTGATTGTGGGCTGGGATAAAATCCACACGATGTCAGCAAATGGATGTCGCGAATAGATAAATGAGGGTGAGAAAGCAGCGGTGGATAAGTAAAATGTGCTGATTCGTTCCTCTGTCATGGGAAAAATCAATACATTCAGTTTCACTTATAAAACTCGTGAATTGAGAAGTATGGGATTGAGAGCATTACTTAATATGTTTGTGTCAGTTAGAATTAGGTTTGGCTGGCAGTAAAAGAAAACCGAAATCACGGTGACTTAACAAATGTAGAGGTTTGCTTTTCTGTCACACGAAACGAAGCCGGAGTTAGGTAGTGCAGGGCTAGTGTGGTTACTTCAATTTGGCATAAGAAATGTGGACTGATTCTGTCTTTGCTTTTTCATCTTTGCCAAGCAGTAGCCGTTTCAAGATTGCCTCATGTTCGTTAGATGGTTCTTGGAGCTCTAGCCAACATATCTTCTTCCGGACAGAAAAAAGAGAGAGAAAATGGAAGAAAAGCTCATCTAAGTTGTCCTATATCTCATTTCTCACACATAAGTTAGAGAAAAAATGGAGAACGTCGTCTTCGAGCCAAGCATCTTTTTGCCGCCCCATGAGAAGAGCGTCCTGCTCTGAGAGGGAGGTGAAGATGGATGCTGGGTAGGCCACGGGGAGTCTCTGCCTCAGAAGGAAGCAGAACAGCTTGTGTGATGACTGTCTACCACCCAACACATGAAGGAGAAAAACAAAATCCAGAAGACCCTTCAGCAAAGTACTAATATACAGCATCTCTAGTTGTCCGACGATGTTTAAAAAGTGCACTGCTGGGTGTCAGGGGTTGAGTAAAAAATCCCTGGGTTGAAGTCCCAAGCCCCAGAACCTCAGACCGAAACTCTCTTTGGATGCAGGGCTGTTGCAGAGGCGATTCGTTAAGACGCGGCCCTGCTGAGGCTGTGCCAGCCCCAAATCCATCATGACCCGTGGCCCCATAACAACGGGGCGATGGGACGCACGCGCGTGGAGAGAGCCGTGCTGCAGACCACCGGCCAGGCCCCAGAAGCTGGGGGAAGCCCCCTCACGGAAGGAAGCAGCTGGCCCACACCCCGAGCGTGGACGTCCAGCTCCAGAGCTGCGAGAGGCCATGTTCCTGTGGGTGAAGGCCCTCGGGCTGTGGCACTTCGTCGTGATGGCCGAGCAGACTCATACGGGGGATGACAGCTTTTCCTTTCATCAATTTTTGCATGGCTGGACTACCTTTAAACAACAATTCATATTATTTTATAAGGGAAGGGACTATAAAGATTTTCCATAAATAAAACGAATGAGGCAATTTCTACCTTCTGTTTTGTCCTGCAGTTTTACCTATGGTGGGGATGATTGCTCTTACAGTTTCGAGTGAGGTTTACCAGTAAAGCTATCTAGACCTGACACTTTTAGAGACGCATTTTTCTGAGTACACTGCAGTTTTGTCTCAGTGCCCCAGTCAACTTTTATTTTTAAGTTTTAACAAATTATGGTCATCTATACTTTCCTAAGAAATAAACTTTTAATTAAAAGAGGGAGGTGGTGATGACAGGTTTTAATCTTCCCAAACCCACACACAAAAAGAGACAGAGGAATTAGTTATCAAAGTTTTATAGTTAATGTTTACAACACAACTAGGTTATAAAGGATCTCCACTAACTCTGAATTATTTGTGGGTGGAGACAAATCACCTGTAACCACTAAACAGGCATATGATCAACATTTGTGTGGCAGAGGAAAGAAAAAAGAGAAAATCCCTGAGAACAGGAAAATTCCCCAAACAGTCAACAGGTATCTGTAGGAAAGGAGGGGCTCCAGACCAAGAGCAGCAGGTAGAACTGGGAAGTGACTGCCCGCATCGGAGGCGGTGGGAGGCGGGGGCAGGTGAGCACGGGACCCGCTGAGGACCGTCCGAGGGGGCTGGACCAGGGCAGCACCAGTGAGCTCTCAACTGACGCAGTCCCAACTGCTGTAAATGGAATCAGAACAGAGAGGACAAAGTAAACATGAATAAAGTGAAGAATGGGTCCAGATAAAAGAGAGGGAAGGAGAGAGCTAGGAAGTCTCAGAAGGCACACTGCCGTGTGTGTGTGTGTGTGTGTGTGTGTGTGTGTGTGCGCGCGCGCGCATAAGTACTATGAAGAAAAAATAAAACAGGAGAGGGAGCTTTGTGAAGTTATAAAAACTATCTCCACAAAGCTCTTTTCTAAAAGTTAAGAAAAACAAATTTCACACAAACATACACACATACACATACACACAAACTAAAAATAGAAAAGTAGTAGAGAGAAATGTACCAAAAGTAATATATAAAATAACGACCCCAAAAAATGAAATGAGAATAAGAAGCAGAATAAAATCCTTATGGTGAAAATACAGTGGCAGTCACACACACACACACACACACACACACACACACACACACACACACACACACACAATTAAAACCATGATAAACTATTTCAAAACCATCAACATATTTAAGAAAAAGATAAAAGACGTGAAAGAAACGACATGAATCAGAGTCAGAAAGACTCAGAAATGAGATAATGATAGAACTCAAGAAAAGAACTGGATGAAAAAGTCATTTTAGAAATGAAGATTCAACTAGAAAGAACACACAATCACACACAAGAAAAACAAGAAACACCTTAAGAGAAATAGGTCAGAGAAAGCTTTTAATTATAAAACAAAACGAACAAGGATAAAAACTATTTCGAAAAAGTAAAAAATATTAAAGATAGATAATAAAGATTCAAAACATGTTTTGTAAGAGTCCCTAAAGAAGAAAATCAAAGAAAGGGGGCATACAACACAAACTATCATTCAAAAGAACTTTTCTAAAATAAAAAATATTTGACACCACATAGTTAAATAGTACAGAGTATTTATTAATATTAATGCAGAATAACCAACACCAAGACATTTACTATTAAAAGTATTTCATTTAATAAAAAAGAAAAAAACCTATCGGGCATCCAGGTGAAAAGAGCATTTAACTTATTAGGAAAATAAAATTAGATTATCATCAGACATTTCTACACCAACGCTTTATGCCTGAAGAGAGAAATAAAATACTGGTTAAGACTGTCAAGAAATAAAATGTGAGCCTAGAATTTCATACCCAGAAAATTTGATCTTCAAGCGTAACATATGCTTCAACAGTTCAGAGACTACTGCTCCTATAAAAACCTCCCACAGAATCTACTAGAGAACAAGTTTCAGACAAAGAAAATGACTAGAGAGCCGTTGACATAAGCCCTTGCGGTTAGGTTAAGTATGCAGTTACTTGAAGAAACAAGATTAAATGGGAATCAAGAGAGAGAAATGATAGTATATAGCGGACATCTGATCTGACAAAATAGATGTAGGGCAAGCATGCCAAACATAGGGGAATGAAGATAGCATATATTTTTCTTATATTATCAGGAAGCCTCAAGTTGTGGCACATGGGCCAGCTGCTTGTCTTTGTAAATAAAGTTTTATTGGTACACAGCTAATGCCCATTCGATTACATTTTGTCCGTGGATGCTTTCCTAGGACAAGGGCAGAGCAGAACAGTTGCAATAGACATGGTGTGGCCGCTCGCTTAAAACCTTTCATTTAAAAAAGCTAACTCTTTTAAAAGAAGTCTTCTGATGTCTGCCTTACATCCTTGAAAACCAAAATTCTCCAGGCAGAAAAAAAGGAGATACAAAGGGAATGTAAGTGCTCAAAGAGAAAGACTGCTGTCCCAAATTTGAATTGTAAATATCAGCAGGAACTCCTGGGGTGCTTAATCTTTTCATTTAAATGTAGTTCTGTCCTCTGAAAAGGCTGAAAACCAGTGACCACACCAGCAGCAAGGAGCACCCCTGGCACCCTGAGGCCATTTAAAATGTCATTTCCCAGTTAAAACAAAGCATGGGCTTCTTAAAAAGACCTGACAGGTCTGAGGCAGGGTGAGTCTTCTCATTCTCTTGAATTGTCTTTTTCAGGACAGAAGTTTTCAATTTTAATGAAGCCAAGCTGACTGATTCATTCTTTCTCAGATCCAGCTTTTGCCATTGTATCTATAAAGTCATATTGACTCTCTTTTCGTGGACACTGATAATCCATAAATTGGATTACCTTTCTGGTTGTCCATGTCATACGTTTTCATTGTCTTAGTCTCAGTTTTGTTTATTTGCTTTTTGGGTACCACTGCACTGTTCCCGAGTTCTCAGTCGGACGTCCTTTTCCTGGGCTGTCAATAATTTTCTTTTGGATCTTTGGTGTACAGAACCAAATTAATCACGGTCTTTGGTGCCACACTCAGCATCCATCCACGTGTGGCACGCTGTGTGTGTTCACGTGTGCATCATTTTATATGTGTGTAACTGATTAACTTTTAATAATAGATCAAGCAGGTGTAAATCTACTACTCAAAATGAAAACTAGGACGTTGGTAAAAGCCTCCATCTGGCCATACTGTTGCCACCACTATTCTACCCACTTCCCCCCGCTCACCTCCCCTCCCCCCGTGCCTCTTCCCAGACAGAGCATCCTGCCTCTGTTTTTAATATTCTCTTCTTTCCCTGTTATGTATTTTTTTAATGCATACAGCACCCGGTCTTCCTAAGTGGTCTCCCATCCAAGTAGTAACCAGGCCCGACCCTGCTTAGCGTCCGAGATCAGACAGGATCAGGTTTGTTCAGGGTGGCATGGCCGTAGACCTTTTTATGTGTTTGTATTGCATCTATATCTACTTTATTGTTTTTTTTATAAGCTTTTCAGCCCCTGTATTATCATCTCCAAGAAAAAAAAGATGACAGTCCCTGATTCCAAAGCATCATAAAGCACAAACATCTGTGAGGTGCTCACTGAGAAAGACAGGATAATAATTATATTTCAGTCACTGAGCTGACATGAAATTATTTGAAACTCAGACTGTGTACACACACACACACACACACACACACACACACACACACACCAGTATCTGGTTCACTATTGGGCACACAGGAAATGGCTAATGTTATAAGTTATGGAGGAATTATACACAGGTCCCCCAGCCAGGAAGGCTCCAACTATACTGGACTTTAACTCCCGTGTCATACAAATGTATAAGAATATACAAGTTTGTTTGTTTATTTGTTTGTTTCCCCAGAACCCTTAATACCTGATCATTGATGCAGGAATGTTAAGAAAAGGAGCCATCCGTTTGAGAGGGCCTTTATTCTTGAATTTTCAGGGAAAGAATATCTGTATAATTTTTGCATTTTTGATGATAAAGATAGGCCTTAAAACCTGAAACGATGTAATTTACTTGTTGTTCCTTTGCGGCTGATCATACTGGAAAATTAACAAATCAAGGAGAAAAAAGGCATTCGCCGTGGTCCCAGAGGTGGCTCAGAGATGACTTGCATCGCGTTTACGCCTTCAGCTCCTCTGAGCACCTTGTGCTCCGCGTGAGGATTTGCGGTTTGACTGACTGGCTGTGCTGGAAAGTACTAATCTCCAGGCGGCGTCGGAGCGTCACCGGGATCGTATGTGGCTTGGTTCAGGCTCACTGAGTTATTACTGCTTGTGTTTCTGCAGTCTCCTGCAAAGGACACTTAATCGTGCATTTCACTCCTCTGGAGTTTCAGGGGAGGCCCCTGTCGAAAGCATCCGCCCCGGGCCAGGGCACACACACTGTCCTCTGGATGCACGGTGACCGTCAACGGACACGGCTATAACACGGTCCCCTAGGGGTTGCTCTTACCGCCCTCGCATTTCGTGATACAGTCGATAGTTTGCACTGGATCCTGGCCACACTCCCTACCGGTGCAGAAGCCTGACGCTGACAAGACGGAGGTCTGTCGTGTACACACATTGCTACGGGAATGTGGGGTGAGAGGCCAAACCCGAAGTCACCCCGAGCAGAGAACGTGACGTCCCTGCTCTGGCGGGAGCTTCGGCCTTCAATCTGGAAGCCGCCTCAAGCAGACCGAATGGCCGCACTTAAAAGAACGGCTTCAGATTTCTTGTTCAAGTGCTGCTGACCGAGTTCTTCTGTTGAAATTTTGTACGATTCATTCCTTTTCAGACGTTTTCCCATTTAGCTCATTCACATTAGTGCCTCGTTCCCTGTACCCCACGATGCCCACATTAATAGGAATACACTTCTCCGCTTTGTCCGTATAGAGGCTGGCCAGCTGGCTACCCGCTGCAGCGTGGTGGGAAGCACACACACAAACACATCCTTCGCCCGCACTCCCCTGCCTGTGGGGGATCAGACATTTTCATCACCACAGGAGGGTTCTTTTGGCATTTTGAGATGGCTTTAAATATCAAAGTCTACTTTTAAAACCGCACACAACCTCAGGAAGCACTGCGTGACGAAGCCTCACGGAAGCACGGCCACCCCCGCTGCCCGCGCCGCCCTCCTCTGCGCTCTGATGGCGAAGCCACTCGCATCTTCCTGGCCAGCTCAACGCAGCCCCGCCTGCAAAGCTGCTTCCACCTCCTGGCGGAGGCCACCACGAACCTCTCTTTCACACGGACGCATAGCTCCGACGGGGCCTCTGGTGTTTCTGGCTAAGTGACAACAGGACAAGACAGGGAGGCGGTTAAATGTGTGGGCTGCCTTTCTCCAGGAATGATGCCTCCGCTCCTCTGTGCGAACACGAACCCCAGTGTCACAGCTTGCTCTGTTTTTACGGTCCTTAGCAAGTGATGTGCACGTGACATAATGAATGTTCTGTTGTGATGTGGCAAAAGAAATGATTTTTTTTCTTTATTTTGTCCAAAGTGTCTGGCTACATAAGCGCGGTCTTGGGCACAATGTGCCTAGACGCAGTGACGAGAGTTTTGTGCTTAGAAAGTGTCGACTGAAAAATGCAAACCCAACAAGCTAGAGCTGCATCCCTCTCTGACAGTGTCTCGCGACACCCGCAGGGAAGACACGCTTTAGAGGATGGCAATTATGTGGTGACGGCCTTTTGATTGTTCTTGAGCAAGTGGGTGGAGCACAAGAGTGAACGTGAACTCTGTTCTAGGAAAAAAGTGCAATTACACCAGCAAAATTCTTGAAGCAGCTGCACTGGAAAACGTCAGCCGTTCATTTAGGACCCACTGGCAGCGGGACGGGGAAAGGAGGGCTCGGGTCCAGCCCGAGGAGATCGCTGAGCTAAGCCGACATCAGCGCCTGCGGGAGGCGTCGCCAGGGCTCTGTGACTTTGCTCCACTAGCGAACGCTCTGCTTGAGGCAGCATCAGACGAGACCTGTTAAAGCTGCACTTGCCCCGTGGAATCTCCTTCCTCACTCCCACCTCCGGCTTGTTTGGTGCGCCCACCTCAGGGGTCCACTCCAGGCTCTCTCTCAGATACCCACGTCCGATGTGGACCCTAAAGACTGCTCTGCGATTGCACAAAGCGTCCCTCTAACAAAGCCATCCCGGCTTGGGCTGCCCTGTCTCTCTCTCTCCCTCCACGTGGTGTGGTGTCAGTAAACACTGGTCGGATAAATTAATTAATGGCTCTAGTTACAGGCATAAAGGAAACGCGGCGACTTTGATTACAGAGACTGGGGAGAGCGTCACCGCTGAGCAGCGACAGCGCTGCTTGAAATCGGAAAGCTCCAAACTGCTCCCTGGATCGGGTCCAAACCAACCCTCACCTTCTCGTCTCCTCTCCGGCCACCCCTGCTCCTGCTGGAGCCACTGACCAGCTCGCTCTCCATCCCTCTGACATCCTCCCCTTATCTCTTCATCTCGCTTCCTGTCATTTGCAAACTCATTCTCTCCGCTGGGAAGCTCGCCCGACACCCTCCCGCAAAGCCTCAGACACTGGGAGCTCCCCGACCACTGGATGTCATCGCCAGAGGCTGGGGACACCTTTCATGTGTGGCCAGTTTGAAAGGGGACTGGAAGTTAAAGGTGAAACCAAGATCTGTCAGCAGCTCTGTCTGCGCTGAGCTCGTCAGCTCTCCCCGACCCCCCGCACCCCCTCCCGCCTTCTCCTGAACCGACACCAGGCTACGAGGCACAGCATTGGACGCGCACTTCCCCGCACGTACTTGAAAGATGCATGTGTGGGTGTGGGGTTTTGTTTTGCTTTCATTTTGTCAGTGACTTTGACTTTGCTCCTGTTGAAACGCAAATCCCTTCAGTCTGCCTGGCTTAGTCAAAGTCATTCCGACTCAGTGCCACTCCTCACACCACTCGAACTGCGACATTTGGCAGTTTCAAAACTTCCAAAAAAGTTTATGTTCCTTTCCTGAATAACCCCACGCTTCTTGTTACCAGAAACTTTAACGCATGATTTTTTTACCCCTAGGTCATAATGGGGTTAAAATGTTAACTCAGAACAGTTCCAAACGAAGTGCAACATGGTAAATAAACCACAGACGCGAACAGATCGGTGGAGACAAGAACCCCGGTCACGACCACGCATTGGTCACAGCACCTGTGTTGACGTATGTCGTCTCTGCAGCATAGCTGGGTTGGAATTTGGGGACGGTCCCTGGGTTGAGAGCTCATGGCTGGCAGCAGTCACAGGTGCAGTGTCAGAGTTCAGATCCATCTTGCTCTGCAGCCCTTGAGAAGTTACTCTAATCTCTGTGCACAGAACTGAGGGCTCTCTGACATTTACTTCCTGTGCCAAACCAAACTTCTACTCCGATGTCAAATAAAGCAGCTCTCTAGGGCTGTCCACGGTGGTTTATTTCATACGAAGTAACGTGGCAGGATGAGGGGACAGAAGAGCTGCTGGCAGGAGCGAAGGCCGGGCGAAGGCAGCGTCTGAGACTCAGCACCTCCGTCTACAAAAGGCAGGTAACACTGAGCATGCCATGTGGATCGGCGTGGGTATTAAAAGGCTGGAAACATAGTACCCCACCGTGCTTGTCAGCCACAGTGAGTGCCACGACTGGCAGCCACTGGGCTCAGGATTTGACAGTAGACAGCTGATGACAGCAGAGGAAAGATCATTGCCACCAAGGGGACCGAGGCAGGGAAATACCAGCAAGGTGGTGATCGGTGCCCAGGTGCTAACATTTCCGACAGGTGACAGACTTGAGGACGGAAAGGAAACCCTCGGCTAAGAGCTAAAATCTTCAATAACGAAGGAGAACGACAGAGCAGGGGGATGAGAACACCGGCACAGCTAGACAGTGTTCAGAGGCTCTAGAAGGTTCTCAGGAGCGGGAGGGAAAGTGGTCTCAACGCTGCACTGGGTGAAGGAAGCTCCAGGACCCGAGGGAACAGCGTGAGAGTAAAAGCCTCCGGCTGCCACAGCTCCACGGCACTGCCCCCAAGAGCGAGCCCGGTCTCAGTCAGCAGTGTGCGAGGAACTCGAGACGAGGCCGAAGACGGAGAGTCTGCAAGTTGAGGCATGGGGTTACCGGGAGGGCACAAAGCGGGAGTGAGGGGACAAACACGGTCTGGAATGTTCCATGGAGTCAGGCGTGAGGCTTGGACTTCCAGGGCTGACGGAGGTGAGCCGGGCTGGGGGGACAAGGGGACCGGCCCTCAGTCTGTTAGAGACAATCAAGCCAACGGGTCAAGCTCTGGTCCTTTGTAGAAACCGGGCGACCCAAGGAGAAGGAAAAAGCCTCAGTTCTTCACTGGGTGATGGCTGAGGAGGTAGGGATGAGCGTGAAGAATAAATATACCTCCAATAACAATATTTCTCCCTCAGTATCTCCGTTTTCATCAGGTTCTGAGAATTCCAGGGTCTAGACAATATCCGGTTGTTTTTATGGGATGTAAGTCTGTTTACTTCCTGCTCCTGTAGCCCTTACGGTTTGGTCTGCAGTATCGACTCATTTGTCTTTTCATTGCACATCTGGGTACCCTCAGACCCAGGGTGTCTGTCATCTAAGAAGGAGATGCGGGGTGTTGATAACAAACAGCGTGGAAACGCCTGCCTTCTCTCACTGGGCGTAACGTTTTCGAGGTTCGTCCACGCTGAAGCAGGTGTCAGTACCTCTTTTCTTTGTATGGCGGGATAATATCCATTGCATGAATATTATGTATCCATTTTATTTATCCATTCCTCGGCTGACGGGCATTTGGGGTGTTTCTACCACTGGCCACGGGTCAACATCGTTCTGAAACTGGTTGTGGTGACAGGTGTACAACTGGGTGACTGTTCACACTGGACATGAGTGAATGGTGGCACGTGAATTCTCTCTCTCTACAGCTGTCGCCCACAAGAGGCAGTGGCAGAGGTATGCACAGGTGAATTATATCTACTCTAAAAATTGTCATTCTTTCATGATGTTTTCACAACTTAAAAAACAACCACCACCACCAAAACACCTCTCGGGCGGGCGAGAGAGGCCTCTCCCCAGCCAGGCTGGTCCTCAGGGCCCGGCCCACGAAGAGCGAGGCTTTGATATGAAAACTGCCCACCCAGAGCCCGGCTTTCCCTTCCTCGTCTGCACAACCCGGGGGGCAAGATCCCTCCACCTCAGTCACCCCTGGGCCGGGAGCCCCTGAAATTGTCCAAACCCCCAGTCCTGCGCTGTTAGCCTGCCCGTCCTGCCTTTCCCTGGGAACCCCAGCAAGGGCCCAGCCTCAGCTTGCCCCTCACCCCCGCCCGTCCTGCTGCTCCCCCACGTGGCCCCGGGACGGTGAGAGCGGTAAGCTCTGCCTCCCGGGCCTGTTCCCGCTTCCTCCTGGGGCCGCGCCGGCTCCCCCCACGCACACCCAGTGCCCACGTTCTCGGGACACAGGATGCCCGGCAGCACAAAGAGGCACCAGTGAGAGCTGGCGGGTCGAGGGGGTGATGGGGCGGACTTCTCAGGAGAGACAGCTCTGCGCTACATCTGCCAGATGAGCAGGGGACAGCTGGCCGGGGAGATGTGCCACCGAACACGCAAGGACACAAACAGCACGTCGCCTGCCGGGAGCTGCACGGGCCTGGACGTAGCTCGAGGAACGCCGGCGGTGCATGGAGCAGGGGACGGCGAGCTGCTCTACTCGGACGGCTCCTTGAAGACCAGTCCGCACAGGGTCAGGCCAGAGGCCGGGAGGCCAGAGAGGAGGCCACCCAATATCAAGGGGAGTAGGAGCCACGAGGGGGCGTCACGTCACTGTGCAACCCAGAGACGGAAAGCATGAACCACGGCGGTTAGAACGCCCACCTTCCGTGAATAGGCCACCGAGCCATCCTCCTCCGGGTGACACAGATCAGTACATTGGAAGCCACCATTCAAGGCATAAACCGAGAGGAGTCAGCAGGCGGAAGGGGTCATCTCAGTGTCGGCGCTAATGCACTCTGTGTCTTGCACTTCAAAGAATGCCAGGATGTCCCGTTACACCTGCCATAATCTCTTCCGTATTATAGTGATGGGCATCGCACCTGAATTGGCTCTGTTTTGGTAAAAGATTTGTTTCTGTCCTAACCTGATTATGCGAATGTGGGGTGATACTTCCTCATTTGATTACTGGCACGATACTTCCTAGTCTAGTAGCAAGGATGAGTTACGATGCTCTGTTTCTATGTGATAGCATTATTATTTTTTTTATCACTTCTTGGCCTTTTGGCTAAGATCAAGTGTATATACTTTTTAGAGGAAGAAGAGAAAAAGAAATAGAAAGCAATAAAAATAGCAGGGTATTTTAAATGTCACTGTGAAAGTGGATTGAAAAAAAGATAAGACTTTGTCCCTACACCAAGCTCAGAATTTTGATTCGAGTGAAATCCAACATGAAATGAAGCTATTAAAGTCGCAAAGAGCTTAAGAAAGAGGAGCTCACAGATAACGACGGACCCGCCCTCCTCTCGCTGAGTTGGGTCATTACTTCAAAGCGCAGCTCTGTCCCCTCATTCCCCATGAGACCAGCCCCCTCCTCAGTGAGGACCAGGCTTATCTGGCATGTGTCATTTTCAGCTTATCTATGTGGGTTGCCGCTTAGAATCACCCACTGTCAGAATCTGAAAGGGCCAAATTGTTAGAGTAGGCAATCAGCTAATTCCTGAAAATTCTCTGTTCTGCTTAAAAACCCATTTTACACACATGGTTCACACCTACGGCACAGCTGTAGGACAACCGGTCAGACAATCGCTGCTCACTGCACGCCCAGTGGAGTTCCTTTCTGCCGAATGAAGGGCGGAGAGCTGAGTGGTCCCCAGCGCCTCAGGCGTGGCTCGAACGCCCGGAGACTCCAACGCCTGGAGCTCAGTGGCTGAGCAGACCCTCGTGACCCCCGCCCGCGCCCAGCAGCATCCCCGCTGCTACCGGAAGTCCTTATGCCACCAGGCCGGGCCGCGGTGTACTTCCTGGAGCCTGGAGCTTGAGCAGTGTGGATTAAAGGATGCAAATCACAAACACAAAATCTAGTGCAGGGCCTGGGGGGGGGGGAGGCGGGGAGGGGGTGAAAGCAAAGGGCCTTGGAGCCTGAGCTCCACGAGCTTCCTGTGGGAGCACACATCAGGCCAAGGAGTGGCCGAAGCAGACACACATGCCGGAGCAGGCCCTCTGCGATGAATTAGTGAAGGGTGGGGGTAGGGGGATGGCTGGAAAGAGGGAGCAGAAACAGGGGGCCAGTCGGGTTCCCGGCCTGGGCCCTGTTGACCTGGGAGCCTCGGATGAGGTCGTGGGCCCCAGTGATCCCGCAGGAGAAACACTGCGTGTGCAGCTGGTGCGAATGTGCATTTGATGCAGATCTTCTTTAAGTTTTAAATTTAAAGAGTCCAAGATATAAAAGCCTTTACAACCCTCTTCTAACCCATGTCTCAGCCTGCACCCTATTTTCTCATTTCCTCAATTCTGACTCCAAATGATCACTATTTTGTTTAACACACCGAAGCACACGCTCCCTGAGAGTCAGCTGCTTCCTGCCTCTGAAGCCAGCAGGCGGCATGGAGCTGTGTTCCGTCTCCAGGTAGGAGGGTCGCCCTTTCTCCCGGGAGGACAAAACACGGTTTGCCTTTAGGATTCCCGACAGGAGAGGCTGCCCCCTATCATCCCCTTAACCTCCAACAGCGAGAATACAGGCTCACGACAAACCCAACACACAACAACGATGCCCCTGTCTCAGGAGGCCAGGCTGGTGGCTCTGTGCGGGCGTCGCTGCCACTGGACTGTCTGGAAATGCTCCTCCAACGAGCTGCGACATCCCCATTAAAGAAGGCTGTGTCCAAGGCGCCCTTCCTTGGTCAGCACCTCCCCACCCAGCAGGAGGTAGAGACGGAGCAGGAGTGGGAGGCACTGCAGGATGTGGGGGCTACAGCACGAAGAACAAATCATTCAATAACGATAACTGCAGTCGATTCTTAATTAGCCAGGGCCATCTAGGTGGGTGGCACGGGTGGGGGGGAGATAGGCCAACACTACAATTAAAACAAAATAAAACTCCTGTCAATTATTACTATTTGCAGGGATGGCTCAACTCTAGTTAAGACGACAGGGACCAAAGGTGAGTTGCCTCCCCAGAGGACTCTGACTTCCCCTCTCCTAAAGCTTTTGCCTCCAGATTCTACACTCTTGTTTCTGAGCTCAAGCTACTGGTGTGGCTGCTGTCCAGTCTGCTACCTCTACTGGGTGATATACACAGGCTCCCTGACCCGGCTGACCCGGCCGCAGGGGTCCACGCGGCGATCTGAGGCCCCTCCTGCCTTACGCGGGGACAGCGGGAGTCAGCGAGAGACCTGTCCCAGCCCTCAAGAGATTGCGACTGTGCAGAATCACACGTGCCTGGCTGTCAGGAAGCCCCCAGGTGGGTCTCTCACCACCTGGGGGAGAGAGACCCGCGGCATCTGCTCCGGGCATGGGGGGCCTGCAGGGAAGTGGCACATAGTGGCCTGGAGGGATGCTGGGATTTGGACAGAGACACAGGAGAGAAGAATCTCAGACAGGGTTAGAGCAGGCACTAGCTTGGAAGGTGGGGACCCCATGGCACAGGGGCACGGGAGGCTGGCGGAGTGCTGGCATACCCACCTACACAGCCCCGAAAGCCAGAAGAAGAGCTTTAGGCCTCCATCCCTTCCCTCATCAAATGCCAGTTTGAAAAGGATTGAGAGCAGGGACTCCACAGATGTCCATGCCCCCGTGTCCCTAACAACAGCATTCACAGTAGCCAGAAAGGCAGAAGCAACCCTCGTCGCCCACCGCTGGGGAATGGATAAACAAAATGGGATCGATATGAATTAGAGTGCCCCAGAGAAGTGTAACTAACTAATATACATAGAGAGATACAGACACAGATATAGGCAGATGTGATACAGATATAAAGATATATAGATGATATAAATATAGATATGACAGAGGTATGATACACACATAGACGATATAGAGCTAGAGATAGACATGATATAGATAGATATGACACAGAGATGGAGATGGAAAACAGACACAGATACAGAAGCAGGGACCTATTACAGGAACTGGCTCACAGAGGTGAGCTGTCTCACGCTCCGCCATCTAAAGCTGGAGACCCCGGAGAGCCAATGATCTAGTTCCATCTCCATCTAAGGTCATGTTTGTGGCATCTCTTTCCAAGATCCCCCCAGGTGACAAAAGCAGCAGCAGTTTTCAAGCACCTCACTTCTCCAAAGACAGTACAAGGGCTTAGTCGCTAACCAAGGGGTCTCTCATTTAGACCAGGGCAGAGGGTCAGCGAAGCAAAGGGCAAGTGATCAGTGGCCAGAGGTCAGCATGAAGTGTGACGTCCACGACAGTGTGAGACAGGGCGTGTCCCAGTGGGTCGACACAGGGCCCTAAACCTTGGGAAGGAAACCACCCTTCCCTCCTCTCATCGTCTGTGCCCATCCCTCGTCAGAGTCTCAGGGCACCGTTTGTCACCTGTCACCACCTAGGAGAGATCCGCTGCTCCCCCTGCGCCAACACAGTCCTCACAGCCCCGGACCTGCACACACAACTCACGAACGCACTAAGAGACGTGTCGCACGCTTGGCGCACGTGATGCGTGGCCACAGACGTGCCGACCCTGATGTTAGAGGGAGGGTCAGACGTCCAGCCCACTGTCCCACCATAAGTAGACAATGACCCAGTGAGATGTCCCAACACCCTTGTCTGGCTTCCCAGCACCCAGCCCCCACACCTCAAGCTGCCTCGCGCCTGTCCCCAGAGCTCTCTTTTCTCCTCACCTTTCTGACAGCTTCCCTACGACGCTCCTCACGTGCGCCTTGTCTTATGTAACCTGCAGTCACTCACAACCAGTGCCCAGCCCAACCCAGGTCAGCCCCCCGGGGTCGTAACCCAGACCACACTCCAGGCTCGCCATGGCCCCAAACAGGATGCCAGCAGCCAGAGTGTCAAGTCTTAAGGAAATAATAATGAAATAATGAAATTAACTTAATCAACTAGTTGACTGAAGTGAGATTTATTTAATTAAAATTGACTTAAAAATGATATACGTCCTTGTTGGGAAGATGACTATGAAACCAGGTATGTAGATTTATTTGAATGTGTCCTTTTTTCCTCCTATTTCCATAATATTAAAATTGAAAGTCAACTATACGTTCCTGGAATTCCTGGTCTATTAAAAGTACTAAGTGGTGTGATTTAACAGAGCACTGATTTCTCATTCTGAGCCTGTTCCATTCCTGGAAACGACGGGATCGAAGTGCGTAATGACCCACCGGCCGGCGTGGTCGGGCAGCTAAGATGACCAGCTCCCTCTGACCAAGTTGGTCATCCGTTCTGCACTCCCCACACGGAAGAGTATATGAGCTCCTCCTCAGACGTCTAGTGAGAAACTACGAGATATTTGTAACTGTTTTAGAGCCTGAAAGCATGATGTCCACACGAGGGACTTGCATCCCACCATTAAAAAGGAGAGTTTCATTTATTTCCCTGAAGTCTGTGCAGATTTCAAAGATGCGCTGAGCGTTAACAAGCACCGTCTGCTCCTTCCATTACTGTAATAGGAAGGACTCTAGTAGGATGTGGAGATCGACCAACTTGTCGCCTCACTCATTACCGAGGTCCGTCAGCTGACGGACTCCTGCCTACATCCTTCGCTGGGAACCATAGAACAGACGCCTTCTCTTTCAAGGACCCACAGAACTGCCCTCAAAGACCTCTTTCATCCACCTTCTCGACCCACTTACTCCCGATACATTCTGCCACGTGTCCGCTGGGTCTGGGCCTTCCTCCCCCACCGATGTCCACTTGCTGCTGTCTTTCCCAAACAAGTTCCTTCGACAGCACACCCTTCAGTCCAAACCCTGTCGCACACACTGTATTTCTCTCCTCTCGACAGTTCGAATCGCAGCTCCGTACAGGAGAGCAGAATCAGCTAACGGAGGGGAGAAAGAAGTCGAAAGGCGTGAAACGAGACATCAGAAAATCAAGGGAAAATAATCAGAGCAATCGATAGGCCTTAAGATGAGGCAGGCCCAAAAAGGGGTCTTAACAATTAGGATGGAAAAGAGAAAAAAGAACCAAAGGAAGAAAAAACTGCGCCGTGCCCGGAGGAACCGTGTTTTGGGTACTCCTTGTGGGAACCGTCTTGTGGCACCTCCCCACAGCTCTCCTGATGGACGCTCCGTGCAAACTGCCTGTTTCCTGCCCAGGCACCTCCGCAGCCCCCCCGGTAGGGCCCATCCCCTGCTCCGTGGTCACGTAACGTGCACTGCTGACCCCTCCTCCTGAGTGCGAGCTTGCTACCTCCGAAGGGGAGTGAACTCTCATTGTCTTTGACTTGCTATAATTTAGTCTATTTCTTCAGGGTCTTTTCTCGGTGACAGGCAGGCGCAGGCCCCTAACTGGCCATTCCGCCCTTCATCTTACTGACTTGACCTCTCTCAAAAGAAAACCAGCTTCCAAGTGAAACGTCCATGGCGTCGGCCGTAGGCCAGCGCTGCCGTCTGATGATGCAGAAGGAGGATTTTTAAATAAACGAATAGTTATGGAGCTATTTCGTGGTGCCAGGAATTGTCCTTATGTTACAAAGACTGATTGTTTAATCTCATGACCGCTGTATGAAGCGGGTGCTATTACTACCCCTCTTACAGAAACCACAGCACGGGGAGCTGAGCGACCTGAGCAAGGTCACTCAATAAGTAAGTCAACAGCAGACAGTCTGGCCCAGTCCACACCTCTAACCACAATAATGCTGCATATGACTTTGCAGTGTGGGCTAAAAAAAACTTGTTATATAAACTGCAGACATATAATATCAAAATAGTTTACTGTCACCAAAAGGAAAATATACTAAATATTAAGAATGCAATTTAGAGGCTATGTCTTTGAATCGCACATTTGAAGTTATATCATCCAGTTTCTTAGGCAACAGATGAAAGCGACTTGAATAGCCCAATGTCATGTAAGCTTTCAGAATATTTTGCTTTATGGTTTTATCACAGTTGCTTTTTTCTCCCTATGAATACAGCAGAGGCCTTCAAAATAAATTGCCCTCAAATAAGCAATGCAATATTTTATGTTCTGATCTTTTAAAAAATCTTTACCCAATTCTGTGATGTATCTAAAAATATAGAATATTGTAGAATATGAGGTGACTTATGGTACACTTCAATGAAATTTACTAATTAAAATTTATTTGCATAAAAACACCCAAACAACCTGGAAACAAAGCATCGTGTTATCTTAAAGTAACAGCAGTCATCAAAATAGTCAAGATAAAGTCAAACTGGGGCCAACAATGCCTCTGCAATATCACCTTGAACTGTGTCACTGCCAAACAGCAATGAGACACCATGCTTCAAAGCGGGGTGGCAAGAAAGGCTTGAAGATTATCTAGCTAAAAACCCTAAGATTTGGGGAGGATGTTAGCAATTTGAAGGACATACTGTAAAATTTCAATTCAGTTAGATTCATTTGCCTTATATTACTTCCTCTTGTTATCAAGAACTGCGGTTTGGTGTAAGACACTTAGCTTCCCCAAACTTCAGTGTCCTCACCTGTATGGTAGTGAGACCCCGATGTCACAGACCCTTACTGAGGACTGCATTAAGTGAGCTGAAGCAGCATGAGCATTTTAGGGGAGGCAGCCGAGGGCGACAGTCTTCTCAGTCAAATTTTAGGGCCTCAACCTGTCAGTCCTTAAGAGAACTTGGGCTAATCTCTAAGCCTCAGTTTCATTATCTGTTAGTAGAATAACAACAATCTGTGTGGATCACTCAGAGAATCATAAGGACCAGTATGTGTCAACTATTTTAGCATAGTGCCTCTGTTAAAGAAAGCATTCAATATCTGTTAACACACATCTTCACGGTCATTGCAACCATAAGATTAATTTTATATTCACAAATTAACAGAAGTTGTTCTTGATGTTTGAACTTACTGCGAGTTCTAAATCTCACCTGTCTTTCCCCTCTCCCACTAATCAATGTCTCAATTGCCTCATTTTAAAATTCCTTTCTGAACACTTAGACCCACATGATTTGGTTGAGATTGACTAGATGCAGACCTAGACATTCAGACATCATCATTTATTTACAGGCCTCCCCTGCAGTTAAACTATGGCCCTATACCTGGGTTCCGGCTAGAAGAATGTGGACGGAAGCTATGAGTACCACTGCCAGGCCCAGCCTAAAACCCCTTGGGTAGCATCCCCATGACTGTGGCCTATGCTGAGGATGGTGCCATCACAGGATGAAAGGAGCTTGGATCCCTGCGTCACAGCCTGGAGGAGAGCCTCCTGAGAAAGCATGCACCCCATCCCAGACTTTGGCATGCAACAGAAATACACTTTGGGTCAAAGCACTTAAATTGCATGCTTTGTTTTTCTCATTTCATAACCTAGCCTACCCTAACTAATAAACTTAACAATCAAAAAATAGAAGTAAACATATGCATGAGTAGTGAGACAAGATGAAAGAAAAACTGGAGGAAAAAAAAACAAACAATAACTAGAAGAAACTTGAGGAAGAATGGAGCAATGGAGTGAGCTAAGACAGGGGACCTGGGGCAGTGACCAGGCACATGCTGTGCTTGATGACAGGTGTTTGGACAGTGCTCGCTCCTTATCCACAGGGGATATGTTGCAAGACTCCCAGTGGATGCCTGAAACCACAAATAGTACCAAACTGAATACATACTATGTTTTCTTCCTACACATACATTCTATGGTAAAGTTTAATTTATAAATTAGGCACGATAAGAGATTAACAACAATAATATATAGAATGATTATAACAACATACTATTATGTCAAAGTTATGTGATGCCTCGGGGGCCATTATTAAGTAAAACGAGGGTGACTTAAACACAAGCACCATGCTACCACAGCAGGCAATCTGATCACCGAGGTGGCTCCTGGGTGACCAAGGGGCAAGGAGTGTCTACAGCGTGGAGACGCTGGGCAGAGGATGATTCCTGTCTTGGGCGGGACGGAGCAAGATTCCATCGCGCTACTCAGAACAGCATGCAAATTACAACGAAGGGACTGGTTATTTCTGGAATTTTCTATTTAGTATTTTCGGACCTTGGCTGGCCATGGGTAACTGAAACCCGGACAGAAAGTGAAACCGCAGAAAAGGGGGCTGACTCTGTAACAAGACTAGTTAAATTAAATGAATTTAATTAAGCCTGTCGTGAAATCTCAGAGCTGGTATTGACTTTTACGAATAAGAAATGGAGCGTGTTCTGGAGAGAGACAACGCAGGAGGAGGGAGCACTTGGCTGAACAAGAGGAGGAGGAGCTGCAGCTTTATCGAACACGGATGAAAATTAGAGACGTTGGAGCTGAGGGGGCCTTCGGACCATCTGCTTTGACATCTTTATCCCACAGCTGTGAAAGGACAGCTGCCGAGAAGTGACGTTTCCTTTAGTCAATTTCCAGGTGGTTGTCCTAGGTCAGGGACCTCCTGTCATCCAGCCACTGTGCCATGTGCCTCACAAAAAATTAATCGTCCAAACTATTACCTGCCTGGCGTACGAATTAGATTTTCTAAGGAAGTAATTGTGCATGAAGGTTCAGTGCAGAATCTCTCGGTGGACTGCTCACAGAGGCAATATTGATGATCACACATTTCCTTGCATCACATCCGCCCAAGAGATTGTTTCAATCTGCAGATGCTGGAGAAACAAACTTTCCAGGGGTGACGTCCCGTGAAACTTCCCCGGGGACACACACATAGCAAAGGGGTGGCTCCACCAGCATTCACCAGTGTCAGCGCCTTCCGTCACTGTGTCACGCACTGCCAGGCAGCCTCGCAGTCCCTGGCCTGCAGGCAAGGCAGGTAAGCGGGCGTGGTGGGCACCTGCGGAGACAGTGAGGTGCTCCGTCAGTGGCTCTCGCTCCTCCTGAGCGAACTCACAGTCACTGCGTGTGCCGGCCTGGTCCTGCCAGCCACTCGCCAGCCATCCATTAGTCCTTCCGCAGTACTGATCTGCAGGTGGCATTTCACGTTTCAGACTAGACTTAAATGCAGTTTCTGGAGCTGCGCCTTGGTGAATGGAGGCTTTTGAAAGGTTGCCCGAAGCCCATAACAACAGGAAAATTACTGCTTGCTTTCTCTTCTTTTCAAAGGACATGTGCCGCGCTATCTCTGTAACAATACCCCAAAGCACCTCACAGGTCTGGAGGAAGAATTTTGAAACAGCAAGCAATTTTCAGGCAAAATCTGCCCAAATTGAAGCATTTCTCTGTGCTCTGTTCTCATTTGCTCAACACAAGGTATGTTAAGTGAACTGACATTAGACTTAAAGGATACATTAAGTTAGATTTCGCCTTTTCCCTTTGGGGAACACCACCCATAAATAAAAAGTGTGAACCCGACCGCTTTCCCTTACAGTGTGTGAGAAAAGAGTGCAACCAGCCGTCTGCCCCGTGAACGGTTCCTGTTGACTCTTATCTGTCACTGTTGGCTCTCTCCACACCCACTGTCCATCAGAGCCGCTGTGCAGGCCACGTGGGCATCCTCTGCAGCGAGCTTCCGCCTTTGCACGGGCTCCGCCTCCCTAGACCAAGGAGGCGGGCCTAAAGCAGAGCCCTACCCACCGCGTGAAAGTCCCAGTTGTTTTATAAATACCGCCTGTGCGACTCTTAACACCAGGCAGTTGTCACTGTCCCCGCTTTATGAAAGAACAGCGACGTGTAAGGGGAGAGGCCTGTCAGACTGCTCATGGATATTCTAGGGCCACCTGCAGAGACAATAGGGGACAGGGCTAAGGTCGAGTTCTGGTGGCTTAGCTCCTGGTCCTGGGGCTAAGCTCCCACCACCAGGCTGTCAAGTGAGGTGGACACGCCCTTGTGAAACACTGTAATATTCTATTTTTTAAATCATATCCCAAGTTCTATTTTTCATATTATTTTTAACATTTCCTTTTTTCCCTTTTTTCCTAGTTTTATCGAGATATAACTGACAAATAAGAATTGTACATATTTGGGTGGCACAAAGAGATTTTTTAAGGGTGTACAACATGGTGATTTAACATATGTATATGCCGTGGAATGATGACCACAATCAAGTGCATGCGTGTGCGTGTGTGCGTGTGTGCGTGTGCGTGTGTGCGTGCAGCAAACGCTCAAGATCTACTCTCTCAGCAACTTTCCAGGGCACGACGTAGCAGGACCACGAGGCTACAGTCACGAAGCTGCACGGGAGGCCCGGGGCCAGCTCACCTTGTAGCGGGAAATGGGTCCCCTTCGACCGCGTCTCATCATGTCCTCCTCTTCCCGTCCAGTAACCTCTCTTCCACTCTCTGATTCTAAGAGTCTGACTTTTCCAGATCCCACATATAAGTGAAATCACACAGTATTTGTCTTTCTCTGTGTGGCTTATTTCACTCAGCACAGTTTCCCCGGGGTCATCCATGTTGTCACAAACCAAAGGATTTCCCTGTTTTTCATGACTAAGTATTCCTCTGTGTGTGTGTTCCAGTTTGTTTATCCACTCATCTGCTGACAGACACTCGGGTGGCGTCCATGTTGTGGCTACTGAGAACACTGCAGCGGTGAACACGGAGAGCTGTTATCTGGATGGTGACTTCATCTCCTTTGGATGCACACCCACCAGTGGGATTGCTACACATGTGGTAGCTCTGTTTTTAGTTGTTTGAAGAACTTCATAGTGTGTTATCCATGGTGATTGCACCAATTCACAGTCCCATCAACAGTGCATAAGGAACTCTTAAATGGCACCCAAGCCCCCATGTGATCTGAGCCCCGCCTCATCTCACCTGTGTGAGGGACGAGGCCCCAGCTACACACAAGGCGCCATCCTGCCTGCATGTTCCAGTCCCTCTTCACCTGAGTCTCATTCATCCCTCACGCCTCTCCGATGTCACGCCTCAGAGATGCCTCCCAGACATATCGCCTAGTTGCTCTCCGTATTATATGCTTTTCCTTCACAGCACTGATCACAATGTATACACACACGTGTTTTACGCTTATTTTTATATCACACACACACACTAAATCTTTAAGCTTGACGAGGACAAAGGCCATTGGCACTGTGTCCCACTCCACCTCCGACGAATCACACAGTGTCTGCTAATTAGGAAGTGCTCGATTGACATTTTTGATGCTAAATGTAAGGTTAATCTATCCTGACTGATGACAGGAGAGAAGAGAGAATTTTAAAATGGGTCTTCCTTTTAAAGATCTCTTTTTAATAGTTTATAATGTTTGCCTGTTTTTGTCATTTAGACTTTAATTCTTTATGAGTAGATTCCACACAAAGATGTTTCTTTTGAAGCTAGGAGAAGAAAGAAGGAAAAAAGAAAGAAAGAAAGAATCCTTGATGTTTGTACTTTGTGAAATTCGAAATGGTACAGTGTCCAAAACAACTTCTGATTTCATTTTAAGTTCATTCACTTCAAAGAGAAGTTCATTTCTAAAACATCATATCTCTGGTCATTCACTGAAGAGACACAAGTACCAATCACTTTACTAGAATAGAAGTTAATGCAAAAAAATAAAAAATAAGGTGAGTTTTCACAGCTTCTCCCTCCTGCTCTGCCAGCTGTCCCCTTCTCGCTTTTCAGTAACCCACACGCGACACGCAGCCAGCAGAAAGCCCTATGGCTTCATTCCTGAATCTTTTAAAATCGGGCGTGAACTCTACAAGAAAAGTGACACGTCTCACAGGGAGAACACGTAGAAAACACAAAACGCACACAGCCCACTTTGGGCTGAACCTGCAGGTTTCAGAGAGTTTTTGAGAGAGAGGCAGAGTGATACAATATAATCATTGAAGGCAAATGAGTAAATTATTAAAACATTTCCATCTTGTTAAAATGTATTAACACCAGAGGAAAAAAACAGTTCCGTGTGTCCCATATTCTGGAGACTAAGTCAATGTTATTTTGCATTAAACGTATATATTTATGCTAGAGGGAAGAGGAAGATATTTATAGCTTTCTCTAAGTGATAAAATAGGCTCCAGGCAGAAACATCAGGAATAGGAACTTTACCAATTTAGACTGCACGAATGCATCTATGGAGACGAGGCAGCGTTCGGTCTTTTCCGTGAAAACCGGCATTCGGATCGCAGCCTGGGACAGATCCATGACTGTCCAGGGAATGTGAGCTCGTGGACGCGTGGGACAGCAGCACAGTGCTGGGGTCGTCACCGTGACTCACTCGGCCTCTCTGTGGTCTCTTGTGCATGGCGTTCAAACCCGAGCATTTCCCCCAAACACCTGCCAGATTCCGGGACCAGGACCGCAGATGCCACCTGTGGAGCTGGGAAGCCAGCTAAGTGCCAGCAGCCCAGCAATGGGACATCACGCTGTGATGGCAGCGAGTGGAGTGAAGGAGGAGGAAGGCGAGACCCCCGGCAGTGCCCTGAGGGTGTCTTCGCGTCCTCATGGCAGAGGAGGGCACCTAGCCCTGTCTGACAGAAGATGCCTGAGCGGAATGAAGGGGAGACTGGACCTCCAGCGGGCCCTGGGAACCCACGGCAACCACGGAAATGTTCGGCAAGCGTGACACCCGGAGGCCCTGTGGAGCTGGTGACGGAGCTAGAAAGCTTCCTCCAGCTCGGAGCCAGGGCTGAGCGTCAGTAACTGGAAGCTTCTGCTTGGCAGAAGCCTTCGCAGAATGAGCTGTCGATCTCGGTCAGAGCTAAGCGGTAGCATGCCATTTTCAAAACTACCGAGGAAACCAAAAAAACGCCAAAATTAAACAAACCTTTTTAAATGTACCTTTTCCATCTATTCATTCGTCTAGCCATCCATTCATTCACAAACATCTATTTGATGCCTACTGTGTGCTTAAGCCTTGGATGCACAGAAAACTATTAGACCAGGAAAGGGTTTCCTTGGCTACTGCAGTCAAACTCAACTACTCTTTATAATTAGTCCATCAATTCTCAGTCTGAAGATAATCCTCTAACTAGTCTATTGAATTCAGCAAGCAGTCTTCCCCAATTGGATCTTCTATTAATGTTTGTTTGTTGGTTTTTGTTTTTTACTGCCTAGAATGCTTTCTTCGCTTCCCGCCCACCTGTCAGATCTCCGAAGCCTTCCTGCCCTCACCCCTCATTCTGCTGGTGGCGCTGTGGACACCTTGTCCCCTTACCCCACACACCATCACCTGTTTGTAACTTGTCCCCTCTGCTGACCCTAGAGACCCTCTCAGTGGGGACCCAGCCCCGCAGCTCCCTGTACGACTAACGCCGTGCTGGCACACAGCAGATGTCAATAAATAATTGAGTTCTTTCATGATCGTTCTGGGCAACAAAGTCATTCGATTGGCGCGTTTTCTCTGACAGCTGAAATTGCTAAAACCAAAGGGAAGTAGCCAAGAGCAGGTGATAAAATACAAGCTGGGGCCTGCGGGTGCCCCGGACGTGAAGTGGCCACAGGAAGAGGATGCGTGGAGAGTACTTTCCACATGCACTGGCCCTCGTGGGTGATGGCACCTTTGCTGACTAGAGCGTATGATGATGGGGTGCAGTCTGCCGAGGAAGGAAGGTGAGAAGGGGGAGTCAGATAGACAGAGAGTACCCGCAGGCCGTGTGTGGACAGCGGGGCTGCTGGTGGGGGCTCTGTGGGGGAGATGGATAGTCATTGCACGTGCTTGGAGAGAGGCGGCACCCACTGTGTCTGCCCCTCAGTCGTTCCCCTCTGTCCTCGCCAAGGTAACGTTAGGCGCAATCGCCAGTAATGGGTCTCACCTAGGAAATGGAACCTCGGAAGGTAGAGTCAACCCAGCTCGGTTAAATGAATGTCAAAGGCAGAGCCACACGGGGTCACCTTGTAAACACACATACACTCGCTTATGTTCTCTCTCGTGCACACACACACATACCCTTCCTCCTGTTGGGAAGCTTACTCTTCTGGTGGCTTGAATTTACAAAATTGGCTCGAATCCCTCCCCACCAAAAAAGCCTCTAATTTATTATTTAAAAGAGAGGAAGAACGGAGGGGCGGTAAAGAGGACGCTTTTGGAAGAAGATAAGCAGAGGGAGGGACTGGGTTAGCGGATGCCAGACGCCAGAAAGCTGACTCCTCCGCCTGCGTGTGGCCGGCCAGGCAGCGGCCGACCTCCCCCAGAAGCCTCCAAGGGCGCGGGGTTAGTGGCACCGAGCTTCCCTGCAGCTCGTCTGCCCTGACTGCAGAACTCATTCCGGTCGCCCCCCAGGAAGCATGCGGGGGCCACGCCACGGGCATCCACTTTCAAAACCGCCACGGGAAGCAAACGGTGCCCTGCGGATGCACTTAATTTCCTGCAGAGGGGGCGCCCTGCCACTGCCCCGTGTCTCGAAACACTTAAGGTGCTCGCCGAGGACACGATAACCCGTGACTGGGTGCAAATGGCAGGAGGGCAGCGAGCGGGCTGTGTGGCTTCTCCCACCACTTCCGGGCTGTGAAGCATGGCGTCAGTGCAGCCCCAGGCCACCTTCTGCCACGACCCCCTCGTCCAAGGCTCAACCGAGTTATCGGAAGGGAAGATGGAGAAAGAGACAAGACTTCAGACCCCAGATCCCTGAGGGCAGAGGTCATGTCAGCCTCTCCTTTCCCCACCCCGGTGAGGCAGAAAGCAAGCACGGTGCACCCTTGTCCGTATGTGACTTAAAGCAGCTCTTGCAGTAAGTGACTTTTATTTCGCGAAGGGCTCTAGTATTCCTGAAGCGGAGGCAGCGAGCAGTGAGGCAAACCTCCGAACGTCCTGCGACATTTGAGCAGTGAGTGGAGAACGTGAGAAAGCGCCATTTCCTTCTTCATTCTCCTCTTCTCAGGACTGAGGCTGCGGTGGGTCGGGAGGAAACTCGGTGCCTTCCCGGAGCTCAGAGGCACAGCTCAGCCCGCTCTCGCTGTTGTGCAAAATGCATGAGGTAATTACGCCCTAAGCCTCGGAGACACTGGGAAGATAATGACCTGTAATACGGCTAATTTAGCGGTCACCCGAGCTGGTGGTTAAGGACGCATTTCTTCTTACTCGCGCCACGCTTCGTGGCTGGGTTAGGGCTCCGACGGCAGCTCCGGCGGGTCGGCCGGCGTGGTGCTCCTTTCACACGGCGTCTCAAGCATGTAATAGCACATTTGTTCTTCCTGCACTCGAGGCTCTTCTCCGTCAAGGTCAGAGGCAGAGGGCAAGTGGTGGAGGGGAAAACAGAACATTCTGTGACTTTCATTGCTTTTATTTCTGCAAGGGATGAAAAGAGCTCCTCATACGGAGAAATGATGCTGGGTAGATAGTACTTGCCCACTACGGAATCAATAGACCCACTTGGGGACCTCTGTGGCTGAGCCATCATTAGTCGCAGAGGTAAACCCTCTTTTCGTAAGGGCGGGAAAGCAGACCAGTTGGAAAGCAGCGGGGCCTGGCAGCAAAATGCCGCTGACTGCTCAGCCAGTCAGCCCCCTGCACACAGCAGCAGCCGCATTTCCGCCGCACCAGCGTCTGCCGAGGCTGCACTGGGCTCACAATGGTCACTAACCGGACCGTCGACTTGCCGGGATAAAGAACGCCCAGAGAGCCGGCAACACGTGATCTCTGGGCATGTTGGGAGTGCTCCCAGAATGGATTGTCACTTAAGGTGGTGCCCCAGGGGGCGGGCATCATCTAACATGTTGAGTCCTCCTTCCCCCCAATAAAACAGAGACGGGAGGAAGGGCTAAGTCGTTCTTTCTGCGTGGTGGTTCTCGGGCCTTCAGACACAGACAGGGAAATACGCCATCATCCTCCGAGACTCAGGCCTTCGGATTAGACGGAGCTACACCACCAGCCTCCCTGGGGCCCCACTTGCGGATGGCAGGTCGTGAGTCTCTCAGCCTCTATAACCACGTGAGCCAATTCCTGCAATAAACCTCCCTGTATGCATCTCTACACATCCTACCAACTCTGGTTCCCTGGGAACCTGGCTAGGACAGAGCTACAGATCCCAAGAAGTGCAACGTGGGAGTTTTTTGCCAATGGTAGGCATGGACGCGAACCCAACGACCTCGGTAAATGTATCATGGAAGAGGCTTATACAGGGTCCCATGGTGACGGGCACCCAACCTAGAGCGTGAGGTTTGAATAATACACCAAAAAGCTACACCATAACGAGGCTAGAGGTGTCCAGCAATAGGATAACGGAGCTGAGAGCTTCAGAGGGCAGGGCTGGTCCGACCCGTCTGTGTGTCTCCAGCAGGTGGGCCAAGCCCTTGACAGTGACGTCCATTAGCACCGATAGGGCTGAGCTGTATCAAAGCGAATCAAGAGTGAGAGGTCTGGCGAACGCCGCTTCACCGTGATTACTTAAAGAAGAGGCTTGTCAGCTGAACAAAAGCTAAGAAGAATGTCTATTACGTATAACACATAATGCAATGGTAATACAATATCACATGTGCAAGTGTCATATATGTTATGACATACAGTACGCAGTACAAGCTAACGCAGTATGTAATTCTGCATTTACTCCATGCGTTCTCCATGTGGCCCCTTTCTCGTTGACTCAGGAAGGGTTCCCTGCTCGACTGTCGAGATGCGCCGGGATCGGGGTGGAAAAAGCAGAAGAAGGGATCTTTGGAGACCAGTGCACAGAAGCATGACAGAGCAGGCAGACTCTTCTGTCCTGTTCCCACCCACGGCGTGGCAAGTAAGTGTCCCCGTCAGGAGGGAGCATGCAAGTGAGAGAAATTCGCGTGCCGACCCGTCGTACCCTTCCTGGCTTCCGGTAGGAAGAAGGGCTGAACTCAAACGGGAGGGACATGCTCTTCTTTGCGATTTTAAGGACTCGCCAGTAAGAGCTACAGTCTCTCCCCGTCTGGACGTGCCCCGAGAAAGGACAGTGCCAACGGCTGCGGTGACAATCGAGACATAAATCTTCTGAAGTGGTGCCGGCTCTCCTCCACGCTACTCAAGTCGTCCGGAGCGTGTCACACCTGACTCGGCACCCGCTCCAGGAGCAGGATTACGTTTGCTGTGTGGAAAACGAGTTGAGGCCTGCAGAGACGCGCTGTGTAAACACACGGTCTTGTACTTGATACGGGACTCGGAGTCAGAACCGAGGGCAAGGCGCTGTGACTGTGAGCGTCCACACCCCATTCCGGAGCTCCCAATCCAACTACACTCTGAGATGAACACGGAGTCGCCTGAGCAGCTCATCTATGGTGATCTTATTTACGCAATTCTCTTTAAATTCCATACTCTCACAGGATAACCAAATTCTGCTTGTGTGCTCGAACATTCTAGTGAACTTTACAAGAAGGAAGAACAATTGTTTGAAGCATGCTCCCTCAAAGGTGTTAAGAACGTAAAATCTGTGTGTATACATAGGGACGGTCAGCCTTCCGTACAGCCACAAAAACTGAGGGTTGAAAATAGTTAAGAAAAATTCAAATGTTACTTTGTTGCTGATGTGTACGATGCAGTGAGGCCTGCAATGGTTTTCTTTTCACTATTCCCTACACCGTATAACAACTATTTATATGACAGTTACAGTGTATTGGGTCTTATGAGTAACCTGGAAAAGCTTGGAAGTACACGGGTGCCCGGGAGTAGGTTACACGCAGACACTGCGGCATTTACTCAAAGCGCTGGAGCAGACCGTCGTGTCTGCGGGGATCCTGGAACGAGGCCCCGCCTCGTACAGGGGACGGCTGTTCACTGGCCCAGCGAGTCGGGTCCACCACCTCCAGCACCAACGGAGCTGTCTCAGGTCAACCTTCCTGCTTGCCCAGTCGTCTCCTGTGGAGTCTCGCAACGTCACTCTGTGCCATTCTTGAAGCTGAGACTCTCCCCTGACAGCAGATGAGATAGGAGAGCAGGAGTGGCCCATGGGGCCCCGTCACAGCTGGATGACATTTGGTGTGAAAGCCATCCTAGAGCTGTCTGAAAGAGAATTCACGATGAGGTTTCCCGAAGTGACATTGAAGACTTCAAGGTACGGAGGGAGAGAGGTCCGGGGGTGGAGGGGAAAGACAAGGCTGGGGAGGAATGGGAGACAGTGGCCAGGCCCGGAGACAGAGCTCCGCACTTCTCTGATCCTTGGCAATTCTGCAGTCCTCAGCCATGATGAAAACTCAGAGTTGGGCTTTGGGAGAGAATCACAGAATCCGTGGGATGAGAAGCTGGCAGGAAATTTGAGGGCGAACTGCTGCTCTGTAGACACTTTTCTCTACTTCAAAGGCCGTGCTCTGTCTGATTTGCATGGTTTTGCATGGTTCTGCATTCGTGATTTGAACGGAAGCGTGGGAGGGTGGAAAGAGCAGGCTTCTCCTGTACTAACAGCCATAATAGACGGCGTGAATCCAGCTTGTTTGGAATAAATTACCACGACCACAAGTGGAATAATTTACACATGATTTTTCTAAATCTTTCATCTAAATCAGCTAGACTTCAGTAATGTTACTTGGGTAGCGACTCTCCTTAGAGAACATAATTTATTGGATCCCAGGTAAACAGAAATTTGCAAATGCAACTGAGCGATGATTTTGAGTGTGTATGTGTTGATGCAAGATCCGCATATTATAAAATTGTAACATTTATAAAGAAAATACATCTCTTATGCTACATTTTATATTATCTAGGACTCCACACATTGTAAGGCACATTTTATGACTAGCAAAAACAAAAGAAAATGCGAATTCCATTTACCTAATTTGTTCTCATCATTTAGAACACTTCCATACAACACAGACCCCAACCTCATCCAAAACGCTCCTCTGTTTGTTCGTTTCTGTTAACTGACCGACTACTGGTTTACCTAGTTTTATTGTGTAAGAACACGGAGCAGGAGATCTGCCCGCCGCAGATTTCTATGCACAAGATGCAGCTTTGCTCACAGCAGAGAGGACGCATCACGAGACGGACACCCCGGCTTTAGAAGGGGGTTGCTGTGCTCATCCCCAGATTCTCCCCACGCTGCTGACCGATCTGCTTGGTGAGGTTTGATGCTCACACTTTTTTTTTTCACTAATATGTATCAGGAGAAGATTTTTAGAGGACAAAAATAAGGGAGACATTTGAAATGGCAATTTAACTGAACACATATAGCACCACTAACACACAGATGACAATGGCAGGTGGGACGGTTACAGCTGTGATCACGTGTGCGCAGAGAAGAACCGCCATGTTGTGACTGGGGCCTGGCCGACGGCAGCTGTGAGACATCACTGGTTAAGAGAACATCACAGCTCTGAGCTCTGGCCCCACTCGCCCGCTCCCTGATGCAGCCCCGCCCAGTGAAGCCAGAGTTCTTCTTCGTGACACCGCAGCTGCCACACCCGCAGACCCAGCTCTCTCCTCCGCGTATTTGATGCGTGCGATCACTTTCTCCTCCTTGATGTACTTGTCTTCACTCAGCTTCCCAGACCCCATGAACCTTCCCTTTCCCTCCTAACCTGAGAACCACTCGTTTTCAACCTACATTCCTATCTCCCCCCGTCCTCGCCTCCGATGACGTGGCCCTGATCTCAGCCGTGGTCCTCTCTCCTCTCTACGCTCCCCCCACTGGCGAGAGCCTCCACTTCCAATCCTCTAAGTCCTACCGTTGCCTAGAGGTTTGTGTCCCCCAGATTCACATGTTGAGATCCTAGCCCCCAAGGCGATGGCATCAGGAGGTGGGAACTTTAGGGGCTGACTAGGTCACGAGGCTGCAGTGTTCATGGTAGAGTTAGGGTCCTGATGAAAGGGACCCCAGGGAGCTCCTCTCCCCTTCCACCGGGTGAGGACATAGTGAACCAGAAAGCAGATCCTCGCAAGACACCGGATCTGCTGACACTGTGACCTTGGACTTCCAGCTTCCAGAACTGCGAGAAATAAATTTCTGTTGTGTATAAGCTACCTCATTTCTGGGATTTTTTTTGGTGACAGCAGCTAAAATGGATGAAGACAGGCACCAGCTGCATGCTGACCACACCCCAGTCGCCCTCTTCCATCCAGATGGCTCTCTCAAGAGCCAGACTCACATATCCAGCTGCGTATTCAAGAACTCCAGGCATCTAGCTGACATTTCGCTCAACACCGAGCTCCTGATCGCTTCCAAAATCTGTCCCACTCAACTTCCCCGCCTACGTTCACAGCGACCGCATTGTTCTTCTCCTTGGGGTCATCCAGAGTCCTCTGCTTTCCCTGCACTCCACACCTAGTCTAGCAGTAAGTCTCATGGGCTCTCTTTTTAAAGACTATCCAGAATTCCCACCACGTCTCGCCAAAGTCACTGTCATCCCTCCTACCCGGGCCCAGCACTGACCACCTGTGTGTATTCGCGGCACAGCCATCATCTAAACTGAGTCACAGCATGGCTTTTCTGCTCAGAGCTCTGCGACTTCACTCGCAGTAAGAGCCGGCGTCCTGACAGCGAGGCCCAAACGATGTGGCCCCCACCCTCCTCCGCACTCTTCTCTGACTGCTTTTCTCCTTGTCCTCTCTGCCGCAGCCCCGCCAGCCACCTCCACGGCCCGCAGTGCTCCTCCTCCAGATTCGTGTGAGAAAACCTCCTTACACCGTCAAGTCTTTCAAGGAGGCGTGCCCTGACCGCTGTTAGGACTGCGGCCACCCTCCCCACCCCAAGCTCCTCCAGCCCCCACGCCTGCTCCACCCAAGAGGGCACAGCACCTAACCCCTTCTGACACACCGTGCAGTTCACCTTGTATTAAGTTCGTTGTTTGTTATGTCTTCCTTACAGACCGCAAACTCCAAACATCAAATATCTCTGTTTGCTTGGGTCATTGACAAAGAAGAGCATCCGGCCTACAGTAGGTGCTCCCCAGATGTTGAAGGAGGATCTACAGGAAGCGAGGGTTCTAAGCAGGGCTGAGCTGGCAGGTGTGAGGTGCCAAGAGATGAAGCTGTAGGTAGCAGGTTCACGTGAGTACTCGCAGCTAGGAGTAAAGACAACGACAAGGAGCAGGCCCAGAGCCCACGGGGACAACACGGCCGCAGTGTCGGAGCAGAGCTGTTCGGGGAGCTCCTCTCGCCCTGCGCCCCATTTACACGCGGCTCGCTACAGTCCCCTAAGTCTAGGGGAGGGGCCCGAAAATGATTTTCTTTAATTTCCCCATTTAACTTGACTTCTTCCACGGGAACGTGCTGCCTTCTTGTGATAAAAGTGCGTCACTGAAAAATGATCTTAAATAGGACAAAAGCGAAGAAACGGTAAAATGAGCTCTGAGTTTGCTGTGTCAGACCCCCTCGGGCGCCACTCGAGAATGTGAAAAGCCACGATGGCCACGATGCTGTCCTTTCGATGAGTTACTCAGATTCAGGGAATGGATAATAATGGAATCTCTATCCACTTAGAAAATTAACATGCAATACTTGTATCCACTCAGTGTCCTTTCTAAAAGGGAAAAGCAATGAAACTACGTTTTGTGTTCTCAGATGAACAGCCGCGGAAGCACAAAACCCCAGCGTGCGCAGATGCGGGAGCAGCGCTCTGAATCGCAGCCTGGCGGCCGTGCGCCTCCGCATCTCAGCGCCGGCAGAGGCCGGGCAAACGTTCGCACCAACAAGACGGAGCAGGGCCCGGTCCGAGAGGAACGACCCTAAATCTCTAGATTATAATTTAGCTGAAGGTGTTTAAAACTACAATACTTTGGCGGATTTATTTTTTCCATCGTGCAAAGGGAAAAAACAAAGCGGAATCCGTTGAAAGTCCCTTTGAGGCCTCGCCACGAAGCGTCTCACTCAACAGTGGAGTCCCTGAGCTGTCTGCAAAGTGGTGAAGCAGGCGTCCGCCCCAGGCCCGACTCCCTGCTCTTCCTCCCTGTCGGTTTAGAAATGCGAAGCAGCCGAGTCCCTTAGGAGGCCTCGAGTTCATGTCTGCTTTTATACTGTATACGCACTCAGGTTTGTGATATTATTTATGAGATGGGGGGCATAAAATGCTGTCTACATTGATCGAAGCTATCATCGTCTACCAAAATTCATCTTGGGTCAGACAGAAGAAAACAGTGGTGGTACGTGGGTGAATGTCTTTATTTTCCATGTTACGGGCCCAGTTGAATGGATTCTGCCTGCGATGCAACTATAATGGCCTGTTCAGAGAACCGAGTATCTTGAAAGTGGAGGTTAAGGACCTGTCGTATGTAATTCACTCTTGTCCTGTCCCCTGACTTTCCCACCAGGACATTCACTCCTGCAAGGCAGTGTTTCTGAACGTGAGTCCCAAGAACGCTAAGTATTCTCCTCGCGCAAACTACAGCACAGCAAATTAACTCTGGGAAACAGCGCACACCACACTCCCTCTCTTGGAAGTTTATGATCTATAACAACATACTTAAGCGCTCTATTTACTATTTAATAAGTTTGGAAATTTTTCCAAAATGTATTAAATGGAGGAACAATCCCGTTGAGCACAGAGGAGGAAGGCTGCCTCCCACCTGCGGCTCCCAAGCCCTACTCAGCATGTGAGGCCGAGGGCCTGGAGCACCCCACGCCGAGAGCCAGCGTCCTCCCAGCCTGTGCCCGACCAAATCACTGTGCGCAAATGTCTCTCCCTGCTCCAGAGGCAGTGTGCGCCCCTCTACTCATACGGCACCTGGCCTTCTCCACCGCTATCTGTCACCTGCAGCACCAAAGGGGCACACAGTGTTGGCCACGGGGAGGGACCGACTGGCTACGAGGCACAGAAGCTCACCTTTCTGTCTCTTCTCTGTGTGGATAAGTGTCAGAACGCATCGTGTCATCCTTGGTGACACTGATCCCAGGTCGCAGTGGGCAGTAGCATTCCAAACCCTACTCCTTGAGATGAGCAACAAACGCCACTTGGCTGACAAACGCTTCGGGAAAGCTGCTCTAAATAGTGTCTACTGTTTATCTTTCTTCCACACATGCTAAATGGCAGGTGTGATGTATTTATAGGGCTGTGAGAGGATGGCAGCAAGGTCGGCTGAGCTTCCGCAGAGGGTGACAACCACAGTGAGCATGTGGCTGAGGGAGGCCACACCTTGGTTTCGCTTGCACGTGGAATCCAAAAAAAGAGAAGTTCAATTCCTCACAACAGAGTGCAATGGGGAGTGGGGAAACGAGAGTGGCTGGTAAAGGCACGAACGCTCAGTGACAGGATGGGTGAGGTCCCCATGCTGGGGCTGGTGGCCCTCCGCGCTGCACACGGAAACGTGCTAAGAGCCTAAGCCTTCGATTAACTCCAGCTCCCGTTCATGCACGTGTGGTAGTAGGGCTGTGTTCTCGCATCATCCAAAATAAAGACTGGTTACGTTGAGACTGAGCTGTGGCTTTGCATTAGTAATTTATTCCACAGAGATAAATGGATGGTGGCAATTAGGAGTGACTAAGGTACGATTTAATAAGTGTCTTGATCTTTCCCAAGAATCTAATTGCTCAGATTAGTCTGTCATCTCTGAAAGCTGTGCGTAATACCAACAATTTACATTTCACTCTGGGAAGCTGCAATGCAGGGCATGAAGCAGGGTGCCCTTCACCATCTCATTCACCAGCGGCAGATTTATGTGCATAGTGTTCGTTTTTTATAACAGATCATTATAGTTTCTCTGGTTATTTCTATAAAATTACAGTGATTAGGTAGCAGGGTGTGCTTTATTTTTATTATTGCAGTAAAAAACATTTTTAACAAACTTGGAGTACCCCTCAGAAAGGCAAACAAGGCACCCCTCCCTGCAGTTTCCCCGCCATTCATGCAGAAGAGGGGATAGCCTTATCTGTTATCCTCTGGAGGCTCGGCACCCAACTTGCCAACTCTATTGAACTGCAAACATTTTTTACAACTGGTCACTAGTGGCCAAGAGACACATGTGATGGCTCAGCAGGGCCAGTCCCCAGCTAGCAGCTGTGCTTGCGGAGTGGGCATGCTATAGATGTGAGAAGCTTCCTTCACGCACTGACTCACTCACGCGCTTACGCACGCTAACTGGCTCGGAGCCGGCCACACTCGCCACTGCTTCCAGAAGCGCCATGTCTCCTGTGGGTGCTGCTGACGTCCAGCGAAAGGGCAGCTGAGGCGAGCTCGCACTTAGTGGGTGTTTAGTGCAACATGCGTATGTGGTTAGCAGACATTTTAAGTTATTAGGCTATTGCTGACCGTCCTGATGTAGAAACGGCCTGCAGACATCTCCCACCACCCACCTGCCAATTCTCCTGGCCCTGAGACCCAAAAGCGACGGGTCCGAGGTGGGAAGAGATACACCGATAGGAGATTCACTTACACGGTATGCTTCATGTGTACCTGGCACTGGAGCAACAGTATTAAACCACCTATAGGGACAAACATTTAGAATCTGCTTGATTACGCCTTAATCAATGTCATCTAACGTTTATATTTTACATATTAGAAAATCAATTCTATAGAAAGTTTCAGAATGATTGGTCACACTGAAATTCAGACATACCAGGAAATAAGTACCTTCAGTTCACCAAATTATTTAAGATTGCTCATTGCTTAGGAAAATTGGAATGTCCTGCGTATTAAAGCTTGGACAGAAAGGAAAGTTGGTATAGGCTTTTCCCAGATTTGAAAAAATTCCTAAAAATTTTATAACACAGTTACAAATTATGAAGCTGGAAGAAACTTAGATAAACTGTAAATAACAAACTCCAAATTTTGATCAGTCATTTTAGAAAAAAATATCTATTTCTGCTATTATAAAATAATTTTCATATAAAGGGCCTACCAGAATATGACGCATAAATTGTGGGGGAAAGTGCTACAGAAGTCTGTTAGACAATTAATAGGAACATTGTGGTATTTTTATGGATTGTGCAACGTTTGTGTATTTGTCACCTTTTTAAAATTTGAAATGTTTTTATTCCTTCTTTATTTAAATATTCTATTTCACTTCTTTTAATTTGAATTTTTATGTTCTTTTTCTTAAAGAAGTTTTTCCCAAATATAATGAGCTTTTGGTCCTATAAAATGGAGAATCTATCTGGAAACACTCATTAACATACACGAGACAATGCCCCCTTTATTCATCCGACAAACAACGTGTTGAGTGCCCCGCTCCCACCAAGCACTGTTCCAGGCATTGTCACTCTACAGCAATTAGAAATCCCCGGCCCTGGCTCCAGCCCAGGTTTCAGCACCCAACACTGGATGACGTGGTGCTGAAGCGGAGAGCAACCCCATAAATAAGATCGTGCCTCAGGTGAGATGACGCTGTGTGCTCGGAGGAAAACGGAGGGGAAGCAGGAGAGGCTGAGGGAGGGGAGCCTGTAGGGAGGACGGAGGTGTCTGGGAAGGTCGCTGAGAAGCAGCAGCTGAGCAGGGAGACAGCCGCCCTGGGGTCCCCGCGGTGGAAAGGGGCTGAGAGTGACGGAGGAGGACTCCAGCGGAGCAGGGACTGAGTGCAGACAAGGGCAGCCTGAGCACAGTGAGCCAGCCTAGTGTGGCTGACCGCAGTGTGCCCAGGGCAGGCAGGTGGGGCAGAGACCAAAACACCTGGCCGCGGGAGGCGGGACTCCTGCGGGGGAGGCACGTTTTATTCCTGTTCTTTTTAAAAAGGACTGAAGCAGATGTAGCAAAGTAGGAGCACGGGTAAATCTGAATATGTAAGATGCTCGGGCCTCTTTTCTATGTGCTCCATATTTCTATGTGTTTACAATATTCCATAAAGATATTTTTAGCTTTCAAACATATATATCAGAGAGTGAGAAAGACTGAAAATAAGTATCACATCAGCCTCATGTGAAGAAAGAGCAGAAAAAACATCCTCGGAGATTGAGTTCAACGTAACAGATGGGGAAACTGAGGCCGAGAGAAGGGAAGCCGTGTGCCCAAGCTTCCCAAGCAAAGCACAGTCGTGGCAAGGCTGGAATTCAGAGCCAAGAAAAGGTCATGTTTAATCTTCCTTGAAACATGCTTTATTTTTAACCATTTTGGTCATTTCCACTTAAACACCCTGGAAGTTGTCTATTTTCCTGTTTTACCTATAGGATGAAGACAGTCACTGGCAACACATGAGTTTACACGCTAGAATGTAATCTAGATAGTCCTGTACATCGGACTGATCCGATGTACAGGTCAAGATTTACAGGTCGTACATCGCATGTGACTGTGTAGGATAAACTGTATCACGTGGTTAGGGCACTGCAGGGGCATGAATTTTTTATTGTTGTTAATGACATCATAAAGTGCTGGAAACAAGCTTTCTGTACATACTTAATGTGTTAGCTAACTTGTTTTTGCAGCACTAAAAGAACCCTGGTAAATTCATTCTAATTATTCATACCCCAGGACTATCGCTAAATATACATATTTAAAATTAACTATAAGCTTGCTCACCCTGAGAGAAAAAAATTCTAATAAAATAGCACAGATGCATTTATAACAAATTTCTGAGTTAACTCAAAGGTAATTAAAAAATACTCCAAAAAAAGTTCGCTGTCATTTCACAAAATTCAGCTTCATCTATCTAGAACATTTAATCAAATTTTATTTTTTCATGAAGTCATGGCATATAAAATTGAGGAATTAATGAAAGTTAATTTAGAGTAAGAGACGCTATTGCAGCAAAAAATATTAAAATATCCTCATTAATAAAATGCTAATATAAAGGCTTAAACTTCTATAATAAATAGCAGCTCAATATCAACTAATTTTAATGGCTTTCAATATATAACAGAAGATAAAGCAGCATCAGAAAATTATCCAAACCCACCCTGGCGTTTCAACTAGAAACTGCTTCACGAGCAGTACAAATAAACTCCCTTACGAGGTCATACACAAGTAGTTCATGCTCATCCGTGGCAGGCCAACTCCCTCCATATATTTTTGATATGACTGACGTTCAATAAATGGCTAAATTTTGTTTAATTATATATTTTAATGAAGCACAGTTTCTTAAGAACCATTATGTTCCATTAACTTATGACCTTATTTCTGACAGTAATTGAGTATTTAGATGCATTACAAAATAGGTATGACAATATGTACAGCAGAGAGAATAGTTTCTTCAGTAAATAGTTCTTGGTTAAATACATGTCCAAACGGAAAAACAAAAACATCTCTATATCACACCACTCACAAAAGTTACTTTAGATTTTAAATCTAACTATGCAATACAGAAGAGTAGAGCTACAAAGAACATAACAAATCACTATTTTCCTGATCTTGCGAGAGAAAGATTATACATCAAAAAAGGAAAAACATAAAATAAAAAACGTATAATTAAACTGCATCGAGATCTTCTGTTCATTAAAGGAACACTATTACAAACATGAAAAGGTGAGCCACAGGGTGGAGGGGAGCATCTGCAGCCGGCTCCACCGACAGCTGACTGGTGCCGGAATAGAGCGAGAACTCCTAAAACTCAACTGGAAAAAGACAGACAACCCTGCAGAAAGACGGACAAGAGAGCTAACGAAGAAGCACTCCACACACTGAGAATATCCGAGACAATAAATGTATAAAAGGGTGTTCAAAGTCCGGAGTAATCAGCAAAAGGAGAAGAAGAGCAACCATTCGATGCAGCTGTAAATCCATAGGAGTGGCCACAATAAAGACGACAATACCAAGTGCTGACAAGCGCGTGGGGCACTGGGAACTTTCGCTGGTGGAAACCCGTGCGGTCACACACACACCCGACAGACTTACACAGGCGCACTAAGCGACAAGGAAAGCAATGCTCACAGCCCACAACCCCTAAGAGCCCGGGATCAGAGACAACCCCAATCGTCAACAGTCGGAGAAATGAATAAACTGCAGACAGCAATGAAATCGGATTAACCACAGCTACGTAGAGCACGGGTGAATCTCACAAAAGTATTTTTGAGTGAGAGAAGGTGGATTCAAAGAATATGTGCTGCATTATTCAATTTGTATAAACTTGAAAAACAGGCCGCCCACTCGGGACAGCGGCCACCCCTGAGGAGGCGGCAGGGGTGCTGGCTGAGAGGCGGCAGCGGGGTCGGGGAAAGGGGGGACGAGGGGCCGCCACATCCTTCCCTGACCACTGCGGTGCTTCGGTGAGTGTGTCCTCCACGGTAATTCATTCAGCTGCACTATCCTGCTGTCATTTTGCGTGTGGACACTGGATGTCAGTTAAGAACGCTTCGACAAAAGAGCCCTAGCTCCTCCTGCACTTCGGCGCCTCTGCATTTCTCTCCCCGCAGCTGCCCCGAATGCTATCGGGACAGCCAGTGACTCCACGACCATGTGGGACCATGTCGGGAGCCGTTCTTATCAAGGCTCTCATACCTGAGATCTAGGCAACTTCGCCTTGGGACAGGGTCTGCCTCGCCCTGTGCTATCTGATAGGATAGACAACATAAAGTCAGTTGCCCTGACATGCCCTGGGCCCCTTGAGTCATTTGCTTAAACTAATCTGACCTTGCAGCCCCCTCCTCTCCCGGGACCCTTCAGCATTTTTGGGTCATATAAGGAAATGGAATGTTCTGCGGTTCGGTGTCCAAGGCAACCGTGATTATGCAAATCCTCCCCTTTCTATACTCTACCCCTACCTACAATAAACGAGGCTTGATCAGATCTTTGTCTTGCCTCCATTCTTCGTGTCTCCTGTCCCCCATTCTCTTGCAGATTGTCTCCTGGAGTCTCACTTCTGGTCGGAGCTCCCGTTAGTCGTCCTGCGAGACGGGACAGGACCATGAACACATATTCTGGGCAGCACAGAGACATGAGCTGGAAAGAGTCAAGACCCCTGAGGCCAGCACAGCCTCCCAGAGTGGCTGTCTCTGGGTTTTTACGTGATGGCGACAGACACTTTTACCTGGCTCACAACACCGCAGTTCTGGCCACCCGTACACAAATCCTGCCTGCTCCGAGAACAGGCCACGGGGCCACGCCCACAGACGCCCACCCACTCACACTGAGTCTCGCCCTACTATGGGTGAACTGCTCTGGAAAGTCCATGTCAAAGAAAAAGCACGCAAACCCATTTGTGTAAAAATGAATATTGGGGCGCTGCCAAAAAAAAAAAACTAATTTCAATCATTCTGCTTTATTACACCTTAAAAATCAAACGCTATTTTATGGTATTGATTTTCTCTTTTTCAGTTATGGCGGCTGTAACCTTTCCCTACTTCCCACGTGATCTACTCACTCCCGGTGTTAATACTTAGCTCATGACTCTTCCTGAATATGCAGATATTTCTAAGTACTTTGCTTGGTTTTTCCCTCGACAATTTCAGAGTATACTTAATGTCATCTAGAATATTTTACATGGATATAAAGAAAGGGAACAGAGAGAAATGTCATGTAAAGATGTGATTCACTAGCGGAAAACACCATTTCTTCAGCAAGGGGTCACTTAATATGTCTCACAGAGGGATATTATGGTCACAGAGTCACACAAAATAATGCAGAAATTCAAGGCAATAGCCATCCACTGGGACAAGCAGCCCAAAGATGAGACTTTAACTGAGGACATTCGCACGCAGGCACGCTTCATCTGGGACCGCACAGTGAACCATTTTCTAACCCTCAGTTTTCTCATTTTCGTCTAACTTTTGAGTTCCTTAGTTGGTACCCTTGGAGGCAGAATCTCACCAAAATATCTGACTTTTTTGCACATCTTCCTGCAGTACTTGAGTTTTGGGGGACAGGTTCTCCATCTCCTTCACCACTCTGGCCCTCCTTGGTCTTCACCCCTGTCGGGGAGGAGACCCCCGCGTGCAACATGTATCCCAGATGAGCAATGAGAGGGTGTTACAGATGCAATGTTTGGGTCCACCCCAAAATTCATAAGTTGAAGCCCTACCCCGGATGTGGTAATTTGGGGAGGTGGGGGCCTTTGGGAGGTTATTGGGGTTAAAGGAGGTCATGAAATGGGGAAGAGACGCCCAGAGTTCCCTCTCTCCACTATGTGAGGACACAGAGAAAGGCTCTGCCGATAAGTCAGAAAGGTGGTCTTCGCCTGGAATTAGATCAGCTACACCTTGACCTTGGGCGTCCAGCCTCCAGAACTGTGGGAAATAAATGTCTATTGTCTAAGGCCATCCAGTGTGTGGTACTCTGTGATAGCGGCCAGAGCTGACTAAGACACAGGAGATTAATACCCGCTTGAGGAGGATCAGAAGTCTGGGAAATATAGCGATCTGATAAATGCAGGACTTCCTGCTCATGGCCACGAGGAGTGGACGCAGCCGACCCCCGGCGGGGGCAGTGGGGCTAGGAAAGTGAGCGAGGTACGGGGAGGGGCAGGAGCACTGAAAGTGCACCTGCCCTGCCGCGCTGTCCAGTACGCGACGGCCCTTCCAGGCGCGTCCTTGCCCAGACAGCACGCCCAGGAGAGCCTCACCTCTGGATAAGGATCCTGGAGCAGCTCACAGACTGTAAAAGCGTTCTGGCCAAAAATGTTATAGAAAGATTAAGTGTGTGACAAAAATTTGCAGCAACATCAGCTAATTGCAAAGCTGAGGGAGAGAAAGTGATTAAAGTTAGAAATGAGCAAGTACCTCACTTACTTGTGAGCACGGAACATCCCCCCATCTGCCATGCTCCCCTCCCCGGCAGAACTCTGAAGTGCATGTGCCATGTTTGGGGTGTCATTTTCTGTGACTGATACAGGTGGCCCATTTCACCTGGCACAAAGGAGACCAAAGCAATAATAAGCTATTTTCTTCGTGGTTTTCTTTTTCAAAAATTGCTTTTACAATTAAAATGCCCTAATGAGAGTATTTCTTTCTCTGAGCGTGGTTTTGAAAGAAAACGGAAACGGACGTGACCCAGACGGGCAGTGTGCAGGCGTGACTTACGACCCAAGGTCATGAAGGCATCGCAGACACACTGCCGTCCCGGGCCACAAGCACATGCATTGGGACGCACATTTGAAAATCTGAGGACAGTCAGAAATTCTGCAGCAGTCGGTAAGGGAGAGGAAGCCGCCATTGTGGACCATCTCTGTTTCTATGCCTCTATTTTTTGCTGTTTTGGGTTTTATTTTGTTTTTAATCTGCATGCATCTAGCCGTATTAAATAAAAAACTTAATGTCATTTCAGCACGACAGCGTATAACACAGAGCCTCTCTCTGTGACTGGGGGAGGGTCTTGCCGGTGGTCCTGCCTGCTTCCCCGCTCCTTGCTTCAAAAGTCAAGGGGGACGACTCCGAGGGCAGGGGTGCCAACACTGGGTCTCTGCACACAGTGGTCGCTCTGCAGAAAACCACCTATGTGCTATGGGTTCGATCTCCCCTCTGCAGAAAGCCCTAACCCACGGCACCTCAGGATGCGACCTTACTCGGAAATGAATCAGTGGAGGTGAAAGCGGTTAAGATGAGGTCCTAATGGAATAATGTGCGCGCCTCCGCCAATGTGACAGCGGTCCTTTAAGAAGAGAGTCGTGTGAAGACAGAGACACAGGGAGAATGCCACACAAATGTGAAGGCAGAGATGGGGTGATGCTTCTAGAAGCCAAGGAACACCGAAGACAGCCAGCAAGCCCCCAGAAGCTGGGGAGGGACCTGGAGCAGATTCCCCCTCACAGAAAGAACCAGCCGGCCGACACCCCGACCTTGGACGTCCAGCCCCCGGGCTGGTGTTTAAGCCCCCGGCTGCGGTACGTTATCGCAGCCCGAGCAGATAGTGCACTGCGTAAGGCACATTCTCCTTCTCCTGCGCCGCAGCGGGCTTCAGCATCCGAGGCACATTCAGAGCGTGCAGGCCCCCGCCACACCGAGACCACCCTGGAAGACTGAACAGGGCCCTGGCCCAGAGTGACGAGAACCAGACTGGGGTCCTGCTTACGTGACCTTGAGCTTGGTGTCCTCCCGAGAGCTGGTAACATCTGCTGAGTCGACCTCACATGGTTCCCGGGAGAATCGAACAGCACCGTGGGAACGTGCTCCCTGATGCAGCACGCTGAGCAAATACACGCGGAGCGTCTGTTATCCCATCGTGTGTCCAGCACTGACCGGCCCTGTCTTCGTGCCATCGTACAACGACTTTCCAAGAAAAATGCTACTGTTTTTTTTAATTCTATGCATTAATCAGTTTAGTTACTTATGGGACAATTATTCGTTTAGGTCCTACAAGAAGCTGAGGCACCAGGGATTCTGGAAAGATGGTGTCCCTACCCATTACAGACCTCACGTCCAAAGTGGGTAAACATCTTCTGTCGTGTCTCTGAAGATGTGCTCTGACCACAGAAGTCCACGACACACGGGACCCCACGCCAGGCTGAAGTCGACGGGGCCATGTGTCAGTCTCAACAACACGATGGCAGTGACGAGTTGACTCGGGGGACGACAGAACTCACAATGCCACTGATAGCCTTGATCGTGAAAAAGGAGAATGTGGAGAAGGTGAATCCCCATCAATGCGATGGTGTGGGGGTTGAATCCCTCCGGTGTCCGGGCAACCCAGCCTCTGAGGAACAGGGAACGGAGAACGCGGCTGTGAGCAGGTGCCTGGGTCTCAGGGGACAGAGAAGGTTACTCATCTGAAGCTTGCATTATTACAAGACTGTATGGACTGCAGGTTGTGTCCCCCTAATCCCACTGTGATGATGTGAGGGGGCAGGGTATTTGGGAGGTGATCAGGGCGTGAGGGTTGAGCCCTCATGGTGGGCTTCATCCCCAGAGAGCTCCCTCGCCCATGGGGACAAGTAAGGAGGCAGCGGTCCACGAGCGAAAGGGACTCCTCGGCAGAGCCCAAGCGTGCCGGCAGTCCGCTCTCGGGCCTCAGCCTCCAGGACTCCACGAAATACGCCATCCCGCTCGTGGTGCTTCGTGATATTGGCCAGACTGACTGAGACAAAGACCTTCCTCGTTGTAAAGCTGTGCCATCATGTCCTCACCTGGGCTAAGCTCCCCAGGCCACAGAGACAGGAATAAGACACACACACGTGTATCTGATGACAAGTCGGGTCCATTGGGGATTCTGCCAGTTCCGCAGTGCAAATCTCCTAAATGTCAACTAATGTCGCACAGGAACTCTGTTAGGGACTTTTACGGGGCTGTCGCATGGGCTATGACAAGTTGTCCCAGGCTATCCGACTAAGGGAGGTTAGGAAGCCTTCTCTGAGGAAGGAAGGGACGGGAGCTGAGCTATGAGGACGAGTAGGATTTAAAAAGGAGAACAGGACAGAGCTCTCCGAGTGTGGGTCGGGGTGTGGAGAGGATCTATGCGGAGGGGCTGGAAGAAGCCAGGGGCTACAGGAACAAGAAGGAATGAGGGGAGCCCGGTGGTTGTGCGAGGCCTTGTCGGCGAGTTAAGAATCCCGAGAGGAAAACGATAAACAAAATGTGATCATCTGCCAAGTGCTCTCCATGATGCTCTGTGCATAGAATGATACCCTAACTGATAAGAATGAGGGCCACATGTCCTCTCTTGTCACCCCTGGGTGGTGTCCGCCTAATAGCTAGATTATGACACCCTTTCTAAGAAATGTGCTTTCTTAGATAACATTTCTTTCCAACTAAAATTTACAAAATCCTGTGCGAAATGTAACATGATGTCTAATGGCTGCACTTGTCCCCCGCAGTCTGAAAGTCAACATTCCTGCTTCGAAAAATACGCTGGGATGTGCAGATGAGGTTCACAAAACTACCCAACGCACACGCCCACGAGGAACTGTACGCACCAGCGGTGCGCGTGCACACCCAGGTGCACGCAGTCGGACGTCTGTGAAGATGGAACTGGAATAGTAAATCTCCAGGAAAACAAATCATTGCTTTATAAACGATATTCAAATAAAAGTGTTTTATTCTCTCAATACCTCATAAAATGATTAGAAGGCTAATATTATTAACTTTACAAATATTCTAGATGCTCCTATTGACCTTTAATGATAGCAGAGGGGAAAAAATATGAGCAGAAAGAAGAATGAGGGTGCTGTCCCTGTTTTTTCTTTTTGCTGTAGAAATGGTAGGCACGTCTTATGCGGCTACAGCTCTGCCGAGTCCACGCTCGTCTCCTGATACCAGCCCCGCGGTCTCGGCATCACTCCGCGGCTGCCTCCAGCATCACGTCCTGCTCAATATCCTTGCAAGTTAAAGGTGAAAACCTGTCACCTCAACCCCGCAGAGCAGCTCTTCTCCTGACATCTCCAGAAGGCGACAGAATAAAGGGGGAGCTGGAGAACAGACAGGAGGGGGCCCGACCACACAGAAGACACATGCGTCAATTCTCGCGAGGCGGGTCTTCGCTGAACCCTCTCTGAGTTTTCTCTGCCAGGTGATTTCTGTGCACAGACCCAGAACCGTTCCAGTGATTTTCAATGCCCCGCGGCTGAGGCCATCTCCCCACAGCCAGAATCTTTCTCTGACTAACGCCTGTAGGACCCGGCGAACGGCAGTCAGCGTTGCGTGCTCGTGCAGAAGGTCCGGGTTTGCTGGGCACATCTGTATTTTTAACGAAAGGACAAGAACACTGACCCTACACACCTCTTGGCCTGAACTCCACAGGCACGCCGGAAAGGGCAAACGCCACATCACCCTGACCGTGAACACTGCAGTTCCAGCTGGAATCCTACGTGCGTGAGCCCACCATTGTTTTTTAACCACAGAACTAAAAATGAGATTAGACCAGATAAGGTAGCAATGACCTTGATCGGAAGCTCAACGTAATAGTTAAGTTTCGCGGATTTAGACTCGATATGCAGGTCCACATCCCACCTCGACAGTGAGTTAACACAGGGCCACTCAACTGTAGATGGAATGGAAGCAGTTAAAGAACACTGACTTCCAGAGGTGACAGCGACTTGAAAACTGGAAACAGAGTCGGAGGCCAGAGACGCCGGACGCATCCCAGCTGAATGAACACTGTGATGAGGAACAGCAGCCCCTGTCTCTGATCAGGGCTTTTTGTCGGTTAAAAATGATAACACTCGTGGCTGTGACGTAGCATCTTAAACAGTGACAAATAGGACACAGCCATGAGCACACTGCAAACAGTTCGTCCTAGTCCCTTCTACCCATTTATGAGTGAAGACAGTGGTCCACGGCAACCCAGAGTTAAAAGAAATACAAAACATTGAACCGGACAATAAGAAAGTTTGCACAAGCCTCAAAACCCATCCAATTTCCCTCCGGATTTCCAAATGGACTGAGTGAGACTTAGTTCTCACTCAGCAGAACTTCAGAAAAGGACGGTGCTGGGAACACTGACACTCACCTACTGAGCTTCTAGCTGGCTGGGGTTAAGTGTCTCTCCTCCAGGTCTGGAGAGGCCAAAGGTGACAGCAAAGTAAAATTAGCCACGTGAAGAAAATCACTGAACAACTGCTGTTTCATCTGCTTTCTGCCCTAGCTCCCGGTGATCCGTTCTCCACAGAGAAACAAGACAGCGCATCTTTCTAGGTATAAATCAGGTCCTGTCAGTGCCCTGCTTAAAATGCGCTGCTACCTCCACTCTGGTTAAACACACAGTTCCCACACCAGGGGCCTTCACCTGCAGCCATAGGTCGTGGAACTTAGGAACAGTCCACCTCAGTTAGGAGACACTGCCTCAGTTTGAAATCTAGCATTTCTGCTGCTTCATGTTAAGTGTCAACTTGACTAGGACACAGGGTGCCCAGGTAGTGGGTAAATATGAGTGTGAGGTGCCGGTCCGTGGCCTGATAGGAACCAGGCCGTATCTGTGTTTGCAGCTGCTCCCCAGCACCAGCATCACTGCCTCAGCTCTGCCTCAGATCATCCGGCATTCGAGTCTCATAGGAGCACCGGTCCCTGGTGCCACAAAGGCTGGGGACCGCTGGAGTAAAGAATATCTCTCTCCCCAATGTGGGTGGGCCCGTCGAATCTGTTGAGGGCCTGAATGGAACACAAAGGTGATGGAAGGAAGAATTCACCTCTCTGCCTGACTGTGTGACCTGGGTCTTCTCCTGCCTTTGAACTAGGACTTGTACCATCAGCTCTTGGGCCCCCAGCTTGCAGACAATCGATCACGGGGGTGCCTCTCAGCCTCCATAGTCACACGAGCCAGTTCCTTGTTTTACACATCAATGATAGATAGGTAGGTGGGTAAGTAGATAATCCATCTTCTATTGGTTCTATTTCTCCAGAGAACCCTAATACTCCTTCAATTATTAATATAGGCAGCAAAACAAGTAGTTTGAACAGCACCTATGACTTATACACTAATAAAAATCATGGATATGTTGACACAATGTTAACTTGTTGCTGATATCCTGAAATAATGTTTACCCTCATCTCTACTTTAAAATTATAATAATTATGAGGCCAACTTCTAAATCTGGTTAATATGTCAACAAAGCACACAGCCTACTGTAATGCATATTTGTTTTTACATTTGGATAAATGCATTTCATTATAATCAGTCTCCTTTGGAACCCTATGTCCTTTATTTTATGCTCTTAAAAACTTTATTCTGGGAAGGGGATCCATAGGCAGTGCCCAACTGCCAAGAGGACCCCGGCACTAAAGCCTGCAGGAATGCCTGCCTTAGGTGGCCCTGGCCCCATCTCGCGCTGCTGGTCCTCGTTATCCGCATCCAGCCACTAACCTCTTATCATCCCCAAACCCGCCAACTCACCGCCCCTCAGAGCTGTGGGCTTTCCCTGCGCTCCGCCTGGGGGTGCTCCTCACCCAGCTTCCAGTTAGTTGCTGCTCATCGTCGGGTCTCAGTTCGAGGTCTCCTCTGCAGGAAAACCTTGCCCGACTCCCCACATTATCAGAGGTTGGCCCTCTTTTCTGTCAGTGACCAGATAGTAAACATTCATGGCTTTAAAGGCCCCTGCTCCGTGCCACAAGCTCTCAGGCTCCCCCTCGCAGGAAGAAAGCGGCCACCAGCATGTGGAAGGCTGGCAGCAATCCCACTGATGCCCACGTCCTTCAGAGCAGCTCACGGTCTGAGATGATCTGCTGCATTGCTAGCTGTACCAGGTGCCTCCCCACCTGGAGCAAACCCTCCCTGTCTGAGCTGGGCCTTGGACTCTGTTCTACTGCCAGCGCTCAGCAGCTAAAATGCTGACGGCTGTTTGTTGAATGAAGGGAAAAAAAACTGAAATGATACTACTCTGATCCCAAGAGAGCAGACTGTGGTTTACACATTTTTCCATTTTTATATATATATGTGTATGGAGAAACTTGAAAGTTTCTCTAGCTTAGTATAATGTACCTTATGTAATAATACAGCAGAACAAATGCCCAGGGGTTTCTCCAGAGTAATTTCCGTCAGAATCACATTTACCAGAATTCAAAATGTTACTTTTCAAGGATACTTGATCTCTAACATATACGAAAAGCCACTGAATTGCTGATATGAAGACAAATCAAAAATTCAGGGATCTCCATGGCTATTTCTTTTGTAGTTCTCTCTTTTATTTAAAGCCTCAATATCAAACGTTAAAACTTAACGTGATTCAATTTTGCTAAGCAGCAGGCAAGATGACCCAGTAAGACTCAAAGAATAACTAACCCTCGTGTTGGCATCTGATGAACTGGCGGGATTAGAAAATGTGAATTTCCAAAGTCTCAGAACAATGGCTGTAATCAGAATCTCATTTCAGGGCTCTCTGACCCACCTCTTATTCAACATGGATTTTCAAAAAGATATTTAGTTTGTTCATCAATGAAAATATCCTCAAAATTATGCCCGTTTCTTCACTCAAGTGGGTAGTTATTCTACATCATCATACTTCTATAAGTTATAAATTTGATTACGAGAAGTAAATGAAGTATTATCTTTACTCTCATATTTTAACATCTTTATAATTTAAAGTAAGAGGTTTTATAACTATCTGTTTAAATAGTCAACCTTATGAAAGAATAGCATGATAAATAATCTTACATGTAGGAGATGCGTACCAAGAATAACATCTTACATAGTTACCGATTTATCAAGTGTTTATCTTTTAAATTTTACAGCAATCCTATGAAATAGTCAAGGCAAGAATTATTATATCCACTTTACAGATGATAAAACTGAGAATCCATTAAGGTAGTTTAGCTGAAGTCACACTTTGCTAGGCAAGAGCTGGTCAGAACCCAGGTCTGCTAGACCTTTCTGGACCACGAGACCTGAGCCAACAGCACTGCCCCAATGGTCACTGGGTGCAGAGTCACAGAGAAGGTTAAGCATCGAGCAAGTCAGTGTTGGTACAGCTCAAATAAACCCCGGGGTTCTTATTTTTTTAATTATTTTCAAAAAAGACCATCAAACATTCACAATAACTAAAGCAGAGCAGACTGTCTCTGGGGAAATAACAGAATATCTAGGTAAATAATAGAAAAGTATCTGAAACATCTCCCAAATATTCTAAATATTTCAAAATAAAACAAAACACTTCTAAATAACACCTGGGTCAAGGAAGAGATCAAAGAAATTACAAAATATTTCTAATTACTTGAAAAATCAAAATACAACATATTAAATTTTATGGAACACAATAAAATGAATGCTTAGAGAAAATCTACAGGATTAAATTATAATGTACCAAAAAAAAGCAAGCCTCAAATCAATAATCTAAGCTTCTGCCTTAAGAAACTAGAAACAAAAGAGCAAATTAAACTCAAAGAAATCAGAAGGAAGGAAATAGTTGAGCCGAAATAAATGAAATAAAAAAGCAAGAGAGAAAAGTCAATGAAACCAACAGCTGATTCTTTTTAAAAAATTAAATGAAATTAATTCATTTGTAGCCAGACTGATGAGAGAGAGAGGGAGGAAAACGGAGAGAGAGAAAACACAAACTACCAATATCAGGAATGAAAAGGGAAACAGTACTACAGACCCAATGAACATTAAAGGATAATAAGGGAATGTTATGAAAATGTATATTGGCCAACTTAGTATTGGTGGAAAGAATTGCTGACTCTTTTCAGCTAGAGAAGGAGGACATGTAGGCAGAGCAATAGTAATGTTCTGGTTACAGCTTTTTCCAGTTATCTACTGCTGCATAATAAATACCTCCAAAAGTGTTGATGTCAAACCACATCTTTTTATATGCTTATGAATTATGCCAGTTAGGATTCAGACATGGTATTGAGGTGACTTGTTTGAATATACATTCAAAATATTCAGGATTCTCAAAATTTTAAGCTCTTGTGCCCTTTAGAGAAACACAAAAATTTCACACCTTCATTTACAACTTTATTCTAAAAACCCAGGAAGGGTACAAAGAATTACTTTTCATTTTGAACCACATACCTGTCTAGATCCTAACGTGTTCCTCTACCAATAAATGTCATGTCAATCACAGATCTGTCATGACATGTTAATCATAATTATTGATCAAAAAAAAGATTAATTTCTGTCTCTACTGCAGTATGTACATTTGCAAAAACTCAATCAGCGAGGAATACCATTCAATTTTTTTAAATTATATGACAATGTTTTAATTTGCTAGTGTCCCAAAAAAACATAACCTATAATTTTGATTACTTACAGGAAAGTATCTATGCCCCACTACATAAAAATACCAAAGAAACAGACATGTAAGTGAACTGTAAATGTAATTATAAAATTTCCTGTAAAAACTCTTCCAAATCCTCCCAAATCTTTTCTTAATCACCTCAGAGTCCTTGAAGATAGTAAGGATGGACCCTATATCAGTGAACTCATCTGCAGTGTTGTCATTTTATTTCCCTCATGATCTTCACATCCTCTTTTTATGCCTTTTGTCTTTTTCATTCATTTGAGGTTGAAAAATGCTATAGGGTCTTTGTTGTCCTTTTGAAATATAAAAGATATTTCTGGGTTTCTAAAAAAGAGACTCTTGGTGACAATCAGGCAGCTTGCCTTAAAATTCTTTAATCAGCTCAGAGAGTTAGTCACTTGGTGACTGTCCCTAAAGTAGGCACACTATGCAAATATCGTTAGAATAAATCTTATTTTCTTCAAAAATGAATACTGATGAGAAAAAACATTATTCAGACATCTTAATTAACACATCCCAATGCTGCCATCTGAGCACTAAATTATCACCTGGTAGGCAATTCTCTGAGATTGGAGAGCAATTCAACTTAAATCTAGATAGGTCTAAGAGCATATATAAAATACAGGTGAATGTACACACGCACGCACACACGCACACGCACATGCACACACGCAGGGGCATAGTTTTGAAATAGTAGCCAGAGGATTGTTACTTTTCCATCATTTAAAGTAGACAATGAGGCTGAGGGTTATTGCAGAGAAGACCAAAGACAAAAGAACATAAAGTCAAGTTCCTGGCTGTATCTGTCATATTATGGGGGACTCCCCCTTTCTCTCCATCACCAGCATCCCCCAAATTTTCTCCCTCTGGAGCTGCACTAGAACCCCTCCCAAATCCTAGTTCCTTTATTAGGCATTTATTTAGCAAATGCTGATGGAGTGTCTACTACGTGCCTCCCCAAAAGGGTAACATTGGAGCAACAGTGTGAAGGAGATGAGAGAGGGGGCAAGGACTCCAGTGTTCTTGGAAGAACATGAGCAAAGGGGGCGGAGGGAGGAAGAGGTGAGAGCAGAGAATTAAGTGTATACCAGATCTCATAAGGCCTTGCAAGTTTGGCTTTTATTCTGAGTGAGACCGGAAGCCATTAAAAACTCCTAGGCTGAAAATGAGAACACCCGGAGGGAAGGGCGGGTGAAGGATGAATCAAGGGGACCAACTGGAAAACCCCTGAAATAATCTAGAAAGAGGTGGTGGTGGTTTGTAGCAGGCTGGGGACAGAGGGGACAACGGGGGGAGGTGGCAAGATCGGCAGGATTTGCTGCCGGACTGGACGTGAGGGATGGAAAAGAGAAGTGATGACTCCAAGGTTCTGCGCCTGTGCACCTGGAAAGGTGAGGGGGTGTTTTCTTCTCCATTTCCGAGGAAGACTAGAAACCTAGATGAACGCATTTAAGGGAGAAGATCAGGAAATTAACAGCTTTCGGGGAACTGTCAAACACCATTTCCCATACAAAACTAAATAAATAAATGAGTAAATGATGGCGCCAAAAATTTTATTAAGGTCTTTAATTACATTAAAGGACCCTATCCCTCATCTCCCCATACGACACAAAGAACCAGCAAGAAAACTTTTTAAATAAGGAATTGATGAAAAGATGATTCCTCCATCCAGAGTAAGCATGCAGGTGGTGAATCTTTTTTCTTCATCTTAAAGTTCTATGCCAAGAAATCCTTTTATAATAGGTACAATCCTATTTCCCCCAAGTGAGCAGAGTCACAACGTCCTCCTTGTCTGAGGTCTGTGTAACTTGCAAAAGGGTATGTGAGTGGACATAAAAGAATGGCTGTTATTTTGAGACATATATGTGTACACCTGAGAATCAAAGCATTCTTAAAGGCCACTTAGGCGCTGTTCAGTCTCGCATCTGCTCATCACAGCAGAGTCAGCGGCAGCAAGGCGTTAGTGACGGCACAAGCAGTTCCCCTTATGAAACGGATTAATCATATTCCCTCTGCTGCATAGTAGAGTGAAAACGTGATCTGAAAGATGAAACTCACCGACTGACCCTCACTCCCTTTTCCCATCAGTCACCTAACGCTAAGTTTAATGGCCTGCGAGACATTCTCTAAGAGTATTAGAAAGTTATGGGATGCGATCAATACTTCTTTCCCCATTTCCTCGTCCCCTTCAAGGTAACTTATGAATGTCTCTCAGTATACCACATACTCTTCTTCCTCCAAGGGCTCAAATGACAGGAAGAGAAAATGCTTACCAGTGTCAGGTTTTATGTTGCCATAACTTACTGTCCAATCAAGAAGTGACTTTAAAAGTGGCCTGCTTAAGGAAATGGCTCCTAGCAGGAAGGTGTTCCTATTATGCGGGCTTCGGCTCCTGCCTGGAATTCTATGAATTGGATATGAGGCCACGGGCTACTTTATTTCTAATTTGAAAGCATGCAACAGCCAACGTCACTGGAGGCAATCTATAAAGTCTTGGTCCTAGCACAGGGAGTCCTTCCAAAATGACCTGTTCGGAAAGCTAATGTTCCCTGTAGTACAGCGAGCGGAGGAAATAATGAAGCACTGCCCCCGTAAAACACTTTGACAAATACTTGGTGTAACAAGCCGCTTCAGCAGAATTGAGCTTATCTGAGTCTGGTCACCCTCCAAAGGTACCTAGAGCTACCAGTGAAGGTGACCAAATGACAAGGAGCTACCTCTGTGCCATGAACCATGAACCATATCTACGAGCAATGCCCACTCACAGCAGGGCACTCACCATGGGGCAGAGCAAAACGGTCTTCGGCCTTTGCCCCACTGGAAAATCTGATGCAAGTCCCCATGCCCGGCCAGGCGTTCGCGGGGAGCTTTGCCTAGAAGCCACCATGATTTCACTGACATTGGTTCTGAGCACAGCCAGCTCGGCATGGACAGGACCACTGTCAGCTAGATCTCGGCCTGCTTCGGAGAGGCTGGGAACACATCTTCACGCCTGGTACGTGTTGAGTAAATATTTGCTGACCTGATCTGAAACATCTACTCTAAGTCATCAATAAGCAGTGTATTCATCAGGGTTCTCCAGAGAAACATAACCAACAAGAGATGATAGAAGGATAGAGGAAAGATGACAGATGAGAGGGATGGATGGGTGCATAAGTGGACGGGTGGGTGGATGGATGGATGGATAGCCAGACAGATGGACAGACGGACAGAAGGACAGATGGAACTGGCTCAGGCTTTATTGAAGCCATCAGCAAGCTGCCCAACCAAGACCACTGGTGGAGAGCAAAGCCTGGAAAGTGAGGCCTCGAGTGTCACATTTAGGATTTCAGACCTCACCCAAGTCCAACGACAAGCGAGAGCTGCCAGGAGATTTTAAGCAGGAGGAAACGTGATCAGATTGGTGTTTCAGAAAGAGGCCTCCTGCAGCAGAGTGAAGGACAGGCTGGAGTGGGGAGGAGTTGGTCCAAGAGTCCAGGCAAGTCAGGACACCTACACTTGGAGCCACCTCCTGCGGAGACCGTAAAATGTGCCTTGAATTGATTCTTCAGATTTCCACACAGGGTTAACAGCCTAGCGAAAATTACAGCATCTGTATCCACCAACTTAAAGTCCACTATTATAACCATCTAGGCAAAGCATGTTCCTGTTTCAAACAAAGAGGTGCCAGCGATGCCCAGGCAGGTCACTGTGCTACTGGCTGGAGGTGCGGAGGGTTCCAGGACACATCCAGGATGGGAGTGGCATGGCCCGGCACCGAGTCAAAGTGCCGGTCCCTCCTGTCTCCCCAGGAACCAGATCCCCCCTACTCCAAAGGGCCCCGTTCATGCCCACACTCTCGGTAAGTCTGGGAGCATGTGCAAAATTCATTTCTGGTTCAGGTGCTTAAATGCTACCCTGGGTGTTTTTTTTTTCTTTTCATCATTTCTTGGCAACTGAAATTTACCATGGTGATCACTTTAGAATGTCAAATGTTCTCTCTCTACCTTATTCCCACGCGTATTTGCAATCATGCCCATTGCCCGCTTCCATGTGCTGGCCCCTGGTTTGCAGGCAGAGTTGATCTCTGCTGCTCTTCTTTATGTCCCTGCATCATTTCCTTTTGTGGAACCCCTACCCTACTGTTCCTCCCTGTGGTTCAAGGGGGTCTGACCACACTCCCACAGGTATAGGGGTTGTTAGCCCAGGACCCAGGCCTGGCTGGTGAGCCTACTCGCCATAGTGGTCGTTCAGAGATGGGCAGTTGACCAAAGCTTGGCCAATGAGAGTCACCCCTGGGATTTCTAGAGACACCCAGAGATTTTGCAGAGAATTTTAATACTGAAAATTTGTGAAGGTGAAATCCACACCCTAATCTACTTAGCTGCCTTCTCTCGCAGACGACATCCCCAGGTGAACGACATGTTCTAACTCCGGCCCGTTCCCTAACATGGCTTCGGTGTGGGGTGCGGGCCATCGGGAAGGCTGGACACGGGTTCACGAGAGGGGTAGGAGCAGACTGTGGGAAGTCTTGAGTACGCTTCATGCTTAGCGATCTGTACCCCAAGAGGTCTCGAAGCAGAGAGTTGGCGGGACCAGACCTCCGTCTCACCAGGTGAGCTTGCAGTGGGAAGGAACACCTTCAAATGGGGAAGGGGAGGACAGACATACAACCCAAGCACCTGGATCCATTGGCTCTGCCACCGGTGGTCTTCAGAGCCACAGCTCAACCCTGTCACTTCAACAGACAACACCTTGAGCAGGCAGGAGACAAGGAGTGGCCTGAGCAGTTACGAGGCTTTGTCCACGGTTCAAGGGAATCCTGGTGAAACCTTGAGTGAGGCGGTGGGCATGGAAACAAAAAATGCTACATCTCCTCCCGTGAGCCCCTGGCCCCTCCGCCACAGGGCCAGGTCCCCAGCATGTCCCAGGGACCCCGAGCCTCTGCAGGGGTAACTGGGCTCCACTTCTTGCTCCAACTCCTTGTTTTCTTTGGCAGATTTCAAGCAGAAAGTCATTTCTTCAGGAAACGGCATTGAGACTCCTCTGCCTTCGAAAGGGAACAGCGCGCTCCCTGCACCCTTAGGTGTCTTCCTCCCCAGTGGGCTGAAGAGTCACTGCCCCCCAAGGCCCACCCAGGATGTATCACATTGTTTTTAATTCTCTATGTTTTAAAAATTACCAATTTTGAAAATCCTGAAAGATATAAACGTACACACAAAAAAGCAGAAGTTTTCACTCTTGTTATAAATGAAAACCCCTAAGACATGCACGACAACCCCCAGCACGACACAAAGCCTTGATGTGATATTAGGGATTGCGGTGCTGCGTCTCGAATCCAATGAACAGATTTAGGTATCCATATTGGATATAAAACCATTTAACACGATTTGACAACCCCAGGCCTCAGCAACTAATTAATTTTGTTACAACCCACGGATCAATAAGCACAAAACTGACACTAACTGATGATGACATCACGCCTCCATGGCCACCGATGTGCTTTGACACTGAAATTGCTAGAATGGCTTGTGGCCCTAAGTGACAGTCTACACTGAAGTCAACGAAAGTGCCAAATGCAGCAGGACAGTGCCTGGCTGGAGTCCGTCCTCCGTCCACCCCGTTTGCTTTGGTAACGATGTCCTTCCTACCCCATGTCCCCGCTGCCAACCACTGTGTTTCAGCCAGTTCAGACCTTCACTCACTTCGTCAGCTCCAAATTTTTCCATTTAGTGCAACACAGAGCGCAATACGTGAGAAGTGGTTTACGCGCCTGGGCATCGGAGCCAAGGCTCTCCTGTCCCACACTCCCAAAGTTCACCTGAGGAAGGCTTTGCAGAGCAAGGGAGGAACGCCGAAGGGCGCAGCAGGAAGGAAGGGACAGAGTGCGCAGATGCTCCTGTCAGAGGCAGCAGGCCAGGCCAAGAAGCGAACCCCACCCACCAAGACCCTGTGGGGACCTGCCATCCCATTTGTAAGGGGCCTAGGGGACTTTCTGATCTGCAGAGGAGTCAGAAATCGAGTTTGCGCTATGCTTCAGAAAAGCAAATCCCAGGGGCAGCTCTAAATGGGAAAGCAAGTCACGGGTTCTGCAGCAGCCCAAAGAAGCACAAACACATTCGGCTGTCAGAACCACAAATGTGACCTCTGAACTTACACTATGACACTTAACAACGTGTTTACTGTTAAAATCATCAGTTAATGGGATCCAACGAGGGGCTCAGAATCACCAGGGCTTCCGCCCGGCTCCCCAGGCCTGCTCTGAGGGTGAGTCTCACCACCTTTGCTTCCCCACCAGGGGACACGTCCCTCAAGGGCAAGGATAGATCCTGTTCGTCATTACAACCTGACCTCCCCATCTCCACTCCCCACTTCCAGCCTGATGGAGCCCGATGGAGCACAGAACGCGGGGCTTTTACAAGAGACTTACTAAGCATGTTATTTGAATTGTCTCAAAAACTAAAAATTGCAGCCACGTTTACTTTGCAAAGTGTGGCAGGTTTAGCAGAAGGAGAGAAAATGCACCACGTAGATAAATCATTATAAACCATTGTTAGTTTTCCAATTCAGTTCGTGAACTGTTGAGCCTGTACTGTAGCTGCAACAGCTTTGCAATGCCTTTGAAATATTCACAATTCAAACTAAAGGAAAATGTATGTAAAAGTGTTGTTCTTCAAAGTCGATAGTTAAGTAAAAATGATCAAATTAGAAACTGATTCAGATGAAGGATGGCTTTTGTGAAGACTTGGAAGTCTTAAAGAGACTATTATATTTAAATCGTTTATAACTTCCTGACCTTCCTTTACATAGGCATATCACACTATACACTCTTAAACCTATCAGCCATGAATATGAGCACTTTTTAGACAAATATGGAGTGGAGAAAAAGAGAGAGATAAGTTTCAGAGACAAGTGAATAAGAGCTAGAGGAGAATTTGAGGAGAGAGCAGTAAAAGGCGTTGAATGAGAACGTGTGAAAGAGTGACTGAGTTAGAACTGATCGCGCCTTGAGCTCTCCTGGAGAGAGGGGTCGTCGTGTGGAGTCCTGGGGAGGAAGGGGAGGAAGAAAAGGGTAGAGAGCTTGTCCCTGTGCCAGTGATCAGCTGCACGCAGTGCCCCGAAGAGCCAAGGGCAGCCAAGAAGAATGGGCCGCTGTTTCAAGGTGGAGATGAGTAAGGAGCACATCCTGGCCTTGGGCCTCAGAAGGATGTGGAAAGGGAAATGTCCAACTTGTAGGATAGTAGTGAACATCCTCCCCCCCCCAAAAAAAAGTTCTATAGTTAGTAGCCTTTTCTCACTCTTGGTTTAGGTGGTTCAGGTGGGGCCCAGCCTCTCCTGATGCCAGGAATGAGCACATGACCCAGGCCTAGCCAATCAGAGCCCTCCATTTCCCAGGCCACACGGGGATGGTCCAGGAATGGGGCAGAGAGCCACGCCCTCGCCACAGCCAGATGTCTCTCATCCGTTTGTGGGGTTACACGAGAGGGGCATTCTCTTCTGCTGAAGCCAGTTTGGGACGGTATAAACTCACATGACTTAGAAACCGTGAGGGAAAAGTGTGTCAGAAAACAAAGGTAACCAGAGGGAAGAGGGGCCAGTCCTGATCACATGTCTGTCTGCTCTGCCAGAGCCGGGCACGTCTAAATACGGCCGAGTGTGGCAACAAACTCTTTTCTCTGCTTGTAATCACTTGATTTGGCATTCTTTTATCTATAGTAAAATTGTCTTACTAACATAAGAACATTCAGACCGTGGATGAACCTAATTAGAAGGACGTCTATAAGATAAAGTAGGTCCATAATTGGAAGAAGTCTAAACTGAGGACCACCTAATATGCGTTGGGTACACAGAAAAGATTCTCAGTAGATGGTGATGGAATGAAGCAAACGTGAGGAGAAGGGACATAAAGCAGTGAGATTTCAAATTGGAGAGCGGAAATCTGTTCCAGGTTCTAAGGAAGACAGAAAGGAATTACTTAGAAATTAATCTCTATTCACTTGCAAGTGAGTGTCAACGAGAGATTTCTAGGCTGTAACAGAGTAGCAGAGCAAGGAAGGATGTGAGGGCACTCTGCCATGGAGATGGCCAGTTTCTTTAAGGGCCTGGCCCAGGTCCCAGTCACTCAAGGACCCTCAGCCCACGTACCCCATACTTACTTTTGTGAGTAAATATTACCCTTTTTATTCAAGCTACTTTAATTTCTATTGCCTCTACCCAAAAGTCTAACAATTTACTCATTGAATCAAACATTTTCTAGAACATTCATTGTCTCTCAAAAAAAAACTTTCATTCTTCCCATCTATACAGTTGTCCCAAAAAATATTTCCACCAAAATGTTTGGAAGATCTATAGAAAGATAGGGTTAGAATCTTTTATGTTTTAGCTTGTAGGGATTTTTTTCCCTTCAAGTTAGGGTCATCTTGATGATGGCATAACTTTGTATCTACTTCTATATAAAAATTTTTTAGTGTGTCATAGACAACTCTGCAGAAGCAGATAAATATTAAATAGCAATGGTGAATTTAAAAATTTCAAGTGGATTGTTATTTAAGAATCACTCAAACACTAGCAAAAGGAACATCACATTTTTAACAAGTCTTCAAATTCTTATCTGAAAATTTACAACAAATGCATTCAGAGGAAGAAATGGCTTTATCCCACTCCCTAAAGTAGTGTACTCGAAAAAGTAATCCCCAAAGGACACCACAACCATTCTGTTCCTGAGGAATTAGAATGCCCAAAAAGCAAGTTGAAAATTGAATTAAACTTTGATTCAATTAAGTTATAGCTCAAAGAAGACTGAGACCTGAGATGCATACCTGATCTTGATTTACAGAATTAACCATCTCAGTGACTATCTATGCACAGGGTGAAAACATTTCTTTTAATTGTCATTACAGATGTGATGTCTACTTGTGATAAAAATAAATGAACAACACACAAACTTATGAAATAGGAAATACAACTATCTACCCCTCATTTGAGGCCCATGCCCCCATGATAACCACTAGGTTAATAACAACTTCCTTAAATACTGTTATTTTAATTCAGTCACGTAGATGCTGGTCATATACAACAGAAAATTTGTACCTCTGATTTAAAAAAACATACAAGAGGTCTAAAACCAGCAGAAAATGCAATTGTTGTATCAACACGATCTATGTAATAGCCAAGACTCACATGTCGATAGGAGTGAATACAGGCTGAGTGTACAGTGAGGCAGCTTTGCAGTGTCCCTTAGGACGTTAATAACATGTGTCCTGGGGAGCAATAGAAAGTGGGTTGTTGTCCCGTCAATCTCTAGGGGAAAATGCCATACTCTCTGAGGGTATCACCGAAGTGAACATGTGACTAAGTTAAAAGCTGGAGAAAAGTAAGAGAAGCACAGTTTCACATGACCATCCACTCCTACGGGAAAGGTGACCTTGACTGTACCTTGAATGAGAGCAGGAGAATGCAAAGTAAGCGAAGGCAACACAGAAGCCCTGCGGCCAGTTACTGGGTTGGAAAAGCCGTGTGAAGTGGTGGCAGCAGGCAAACAATTTGCTGAAACATCTGCTGAAGAAAGAGGTTCCAGCTTGTTGGAACTTCACTCACTGAACGCTTGAATGAGCCCCAGAAACACAGAAGTGTGTGCACCGTTGTGTAGGCAAAAAGGAATGACGCTCAAAAGACACCGCATCGACAGCCACTCACTGCTCGCCATCGGCCACAAAGGCTCATCTTTTCCCACATAGCCCATATAGAGTGAAGCAGGTGCCACCAAGTCAGGTGTCCCATATCTTCCCTATGACGGATCCATGTGTCTTGACAAGAAACAGAGCCCTGATCACCCTTCTTCAAAGCCCAGGCACACAAATCTATTTCCTGACACAATGTCCATTAACCCAAGCAAAATAGTGTGCAGGCATGAGCGTGTGTCACAGAATTTCAGTGTGACATGTTTCTGAACCGTGTGTCATTGTCGTAAATGCCAAGCACCAACTCCACCAAATTTGCTGACCCGTGCTCCCCAAATAAAACATCTTAGTTGCTCACAGTATCTTTCTATCCGTGGGTCCACCCACCACCTGCAGTAGGTAATGTAATGGAGAGACTTAAGGGTTTCTACACATATATCTTCAATGCATCATTTCCTGCCCAAAGAATGTTGATTTCTCCCCTTCACATGTCCAAGGCATTAACTGATTCTGTATTCCAAGAAAATAAAGGTGAAGGAAAAGACAGCTTATCAAATTATGAGTCTCCAGCAAGCCCCTCCCCCATACTGGTTACATGTGACGCTGCCACCACCACTCCTGGAAGATCATGGGGTCCATAACTATCTTCCAGCCAGGTCTGAAAGGAAGAAGACATTTTTTTTGTGCTTACTGTTGGGCTCCTTTATCAGCTAAGCTGGCCTGATTATTTTGTCTTCAGTCAGTAGCTATGCTTTGTGTAGTGCATCTGCTGACAGAAATTGTCTTATTCCTTTTCTAAAATGTTTCTTGTTTTTCTAATTTTTTTAACCTTTGCACAGACAACCACAGCATGTGAAACATTTCTTGACTGAAGAATATCATTTATAAATCTGGAGAGAGACACTGAATTTTGGTGGAGGTTAAACCACCTGACAGATTACTGTTCCTCTAAGGACACGTTTTTATGCTAATCACAAACAGGACCATTCGCCTCCCTGTCCATCTCCCTCTCATGGAACTGAATATGGCAGGAAGGACAATGAAAAGTTATTGACAGCTGGGGTCAGAAGGACCACTCCAGCAATCAAATTCACGATGCATAATGAGGTTCCCGTGCCTCCTTAAGTCAGATTCAGATGATCCGATTTTGTATTCCACTCATATTTGCATAACCTCTTTACACACAGTCTGTAAAGATATATTTGTTCCCATGCTGGCTGTTGCTCATTCTTTTAAGCATCAGCTGTCTCTTCTAGAATCTGTGTCAGGACCTCAGCTACCAAACATTAAAAAGATGGCTTCTGTCTGCTGTGACTGTCATACGGCAGGAGGCTTGCATAGCTCAACATTCAGCCTGGCCTGGCTTAAGGCTTGAACTCCAGCCACGAGGGCCACTGACCCTGCACAGGCAAAAGCATTGATCTGGAGTCAAAGTGACTTGGGTTAAATGTTTATCTCTGACTTGCATTAGTTGTTTGACCTTCCCTGAGTCACTTGATGCTTCTGGACCACCTTTTCTCACCTGTTAAGTTGGAGAGAGTAATAACATACAGGATTTTGAAGTCACGCAGGACAACATAAGTAGAGGGTACACGCTGCGAGAATGGCATTATCCTAGGAATCAATACTCATGAATCGAGATAGAAGGCGGTGTGTTTTGGCTGACGGTGGAGGTTTTTACACAATGGGAAAGCATAGGAAGATAGGAGGAAGACGGGGATAGAGAATAAGATGCGATGTCCACCGGCCCACCCAAAGCCTGGAAAGGCCACTAGCCCCACACACCCAGGGTCACCTGGGATCGAGACCCAGCTGCCTGGTAATAAGATCTCACAAGGATGCAGCATTGTTGCAGAGGGTACGTGTAAAATTAGCAGGGCCCAATGCCCGTCTCAAAAAAGTTGTAAGCCGAGGACAATGCTATAGGGTCAAAGCAGAAGAATTTGAGCAGATGTGTGTTTACATGTGAGATGACTAAAGGACTCTGACTGTTGTTACTCTATGTTGGCAGGTGAGGCCAGTGGGTCAATGGGATGTGGATATTTAAATATATATAATCTCATTTGTACTCTCTAACTGGTAGGGTCTGGGGAGGTCAAAGTTGCAACTCAGTGTAAAATATTTAGGTTACAATTACACAGAAGAAGAGATTCACAGATTCCTTCTATCCTCTCACAAGAGTCTTCCTTGGCCCTGGGGGCGAGCGGTTCCCAAATGTGGCAGACACAGAGGAACGCATCAGGAAACAGCACAAACCAGTGTCGGGGAGCACCATCTGGAACACTCTCAACACGTGCGCTCTCTGTGATTCCACCACAGTATCAGCCATGAGCCACATCTACCCAAGATACCTCTGGTGGCGTGTCCGATAATGGCTGGGGAAAGTACGCACTCCGAGTTCTCATGGAAAAGAGAGAGCTTTACGAATGAGACGTAGGGAAACAAGAGGGCTGCTACCCATACGGGGATTACTCAGATTAACCCCATGCACCTTAATATCGAAGTTCAGAAAATGTGGTCACCATGCCCGAGACATGCTCACATGTCACTGTGAAAACATCTTTTGTGTACATAGCACTTTTCACAGAAAAGGCCATTGTCTTAGTTCAGAAGTCAGAATGTCTTCCTTGTCATTGCTATCCATGGTGCATTGTAATGATTCTAATCATTTTCCCCAAAAGTGTGCTTGGGGTAATTCTGTTGCTGGGATTTGTAAATCAAATTGGCACAATCTGTACGGTATCAAAGCCCTGTATACTATCATGAAAAGAATCCCAGCGAGAAAAAAACTGGATACATACAAAGGTAACAAAAGAAGCTGAGCCCCATTTAGCCCTGGCCAGTTCTGAGCTGTTCTTTTCCATTGTTTAGGGTTTCCTGTGACTAGCGTTATAAGTTAATGCAGGTTCCAAGGATGGATTTGGTGACGATGAGATAACACCAGAAGCATAAAGCTAATGGGAAACTAATCTTTTACTAAAGGAAAAATCTGCTCCACTGTTGTTCAATATCACATCTCCAGAAGACGAGTCTTCAGGACATTCACCCGTGCCATGCCTACCACACAGGAGAACATCCCATTCTCTTTGCCAGCACAGAGTTTGTGGTCAAGAAACATCAGTGCAGCTGGGCGTGAACTGATGCCATCTGGCCACGGAGATATCAGACTAAGAAGACAAACGTTTTATTTTTTTCTAAATACGATCAGCTAAACCCATAAAGCAGAAGATAAATATATAGCTAACAACTTAGTAATGAAAAAATATAAGTAAACAAACCTCAGTATACACAAACATATTTAAAACTGTGCATTCTCAAGCCAACTTTTCTGTATCTGAATTCTTTATACCACGTTCCTTCCCTCGCCTTCGGTTAAATACTCAGGGGCAATAGCAATAGAGCAATAGAGCAATAGTCTGTATTGTTCAGAGTTCCTCAGAGAAACAGAACCAATAGGATGGAGATTATATATATATAGATACATACATACATACATACATACATACATATGTTCATACATACATACATACATACATATACATAGAGAGAGAGAGGAGTAACTGGCTCACTTGACTGGGGAAACAGCCAGGAAGTGCCAGGATGTGCCATCTGCCAGCCAAAGCCCCAGGACATCAGGCAGTGCAGCTCCAGTCTAAGTCTGCAGGCCTGAGGACTGGAAGAACCCATATTTTAAGCCCCTGTCTGAGAGCAGAAGATGGATGCTCCAGCTCGACAGTCAGGCAGAGAGGGAATTCTCCCCTCCGCTGCCCTTCGCTCTACCCAGGTCCTCAGCGGATTGGACAAGGCCAGCACATTGAGAAGGGCCATCTGCTTTACTCTATCTGCCGATTTGTGGGTTCGAATCCCAACTCTACCACTTATAAGCAGAGAAAGTTACTTAATGTCTTTAAGCTCCGGTTTCACCAGATATCATATGGGGATCACCATCCTTGCCTCACGAATTTGTGTGCATGTTAAATGAACTGATGTGTGAACACGTGAGTGTCCCTGGTACACTGGAGACCCCCTCATCAGAGAGAGATTTGTATTCAATATTCTCCTAGTGTTCTTTTGGCTCCAAGATTCTGTTTCTCCTCTAATTCAAATGTATCATGCGCTAAACGCACTCTTTGCCCACCCACAACAGTGGGAGATGGCACAGTAGAAGCCAGAGTTGTGAGGCCATTACCCAGAGCAGAGTGGATGTCAGGTCCAGTCAATGGTCCGAGACACAGAGCCCAGAGCCGGTCACAGTTGAAGACGGAGACCACTGGGCGGGAGCCCACCAGGAAGAGGCCCGCGGACGGAGCAGAGGGCAGAAGCAAGCACTGAGGTCAGGGACTCGCCCACAGTGAGGGGGAACAGTTCTACAGCCATCCGCTAATGGAGACCAGCGGCACCTCCGTCCAAGTGACTACCCCAAACAAGGAGGTGCCCCTCTACAGGCACATCCGAAATGGGCTCACGGCTCCCTTGACGCCCTACCCACAAAACCCAGCCGCGGTTCATACTCAGAAACTCTAAGCTCAAAGCAACCGACCTACAAGCAACCTTTCGGTCTTGAACCATTTTAAATGGAAGATTACGCCAAAATAAAATCCAGTCCGCTTAGCTAAGAAGTTAAAAGTCATTGTTTTCTAGAGGTCAGAAACAAATTAAAAGCCAACATTTTTATAGTTATTTTCCATTTGCAGAAAAGATAGATGGAATTATTTTAAACAACTTGGCTATATGCTCCACCAGAGAAAAAAATGTCCTTTAGTGTAACATATTTCTCAAGGCAAACGAAAATACCAAGAGTTGAAAAACAGTCTAATGTTTTCTAAAAATATAGCCCATCTTCAGCCTCCATTAGGATACTTCCTCTGCTTTTTAATATATATTATCTTTTTAAATTAATCTGGATTGAATTTAATATTACAAATTAATTTTTAATTCAGAGCAGAAGGCCATGTTTACAATCCAGAGCCAGACGTGATGCTGCGTCTTCAGGGTTTCAAGCCCAGTCATCAATTGCCCGGCCCCAAGCCCTAGGAAGTGAGTAGCCCCATTGAGAGGTGATAAACTGCAGCACAGGAAGGCAAGTCACTGGCCAAGTGGGACCTACTGCAGAGCCAGAACCCAAATGCTGCCTTGGACTTCAGAGCTGCTAGTCAGTACTGAGAAGATCGCTGTCCCTCTCTTTAGCATGTCACCCTGTTCCTGCCGTTTGCTGGTCGATCTGCTTCTCCCACCTCATGCTTCCAGCTAGCTCCTTCCCCCACCTCGATTCCCTTTCTCCTCACTGCAAAAACAGAGAACCTCTGCAAAACGTATGCACCCAACTGCAACAGAGGCCTGGCTGCAGGGTGCCCACCTAGTCACCAGCGGAGTGACTTTGCGCCCAGGTAGATCTGGTGGGCTCTCCAGTCACCATCGAATGCTCACCAAGATGAGTTCTCATCATTTGCCTGTTTAATAGTCAATTTTTTAAATAACACTTAATATCAATAAATGACTACACTATGCTTTGCTGCAGGAGCTCTAAGCTGGTGGACATTTCCAGAGCGACAGCTGGGCATTAGGCTACAAAATATCGAACAATGATCAAACTCTTTGACGCTCTCTATCAGATTTCTGAGAATTTTCCCTAAGAAAATAAGCAAAGCTGTACATGCCAGAGTGAATGTATCAACATTTTTTATAATAGTAAAAAAATTAAAAATCAACCTAAATATTCAACAATAAGAATAAATGATGTGACTCCATGTTAACGACATGGGGATGTACAATCATTTTTAAGCAAAAAAATCAATATCCAGAGTCACACAAACAATTGCTCAATTTTAAATAAAAAATGCATGCATAGACACATTTTAACTGTGTGTGTGTGTGTGTATATTTATATATATATATATATATGTATGTATATATGTGTGTGTGTGTATACGTGTGTGTGTATATATATATACATGAGAGATTTTCACCTGTACGGATCTCTACAGAACCCACACAATGAATGTGTTTTATTAGCAGTTATTTCCAGCAAAACACCGGGCATATGATAAACACTCAATATTAGTGGACTGTTTAATGCAAAGTGGGCTTTTTCCCTTTATTATCTTCTGTTTCTTCTATTTTCCTAAAAAACTGTTTTCTTTTATAGCCAGAAAATTAAAAGATTATAAAAAATATATCTGGATGTGCGTATCAGTACCCTCTCATCCGCTTCCATCTGCTCCTGCCTTGTGCAGACATGAGTGGGTCTGGAAGCCAGCCTCTGCTGAGGCTGAACCGCGTCCATCTCCAGGGGGCCGTGGCTTTGGTGAGCATGCTAAAATAAAAGGAAAACGCCGAGCACCAGCGTCTGATCTTCCTGCACGCCCACCTCCCTGGAAGCTGGCTTCCCTTTGATGTAAGTGGCAGCTGTGCACTTGGATCAGCCTGAGAGGCACCAGGCGAAAGGGGCCTCTTTGTTCTCTCTCCCTGACAGAGCTAGAGGCCCCTGATCACAGGACAAGACCCACGGGGTGGGGACAGAGAGGCTGCGGCACTGAAGCACATGCACGCAGATATGCAAACAGTCCGAGAGTTTGCCTAGGTCAGACTTCCCTGGGTACACGTTTGTACTCTCGGCATTGATCATAAGAGCTTTCACTGTCCTCAGTGTCTCTTCCCTAGCAGTGCACTCTGCAGAGGCCCGGTTCGCAGACATAAAGCGGTGGACAATCTCCCTCCCGGAAACCTCTCTCCAATGAAGAGGGGACTGGGGTACACATTCCAGTTTTAATATGACCAGTCTGGAAAGGGGCTCCACTCCCCACTGTCACAGAAGATGCTCCCCTTCCTCCACCTTCCTAAATATTAGGATTCCTGATGCTACACAGGCGGTGTGCAGAGCGGGACAGAGGGGAGGGGGCTCGGAAAGCACAGTCTCTGTGCTGCCTTCAAAGGCAGACGAAGCCTACCCATGAAGGGTCCTCCATCTTCCAAAAGTACTGTCTGGACTACATGATGGTCAAGTGCACATGTCAGTTTGGACGGGCCATGGTGCCCAGATAGTTGTCAGACATTCTGGATGTTTCGTGAGGTGCTTTAGGATGAGATTAACACATATCAGTGAACTTGGAGGAAAGCCCGTTGTCCTCCACAACATGGGTGGGCCTCATCCCATCAATTGAAGGCCTGCACAGAACAAATGACTGACCCTCCTCTGAATAAGAGAGTTATCCGGCAGACAGACTTTGGACTTGAACTGGGTCATCAACGCTTTCTGGTCCTCCAGACTGCGGGTCTTCAGACTGGAACTGCACTGCTGCCTCCCCAGCCCGCTGGCCCACCTGCGAATTTGGACTTGTCAGTGAATTCCTTATAATAAACCTCCTTCTCCCTACCTTTCTCCATATACATATATGGACACGTGTGTGTGTATACACACACACACACACACACACACATACACACACACCTCCTCCTCCTCCTCCTCCTCCTCCTGGTTTTGTGTCTCTGGAGGGCCCTAATATACCCTAACACACACACCTTCTAAATTCCTTTGCTCTGTATTCTTGGCAACCCCTGTAGACCCCAATCTTAAACTGTTACTCATCTTATGTCTTTGCACAGAACAATGTCACTTAATCTCATCTCCCAACCCAAGTCAGTCCCTGGTCTGCTTTTGCTCTGATGACTGCCCCCACTTCAGGTCCCTAACCTCAGCCATGCCCTATTCTAGCTCAGATATTTCACCTCGCATGAAACAGGATGACACAATAAGAAAAGCCAAATGAAAGACCAAATTCCTAGGAGCTGACTTATATGCAGTTGTATGTAATGTCCCTGTTGTGGTCACATTTTCTGTCTACCATCAAATGATATGTCAACACTGTCATCCATTGAACCCACACATGGGAGGTGGCAGCAGAAAGCGGGTCCCTCACTCGGCATGGATTCTGTGTGTCCCCGCCAAGCACCGCGGAGAAGTAGCACGTCCTGGGGAAGGCAGTCAGGTTGTCCTTGTGAGGACAGAGGCCAGAGGAAAAGGACCTCTGTAGTAATGACTATAGATTCTCTCACAGAATTTCAGTCCGTCAGGGATTGTCTAATGCTGACATTTTTTGTCTTCGCAATAGAGAAAGGTTTTTCTGTTTGTTTCTTACACTTTGGCATCTATATTAACAAATGGATAATTTTTTGTTAGGATGAGAGTTTTGTGGTCCTAAAAATTATATATGGATTATAATAACGATAGAGCACAGCATGAATAACCAGATACTCACAAAACGGATCTTTTTATCAGGCTTAACGCTTAGAGGAAAATGCAGAGTTTAAACAAAAATTTTTATTGTAAAAGTAATATTTATAATTTTTACTTATTCCGTTAACAAATATATAAATAAATGTGCCTTGTCTAAGTCTGGCTGAATGCATGCCACATGTTAAACCTAGTCGGAAATAATGCAATTAGACAATCCTCATCATCTTGCTTGGTGTGGGGTTACTCAGGCAGAAAGGGGAGGGGACCTACAGAAGGGGAACTTAACTAACGATCTAACCTGCAGCATCCTCGCCTTTCAAGGCATCTGTACGATATATCTGCACGAATTATAATATCTTACTCAAGAGCACTCTTCAGAACTCATCCTCAACAGGAAATTTCCTCAGAGCCCTCTACGTACTCATCTCTACTCCTCCTTGGCTGAATTAAACTGGAAGGAACGCTCTGCAGAATTCCAATGTCCACTATGGATGTGGAGCCACAGCAGTGCCTACCACGCACTGTGCCCACCGCTTTTCCTCAGCCACTAGTCACAGCATCCGCAGGGCCCAGACAATCTGCGTGATAAGCGACAGACTCACTGAGAGCACTCAGGTGCAAGAAAAAGGGTCCTAAAAAATTCATTACCTGATATAAAGGTTTCCCCTGAGGTCCCGCAGGTCCTACGGGGCAGGTTTGCATGTAATTAGATATCAAGGAGTCCAAGGGACTCTGAACGCTGCCTCCTCTACCTCTTCCCCCAACTTACTGTGGTTTGAATAAAGTTATGTCTCAGCAACAGCCATCTGTGCCACAGAAATTCTTTTCTGAACAACAGTGAGTGAAGACTAGCTTGGAAAACCAGGTAGAATAGTCTGGATCAAGCAGTAAGATTCAGAGTCAGAGGCTGTGGCTGGGTCACAAGGCCACAACCTGTGTCTAGTGATGAGCTGACGGACCCAGTGCCCCTTCGTCGGCTGGACCACGATGCTCACACAGAGCCCCTATCACTGAGCCCAAGGCAAATATTCCAAATTCTGCTCCCGCATCACCTCACCCATCACTCGCCTCTCCTCTGCTGTTATTCTAACTTAGAGCCTCGCCCTGACGTTGCTGACTGTGCCTCCCCGCACAGCGTCCTTGCTCAGGTCGCCATGTCAGTGCCCCTTGTTTTGTGACTAGTGGACAGCCAGCCTCTCCCACTCTGAGGCCGTCCCTAAGCTCCAGAGACTCCTAGCTGGCTGTGTGGAAGAGCAGGGCTCTGGAAGCAGGCAGTAAGTGTTACATCTATGTGTTCTAGACCAATAGCATTAAATAGGGTTCCCTTGGAGCCCCGAGGATAAATTCAGGTACTTCGGGACAATGAACCAGGTATATTTTCATCTCACACGATGTGTTAGTCAGAGTTCTCCGGAGAAACAGAGCCAATAGGATGTATTTATATATACACACACACACACGATTGCGGAGGCTGCCAAGTCCAAAATCTGCAGGGCCAACGTGGCTCGAGACCCAGAAGCACCAATGGCCCGAAGGCAGTCTGCTGGAAAGCTCCCTCCTGCTTGAAGACGTGGGGTTTTTTGGTTCCATTCAGGCCTGCACCTGATCAAATGAGGCCCACCCACATGGTGAAGGGCAATCTGCTTAATCAAAATTTACTGATTTAAATGTGAAGTATCAATGAACCATCACACATCCTAATATTGCTGATCTAAAATTAAAAGATGATAAAGATTTATTTGAAAGTATTGGACACTCTCTTCCTGCCTTTGAGGTGGAGAAATATAGTAAACGAGACACACACGCAAAGTGCTACACAAAAAGAAAAAAAACTGAAAACTTTGTTATACTACTATACCTTAAACTTAAGAATTTTTGTTCCTCAAAAGACAGCATTCAGCGAGTGAAAAGGCAAGCCACTGGATGCGAGAAAATATCTGCAGTAAATGTATCCAGCAAACTATTCATATCCAGCAGATTTTTTTTAAATATCTATAAATCAGTAAGAAAAAATGCATACAACCCAATAGAAATAAAATGGACAAATTACTTGAATGGGCAGAACACCAATGTAGTTATTTGACTGGCAAATAAATGGCAAACCACTGCCCTCCACCAGAAGAGCTAAAATGAGAAAAGCTGACAACTCCAACTCTGGCGAGCGTGCAGAGCCAAGGGAACGCCTACAATCACGGGACTACAAATTGATACCACTGGTTTCATGAAACTGTTTGGTACGTACAGGTAAAGGGGTACATTTGCATGCCCTATGACACAGTAAGTCAACTTCTCTATACACATCCAACAAACAGGCAGGCACGTCTGCATCAAAAGATTTGTATGAAAATGTTGAGAGCAGCACTTTTCATATTAACCAGAAAAAGTGGAAATAACTCAAATGCCCAATAACAGAAGGGGGAAATAAATTGCAATATATTTCAACAAGAATAAAATAATCTACAACCATAAGATGCACATGGATGCATCTTGCAAACATAAATCTGAGCCAAAGAAGCGAATGCAAAACGAGTAACTACTGCATGATTCCATTTATAAAACATTCAAAAGTGAGAAGCGGCCTCGATGGTATCAAAAGTCGGGAGCAAGGCTGCCCTTGGGGGCTGGCTGTGGAGAACACGGGTTGCGAGGGTTTCAGGAAGTGCTAATTCTCTTGATGCAGGTCCCACGGGCACATCCACTTTCTGAAAACACGTGGAACTCGACATTTGCGATTTTTGCACTTTTCCGAATACATGTTATCCTTAAGTTTTTCACAAAAATCACTAATACAAACATTATAGAAGAATTCAAGGCAATAAAGAATGTCACTAGGGGGGAAAAACAGGAAATCTGAATTCCAGATGGGTTACTACTATTGCTTCCTGCAAACCCACCAAGTCTGTCATTCTGTGTGGAGCAGTCACAACCGCGAGGTAAAACTGAATTAATTTGCATGCAAGTAGACAAGTCTGGCGAGCCGTCATGTGCTGACTCTGCTGATAGACGCTGACAGCCGAGTTAAAGTCCTCCTTAGTAACTCTTTTACTCTATTTATTTTAACAAGGCAACAAAACAGCATTAATCATTTAGAATACATTTCCCAGGAATAAGACTTCAATGGACTTAGTTTTTAAAAGATGCTCACAAATCACCTGATCAGCTTATCTCAAATGTTGCCAAGGGTGAAAATACCTGTGCTTCTCCTTGTTTCAGTGGGTCTAGGGGTCTAGTTCATCTTACATTTAAAAGGAGAGAATATTAGTTACAAAAACCTCAGGGAAGGTGGGCGTTAAAGAGATACAGACCTAAAAGACAACACCAGGCCCCTTAGTCCTTTGGGAAAAATCAGACATTAACGGGCGTGCGAAAGATCATTCAGATTCAGAGACCTGGCTGCCATGAGTTTTTTATTATTTTAATATTGTTTACTTGATTGTATTTCAATGGTAAGATACACGCCACATAGAAGTTACCTTCTCAGCCATGCTTTAGTGTGTGGTTTAGTGGCATTAGGGACACAGTGGCACTGGGGTGGCCATCACCACTGTCCATCCCTGGAACTTTTTCATCTTCCCAAACCTAAACTCTGTCCCCTAGAAACAACGACTTCTCACCCCCTCCCCCAGCCCTGGCATCCACCTCTCTGCTTTCTGATTCTATGAATCTGACTCCTCTCGGGACCTCACACAAATGGAATCATAAAGAATTTGTCCTTTCGTGACTGGCTTATTTCACTCAGTATAATGTCGCTGAGGCTCATCGTGCTGTAGTGTGTGTCAGAAAGGTGGACTCTAGGACCCCTTGACTGAATAACAGAGCACAAATAAAACCGTCAGGCCTAGGCCCAGGACTAAGAACCTGATAACAATCTGGGTCACCATGCTGCACAGTGCCAGCCTAGCCCCGCCCTCCAGCCACCCCAGCCAAGGCATCAGACACGTGAAAGAAGCCACGCTGATCCCTCCAGACCAGCCCTTCCATCGGATGTAGAAGGAACCCCAGTCAGTGAGACCTGTAGCAGAAGAATCTCCAAGCTGAGCCGTGCCCACAAAATCTTTAGACATAATAAAAACGTTTCTTTTTTTCAGTTAGTAGGTTTAAGGCAGTTTGTTCTACAAAAACAACTACATGGCCCCAAAACATCAGAAAACCCTGCAATCTTGCAGTGGGGTCTTTCTCTGAAGACAAAGTCAGATCTCTAAATACCCAGAGGAATCAACGGCAGGACAAAGCCACCGCAGGGCCACACCGTGAGATACTTGGCCAGTCCTGGGCAGGTTGGAAGGAGCATCCAGATCCTGAGAGCCAGCTGAACCCCATGCTGCTGCTTTCACAGACTCACCGAACACAGCTGTGTCACACTCGGGTTATGCACCGAGCGCTGAGCTAAGCCCCGGCGTGACCTAGAGAACACATGCCATACCTGCTGTCACTGTCACTGACCAGCACCACATACCTCAGCTGTGTTCCTGCTAGTTTGTTATCCTCCAGCCTCCGGCTCCTTGTTGCAGAACCAGCAGACACGCTCACAGGTGCGGTGTCCCACTACGGGCGGTGACAGTCCGAGGGCTCTCCCGAGACATGTGCTGTAGCTCCACACCACGTTCTCTCTTCCAAACAAAAGCCACTGAGTCTATTAAAAAGAGAACGGAAGAAAGGATAGAGCCAGGTCCTACTTAAAACTAGCATTTTCTGATCACTTTTATTGGGTTCCTTTCGGCTGGTAGAAGTTACCCAGTGTGCATTTGAGAATTCATGAGACAAACTCACTGTTACTGCATTGTCAAAGAGAATATAGTGAATTGAGAGGGAAACCTGAGCAGAATACAAATAACTCCTAGGAAAAAAAATCTGACTTTGTGCAAGAAGGCATACTGAATCGATTGCTTGCAGTCGGGCTGTGACTGCTTCCCCAGCTCAGCGTGACCATTTTACCATGTTCAAGTCTGTTTGCTGTCAGAGGAAAGGCCAGTGGAAGCCCTCCAGGTGAGCCAGCTTACCTAACAGTGCAGAAGGAGCTCCTCCTGCAGCCCCCTGTCTGTGCCTCCTGGTTTTCTCTTCCAGGCTGTCGTTCTGCTGTGGGCAATGACTTCAGTGTACAGACGCAGCCCTCTCCAATCCCTGAACCACCCGATGAAAGCTGGCACACAGGAGGAGACCCATTCTCCCCAGGGGGTGAGTGTCTGGAATTGTCTTGCTGATATGAGCAAGCACAGGCCCAGCAGGAGAAGTCCCTGCGTGCTGACATGCCTACAGAGCAGGCAGCTTTCTCTTTGCCATCGGATTTGCTCAGCCCCGACACAGGTGTTTCTCATTTTTCTTATTTACAATGAGATGGGATAGTGGCCATGCCATGAATTTAGCTCTTTTTGGTCCACTCCACTCACTAACAGTTACCTGATGCATTTAGAACACCTAGAATGTGCCTAGACACTGCCCATCCCCAGCACCCCAAATTCACATGGGATGTGGGCATGCCTCTATGCCTGGCAGAGCACACACAGCCACCAAAGCCAATCTTCCTCAGCCCAGCGCCATCACTGACCGAGGCCTTCGGGTCTGTGCTGTCACACCAATCCCAGCAGGTCACTTCCCTCCATATGGACGCAAGCTCGAACTAAGCAAGCTCTAGGCTTTCAAATACAGGTTTGGCCTGATGACCTTGGAGTCACCTCTACAACCAAATTGGTTCCCTAGCTCCATTTGTACCTGATCCCACCTTCCTTCTCTTAGTCGTCCACTCCACCACTGAGATTCCAGCACCCTTCCCAACAGAATCTAAGCTATGACTGGAGGACTGCCCCCAAAACAGTCTTGAAATTAAAATGCACATTGAGCAGAGGAAAATGACCACTGACCCTCCTTGGCCCGACTAGTGCGTGTTGATGATGATAAACGTTTTTCTTAATTCTTTAGTAAAAATCTCTAGGCAAATTTGAAGGTCTAAGGACAAGAAATGACAGAACTTAAGGGACTTGATTAGAAGGCTGATTGAATGAGAATCGTAGTGCCTGAGTGTAATTTTGGCTCCACCACCCGGGCATGGCAGCCCCCCTGAGCCCTGCCCCTCCCTATCTGTGGGGGAGCTGCGATAGGCTCCCAGCAGAAGGTCCCTATGAGCATTACGTCCGCTGTCAGTGTAAGGCGCCTAGGCACTGAAGAAATCATGAAAAGTTGAGTCTATTATTGGTCATTTTACCATTATCATCGTCGGCCAGCATTTCCGCGGAGTGCAGCTATATAACTAACTTCAACAATCTGCAGTAAAAACAGAAGGGCCAGCGTGTGACTAGGGGCTTCGTTAAATGACATTTAGGAATTATTTGATTAACTCGTATTTTCTCATTACAGTAGATGCCCCATTAGGGTTGCAGCAAAATGAAAACTCGTTTAAGTAACAAAAGCCAAGATTTCTCCTCTATGACCAGTCCTCCAGGCACCCCCCCAGCCCCCACCCCACTCGCCACTCTCCCATTCCCCCCACTCCCCGCGAGATGAACCCAGAAGAAAGCAAAAATGACTGATTCCCAGAAACCTGGGTGGTTTCGCCAGCTCAGGGAGGTGGGATGGGGATTAGAGCCCAGGTTCTTAAAACAGCATCATAAAATACTCTGTAGGTGAAATAAGGAAATTCACTCACACACACACACACACATCTGTCTTAAGCCTCTGGTCATTTCAGGATGTCCCACCTTAAGAAATCACTGTCAAATGATGGTAGAGAATGGGAAAGAAGTTTGGGGGAGGGAGGAAGCCCGAAATTCAAACATTTTCCTGTTCGCCTACATATTTCACTTATCCTGTTTGAAAGGCAGGCTTTACGATTATTAATAAAACCCTGTGGTTTCAGTCCGAGGTACCAACTCTGAGAGCGCCTTCCTTTCTCCTTTGCCCACTTGGCAAATGTCTGTATTTGTTCGCATACAGGCCCCCCTCCCATCCGCACCCTCATTTTAAGTCATGGGGCGTCTTTACTGTGAAACACCTGCCACGGCGGCCGGGCAGAGGCCGGGGAGCGGGCGGGCGCCACGGCAGGGGCCCGGTCCACTGGGGGGACTTACTTCCGAGGCTCGCCTTGGGGCCCCCAGACAGGCCGGCCTCCACGGCGCCCGCCAGAGTCCTCAAGTTCACGGAGAGGCCGTACGGGGCGCAGCCACGAGCCGCCCGGATGGCCTCCAGGCCGCGCCCTCGAAAATGGCGGGAGCGGCGGGAGCAGCGGGAAGAGCGGGCAGGACACACGTTCCAAAGGCTGGGAGGTGGCGGGGAGAAGCCGCCCGCGGCCCGGGGCCAGGCCGCGTGTCCGATGGCCGCCACGGCCGTCTGGCCGCCACCTCGCCCAGCAGCCGGACGCCAGGCCCCAAGGGCTGGCAGCAAGTGGAGTCGCGTCCTCGCCTCACACACAGGCTCCCTTCACGCTTCGTCTGTCACCGCGGCCGGCCTGAGGGCCTGAGAGAGGAAACGGAAAGTTCCCGAGAGAAGTCACGTGGAGCGCGGTGAAATCTCACGTGATCACGCCGCCGGCACGTGCCGCGTCTTCCTGCCCGGCCAGAGTGAGGGAATGGAAAGTTCCCGAGGGAAGTCACGCGGAGCGCGGCGAACTCTCGCGTGATCACGCCGCCGGCACATGCCGCGTCTTCCTGCCCGGCCAGAGTGAGGGAATGGAAAGTTCCCGAGGGAAGTCACGCGGAGCGCGGCGAAATCTCGCGTGATCGCGCCGCCGGCATGTGCCACGTCCCCTCGCCCAACCAGAGCGAGAGAATGGAAAGTTCCCAAGAGAAGTCACGCGGAGCGTGGTGAAATCTCGTGTGATCGCGCCGCCGGCACGTGCCGCGTCCCTCTGCCCCGCGAGGCCGCTGGGCGCGCTCCGGGCCCGGGCGCGAGGCGCGGGCAGCCGTCCCAGGGACCAGGGCCCCCCGGCTGTGCTCACGTGACCTGGTCTCACGGGTGATGTCCCCGACACGCAAGAGGGGGGACGCGGCCCAGTCCCATACGCCACCCGGAAGCCGGGAGGTGTCTCCTTGAGCGGGTTCTTGGCTTCACGAGGAATGAAAACGTCAGTCGCGGGCTGGGGCTGCTGCATCCCCCGCCATCCTTCCTGCCGTCACGGGGACACCGCGTCATCTCACGTCATCACGAGCGGGTGAGTGCCCCAGGACATTGGGGGGGACAGAGGGACCACAGCCACTATCTTCTGCTGTCATGGGCTGTCATCATTGTTCCCTCTTATATGAGTCACTGCTGTTCATCGCTTTCTGCGCCAAATTTACACGTTCAGCTCCATCCCAGGACTATCCATGTAAGAGAAAACTGTGTGTGTGTGTGTGTGTGTGTGTGTGTGTGTGTGTGTGTGTGTGTGTAGGGTTTTGTGCTGCCCACGGTTTCAGGCATCCACTAGGGGTCTTGAAACATGTCGCCCTGCAGATAAGAGGGGACCACTCCTTAGCCCAGGGCCGTCATTCCTTTCCACCGCACTCCAAAGAAGAATTATGGTGGTCTCTCCAAAACTCCTGGGACAAGAAAAAAGAAGGAAAATGGAAAGTAAGAGGTTGGTTGAGAGCGTGGAGTCACAGAAAGCAATAGGAAGGGGATAACTAAGGGGAAACCTGAAAACCTCTGCACCTTTTCTCATGGGGAGCATCTCTTGGGCATCATTCGCGTTTAGATGGGTGTAAGGCTCTAGAAAAAAATATCATTGGTACACATTCACATTCCACCTCCGGAGGCTGGTCCCTACAGCTCAGCCTCCTGCAGCCTTATCCTCAGTCACATTTCTATTTCCAATCAAAGAGCTGGCTTTTTATGAGTCTGCATGAAAAGATTCCAAAGAGAAATAGCCTCCTTTAAAATATTGAACACATTGGGGAAAACAGGAGGCTTAATTAGTGTTGCAGTATCAGTATTTCAAATTTTATACCACTAAATATTTATAAAGATTTTAGATTTCTGGTGACAGATATTCTTTAATGAAACGTATTCTAATGAATACTTGGGAATGGTCCCTGTCTCTTTTCCCAGATAAACATTTACCTTGATTCATGCTCATATCAACGCAAAGATTTTTCTGCATCTCACTCCTGAACACCATTACTTTCCTCAAACAAGAGTTCTTGTTTTTATCAACTCAAGCCATTGGGGGGAAATGTGTCTTTTTCTTCAGCTTCTCAGGTGCTAATCAATTGCTAATTATCTTTAACTATATCGACCTTCTCCCACTGTTTTTGCCATATAGATTAATGAGTGACATTATAAGGAGCACAATTTCATGCATTGAAAGGAATAGACTCATGCATTATTCACTCCACATAAATACACGTACTTTTATTTGGAGCTTTCAAAGATCTCAGTAAGAAGCACCGAGGAGAGATGTAATCCGACAAAGGCAAGAATTGGGACAGGAAAATTATATTAGATCGAAATGAAGGGAAATAGACCAATCTGTGCAGAAACGGAGCTACTACAAAGGAGGCAAGAGCATGGGAAAGATGGAACAAATAAATGCTTCATAGTGTGTGTTAGGCCTGGGGGTCCTGCCAAGACCACGAACGCTGACTCTCGCCTGGTCGTGCATCACCCATGCAGGCCGTCTAGCTGGATGCCAGCGTGTACACGCACCACGAACAGGTTTAGGCGACGCGCACTGCAGTGCGGTCCTTTGTTGGACCACAGTCTTTGGCGTCCTACCCTAGAACTGAGTCAGTCCATTTAGGCATCAAAAAGCACTTTCACCTGAACTGAAGAAAAGGTGAGAGAAGATAAACGGCCTCCTGGAGACTCTTTTCCCCGGGCTTGCCCTTCGTTTTGTACTTGCCACCTAAGGAAGGTAGAGACAGTTGGTGCCTGCTCTCAGCCGGGAATAAGCCCGGGCCCCTGCTGTGTCATAAAGAGAGAGGATGAGAGGAAATCCAACACGAGAACACTTTAAAGGAGCTGGGGTGGAACAGAGAACGCACCGGTCTGCAGCCCCACCTCCTGCCACAGCTGCCAAAACGCTTGAAGTTCCCTGAGTGACAGCAGTGTCTGTGTTATGCTAAAGCAGTGACTCATGCTGTTCCCTCGATAATTTCAGGATGGGGTGGTCACCACAAGACCAAGCTCACGATCAAAGAGCTGGCACCTTCTGCTGCCCGACCGCTGGGGCGTGGAGGGAGCATGGAGATCAAGTTCAGTCAGGTGGCCAATGGTTTGATCAGCCAATGAAACCCCAATAAAATCTTTGGCCACTGAAGCTCAGTGACCTGCCCTGTTGGTGACCACGCTGACATGCTGGCGGGTGACGACTGGCGCGCTGCTCCGCGACCCTCTCAGGCTTTGCCTAAAATTAATCCTGAGTGTAGGGCTCTCCTGAGTTCTATGAGCCCTTCCATGCAGTCACCGAATCCCAAAATGTGTGGGGACCCCAATTTTGCAGCCAGCTGCTCAGAAATGTGGCTGGCCTCTGAGGAGGGACAGGAGTGTTGAGGGCTGAGATTGTGTACCCCGAGATCTGGCACTAACTCCTGACAGTTAGTGAAAGGAGTGGCCCGAGCCCCCCGACTTGGAGTGGAGACAGAACAAGAGCATCTTGGCCCCTCATGGACACCACGGCCACAGTGTCCTCGACCTCGCTGGCTCACTCTGCCAGCTCAGAGGGCAACAGGACGCAGGCAGGCAGACCAGACTCTCTCAGAAGTGGTGGTTTTCAAACCTGTTAGTAAGCAATAGAACCCTTTTTTAAATGAAGTATTATAAAGACTCTAAAAAATAAAATAGAGAAAAGCATAATTTTATTAGTATTTTTAAATAATTTCTAATTTCATATTGTAATATTCATTATTATAAAGTAATTAATGACAATAAGAAGTTGGCACATCAGTGGTCCCCAGTGTGATGATACTTGGTATATAAAGAAAATGCATCCCAACAGAAAAGAAAAATGCAAAAAGTAAAGTAAAAGAATGAGAAATAGGAAGTACTGGTGAATCCAAACGTATTTATTGTAGGAATAGTGCTTTACTTCCAGTTCAGTGACAGACACAATTGGGATCAAAAGAAAATCAGCTGTATGCCATTTAAAAGAGATTCACCTAAAAGACGGTGACAGAGAAAGGTCAAAGTAAAGTGACATAAAAGGAAGCGGAAGAGATGGTTTTTACGCAAAAAGCAACAGTAAAGAGAGTCATATGAAGATGAAAAGGTCAATTCACTGTGAAGAGTACCACAACTAGGATGCTTGTGTGACCTAAACAATATAGCCCCAACACCTGTACAAATCCTATGCAAGAAGAAAAAAAGAAAAAATTACAAGGTCAAGTCTACCATCATGGCTGAGATTTTACTACATAGCTCATAGCAAATGATAGAATAAGCCAAAAAAATAATAAAAATATATAAACAAAACAATAAACAAGCTTAAACTTCTGAGCATATATTGAATCCCACCTCTAAGGATTAGAGGACATTTTTTCTTTTCAAGTACACACGGAACACTTATAAAAATTGACCACCCTCTAAGTTGCACAGAAATTCTCAACCAGTATAATTCAATCAATAATATCACCCTGACCACATTCTTTGACCATAAAGTAATAAAATTAGAAGATCCAAAAGTACAAGAAAAAGAAATCCATGTATTTAAAACCTAAAAGTTCCTGAGTCTCAGTGTAAACAAAGCTTTGTGAGCCAGCTTCTTCCTCCTCCTGGAAATCATAAAAAGGCAATAAGGAGAACAAAAGCCATTTTGCAAATCCATTTTTCCCCAATGAAACTCGGAGAAAGATATAACCCACAGACAACAAATTATGTGCAAAGGCTGCAAAAGCACTGATGTGGGGCGAAAGCTACTCAAACAGGGCTGGCAGCAGGAGCTCTCCTGGGTTCCTTGGTGGCCAAGTAAACCAAAGACTGGGGACACACAAAAGAGCCACATATGCCATCTGTCCTCAGGGCAGCCAGACTTTGTCTCTCAAGTACAAAACTACAACAAACAGCGTTGTTCTCGTGGGCCTCCCTGAGGAAATTAATAAAAGCTGAATCTCAGCCAAAGAAGTTAGGAAAATAACAGCAAAAAAAAAAAAATCTGTGGTGTTTAAATATAGAACGAAGACATAAATGTAAGGCCTAGGGTAGAGGATTGTAATACGTACGCGATATGCCCTGAAACCACAGAGAAAGGATCCAATTAGTAGGAACGTGGCACAAACGGGAGAAGAAAGATGGGAAATCAGAGTAAGTGCCTCGAATGCTTAATCCTCCAGAGCTGGGAGCTTTACAATGTAGCTTAAAGCCAATAAAGTAATTAAAGCATAAACATATAGTGGTACTAAGGCAAACCTATGAACAGCATTAATAAATACAAAATAAGTGGTTGAGTGGATAGGAAGGAAGGAAACAAGCTAATTTTATCGTCGTTCCTAGAAGGGAATTCATACTCATTATTCAGGGACATAAGTCATGAGACAGTGGCATAAAAGTAATCTTGAGATAAAAATACCAACGTTACTAATTGTCAGAATAATTAAACAGAGGAACAAAGCAAACAAGTCACGTAGTTAATAATGCATTTTTAATAGGCTGTTTTTCAGAGCGGTTTAAGGTCCACAAGCACTCGGAGCAGCAAGTACCGCGTTCCCATACACCTACTGCCCTCCCCACCTTCAGAATCGGAGTGGTCCACGGCCTGTGGTCACCCGGCGGTGCGTTTGTTATGCCCCAGGAAGCTGCAGTGACACGTCATCACTGCCTGACACCCACGGCTTACCCAGGGCTCACTCCTAGTGTTCACATTCCATGGGCTTGGACAAATATATAGTGACACGCGTCCACTGTGTAGTGTCATACAGAATATTTTTGCTGCCCTAAGAAATCCTTCATGCTCTGCCTATTAGTCATCCTCTCTGCCCAAAGCCCCAGTCTTTTCACTGTCTGCACAGTTTGCCTCTTCCAGAACGTCATAGAGTTGGCATCCTTCAGCAAGTAGCCTTCCCGACAGGCTCTCTCACTTAGTCATACGCATCTGAGGTTCCTCTGTGTTTTCCATGGCGTGATAGATCATTTATTCTTAGCTCTGAGTGCAGCTCCACTGTGTGGGTGGACCACAATATGTTCATCTGCATCTCGGTTGCTTCTTAGGTTTGGCAATTATGAATAAAGCCGCCGTGAACATCCGTGTGCACGTTTGCAGGTGGACGTGAGTTTTCAATTCCTTTGAGTAAACAGCAAGGAGCATGATTGCTGGATTGCACGGTAAGAGGAGGCTTAGTTTTTGTTAGCTCTATTTTTGAGCCTAGAGACACCATGAAAAAATTACCGCGTCTCTAAGGAATCCATGAATCTAACAGGTTCTAAAACCTCTGATCTAGACTTCAGTGAGGGCCAGCCCCTTCCTGGGGAGCCTGGCCCTCTCCTGCACCAAGGGCAAGGGAGCAGGGTCCTTGTGCCTGCGACTCTTTCTTCCTAATGATTTGAAACCTCTGGGGAACAAAGTGAGAAGCAGAAATAACCCGAAGAGGCAAATAAAAAAATAAATGAAGGACTGGAGCCGTCTTCTACGCCGTCACGTTTTCTCTTCTCCCGTCGCCCCTGCCTTCTCCCCACTGTGTCTCCCAGTGGCTTCTGATCTCAGACTTGTTTGTTGATTCGCTTAGGCTGCTACAGTGGAATTTGGTTTCATTGAATTCTCAGCATGAAAACAATCCTTGCTGAAAGCAAAATTGTGTGTAAAGTGTCTCTTCCTTCCAGACAAGTGATGTGAGCAGCTTCCATGGGCGAGCCGCATCCTTTCCTGGTAGGTGGGCTGATGGAGGTGCCTCACAGAAGGGGGCACCAATTCTGCTGAGCTGCTTGCAGCACCTGAACCTATCCACCGGGACCAAGCCACGGAGACTGAGGACAGAATGGAGCAGGGCCCCGGGAGCGCTCACCCCTCTAGTGCTGGCTGACGGTCTCTCCCTCACCCATGGCGGCCTGGCCCCACACGCTCTCTAGAGTGTCCAGGAGTCACCTTCTCCCGCCAGCACCCTCGACGCGCACTCCCCACGGGTGCCCTGTCGCAGCGCCATGCATCCAGAATGCTGGTGCCCAGTGTCCAAATGATGAAAATCTAGTCTCCTTCCAAGTGCGAGTACAGGGCCTCCTGCACCCCCTTCGGCAAGTGAGCGGCTCCTCCTCCTGCAGCGCTGCCCACGCTCCTGCCGCATCCCTCCAGGTCGCGTCAGGCACGGCGACCTGCAGTCCTCTGCTCACACTGCTGTCTCCTCAATTAGGACGTGACCTTTCAAAGACAAGTCTGTCTCTTCCCTTGGTCTCACAGTTGCCGAGAGCAACTCAGTGGATATCTGCTGACTGAATAAATGAATACGTGAATACTACCAGCAGCTTTCTGGAGGTGTGTGCTGTAGAGGAGAGCTTGAGAGAGGGTCAGCTCTCCCTCTGTGTAATGACGGAGGGCTGTCGACAGCAGTCCAGGGCCTGCCACACTCACGCACAGGCATCCACTTAGTTTCCGTGATAACCCTAGGCAGAGGGTGTACTGTGGTGACGCTTTTAATATAATTTCTAAAATGAAGCTTAGAAACATTGTGAAATGTACCCAAGGACACACAGTTATTAATGGCAGGTGTGGAACTGGAGCCCAGTCAGACCCGAGGCCACATTCGTATGGTAAGATGACACTTACTGTATGAGACCATGCTGGCCGGCTCTTCCTCCTGCCTGTGTCTAAGTGGCCTGGAGAGGTGATCCTTGGTTAAAAGCAACAGAAACTCACTCAGACTAACTTAAGCAAAGGACGTTTGCCATACACACGTCGGGACTTCACAAAATCAAAGAAAGCCTGAAGAAACGGCCAGCCCACGAAGGGAAGGCAGGGTGTGGGAGCCAGCACCTCACAGCCGAGGCAGCTGCGACACCGCAGTGGGGCGAGGCCACTGCAGTGGGCTCTCTGAACCTTGAGCCACCATTTCAAGAGTCAGAGTTTTGGGAGACCATCTAACAGCCAGCCTAATACTCCTCTTTAGCTGTTCAAGGTGGACAGCTAGAGACTGCACGTAATGTGAGTGATAATCGCCCAAAAAGGAATCTAAGTGTGGTTAAGAGAACAAGCTGGATGACGAACAGGAATAGATAAATGCCACGCTCAAATTAATATTATTTATTTGGAGCATTTTACGTGGAAAAGAAAGCGCAAAATGTTTGTGTGGATTGCTTTCCTGAACGGAGCTGTAATAGCATACCCACCACAATCATCTGCATTTAGAAGTCCAATGGCGACGCTCTGAACTCACGCATAAAATGTCACGATGTGGAAGATTTCAGGTCGCCGTGCCATGGAAGCTTAATGAAACACATTTATTTGTTTGAAACACGTTGACTCTCCACTGTACGGCACAGTTACCCTAAGTCGTGGGGCCGAGCTTTTGAAAAATCTTCTCTCATCTGATAATATCTGTTTCTTCAGGGAAATTTTCTGAGTTTTATTTGCTTGACTTTGGCAAGTCTGCTTTCAGAATGTCTGGACACTTTGGAGATGGAGGGCCCCCCTCCTTTTTTTCCAGAAATCACCAGGCCACCCTACCTGTGGAATACCCAGAGTGCATCACGGTCCCAGAGCCACCCTGAAACCATGATAGGGTCTCGGTGTCCCCAAAACTTGTGACCTGGTTGTGATCTTCAGTTATTTCTAATTTGGGGTCTTTTTTTTTTTCTTTTCTCAAAAGCATCCTTGTGGAGTGTGCTTTGTCGGATGCAGCTTTTTGAGACCGGCTACAGCAAACGCGTCGACCTGGGTAATGCTCAAGTGTCTCTATTGATCGGTGCAATTTCAGGGGCAAAGAGTCAATGATGAGCAATTTCTTCTTCTTTCCAAAATGCTGAAGGAAAAAAGACATGCGATCAGTTGTTTACCTTTCTGGTTAGTCCATGGCAGATAAAAGTTGAACCCACAGTCACTTAATCTTCTTGTGCTTTAATGAAGCACTTACACCAGCTTCAGCATCAGGTCACTTTGACAGATTGCCCTGGGTCTCGCCGAAATCCACTACTACAAGAATTGGAGATGGCTTTGGAAGGTAGTTTTCGGAAGGAGACTCTTGTCCTCTAATCTAACCCCCAGCTCCTGTAAGAACCAGGAGGCAGAGCTGTAAACAGCCTGGCTCAAACTTAAAAACGTGTTGCTGCAGATATTTCAACACGTACAAATTAGACATAAAATGTCTATTATATATACAAATTTGGTTGAACCATATGAAGTTGCCCCTTTGGCTAATAAGTTAATTATTGACAATATCATATGTCGCAACCTGAAGAAAGAGATCTAGAGGACACAGCAGAGAGCAGAGCAGATGCAATGCTTGCCTTCACGGCAGGGAGATAGATGTGGAACGTCGTTACAGCGGGCACTACACACAGACGTCATTACGATACACACTACACAGACGTGGAATGTTGTTACAGCATGCACTACACAAACAGACGTCGTTACAGCGTGCATTACACAATCACGCAGTGGGCTTCGCAGCAAGAGCAGATAACAAGAACTGTCCAATAGCAGAGCAGAGGATGTGGGTTCACCTCAGGTGGACGGTGCCACCGCAAGAGGTGTGCAATGACTGGAAAAGACACTGGGCCCCATCAGGGCATGGCATGTGGCCAGCCATGAAGCAGTACCCCTCAAGTAAAACTCTAACTGAAGCACTATAGAATTTTGAATATTTGATAATGGCATTTATCTCTAGAAGCAAGAAAAATACTACGGCTGATGGAAAAACCCAGTAGAATTAGACCCGACATTAGTGACTTTGCATGGCGCTTCGATGTCTTAAAGAATTAATTCAGAGTTTACAAAATGGAGACTCGGGTCCTGCTTGATTTAGAAACTTTACCATTTATGGATTAGGCTGTAGTGATTATTCAGGTGTAATGAACAGAACAGGAGGAAGCCAAAATCAATCTTTCTAACAAGATTCACTATGCTATTGCCAAGCCTTTGTTTTTTATCAAATATATGTTTGGAGTTGTTTTTCTCCAAAATGAATTAACTCACCTTATTCTGGTTTAAAATAGTTTCTTGCTCAGCTCCCTGGTCTCTGAAGTTCTGGTTTTTTCTTCTTCATCTGGGGCTATCAAGGATGTGTACCTGGAATGGGCTGACACGAATTGATACGTGGCCTCCTCCACTGTCCAGGTTCACTGGGGGCTTCTCTTTCGTGGGAAAGCCACATAGCAGAGGGATTAAAAACCAAAAGCAACAAACACAATCGAGCCTTGCAATGAGCCGTCCCGGTTCTGTGTCTCATCGCTGCGTAATGTGACTTTGTTCAAAATGTCTCCTCTCTCTCAGCCACAATGTTGTCACTTATAAAAGGAAGATAATTTTCAAAAATCTACATAATAGAGTTTTATGAACCATAAATACAATAGTGCATCTCGTCACTTCACAGAAAGCCAGGCATGTATTGCGCTTAATAACAGCAATCATTATGTGCTTCAATATTTATGTGCCACTCTCCTTCGGTCTCTTTCCGAATAATGTAATAGTCGTCACCTCTGCTGAACATTCACTCTTGGGCTAGAATGTTACTTATATCATTTCATTACCTTAAGCCCCTTCAAGGTTGATCTTATTTGATCAGTTTAGCTAACGGCGCAGTATAGTGTGGTTCTCAGAGTCGATTTTCAGAGCCAGACAGACCCGGTTTCATGGCAGATTCTGATTTACTAGTGATGGGACCTCGGGTGAGCCTTAGTCTCCTCATCTCAAAACGGGCTGTACTAATCACAAGCTCATATGGATCTTGTGGGAACTGAATGTGACACTTTATGTAAATTGCAAAGCACAGCTTCTTGTACATAATAAACATCAACAGATCTTAGCCATTTTTTTTTCAGATTTTCACAAGGAAATTAAGGCTGCAAGGGAGTAAGTAATTTACCCAAAGTAGCAGAGCTTGTAAATGTCAAAGCCCAGGTTCAGGGAAGGTCTGAGACCAAAGCCTGTGTTCTTTCCAGGGTTTCGCTGGCCGAGATTAGTCAACTTGACCCCTGTCGTTCTAAGCACTGGCCAGCTTTTCTACTTGCCTTTACTGTTGGGTACAAGCCGGCTAATGGATAGTGGTCATTCAGCTCCCATATTCACTTAATTTATCAGCTGTCTGTTTTTCTCCTGAGGGTAGTTACTTATACCTTACAAAGTCATCTATCTTAATTCCAGGTCTTTGCAATAAGAAGCTGGATAAGAGGCAAGGAGTACTTTAGCCATGGAAATAAATACATGAGGACAAGAACTGGATGACCTCGCCTGGAGCCCAGCATCTTAATGAAGTGGCATGAGCATTCTGTGACAAGTAAGACCTCTTCTGCTCATTAGGAGATACATTGTTTTCCGAATAGGGCTTTTCTAACCCATTACTGCTTTTGTACATCAGCTGTATAAAGGCAGGTCAGCGCTGAGCATGGTCATGTTATCATTAGTTATTTGTTTCAAATGTGTGTATCCGTAGACATGTGATCTGGTCAACAGCAAGCTCCCCTCAAGTATGAACTTGCGGTTCAAAGCCATTTTCCCTCATAAAATTAAAAGGAAGGGTTTGTAATAAATAAGCCCAGTCACCTACAGAAGGACTTACCTGCCCTAAGTGACCGTTTGTAGCCACCGGAAGATGTTGCTTATTACCGGAGAACATACGTGACTCCTGGCGGGCACAGCAGCACAGTGCTAGGAGGTGAGGAGCGACGCTAATTAAGTGTCGGCCTCCAAGCCCTGCTCACTGGATTTCCAAATTCACCCCATTCACTGAATTTCCAGAAATATTCAGGAAGAGCCCTGCTTCGCGTTGAAGTACAGAGAGCTCTATAATTTCCCAGCAGCACAGAGCTACAATTTAAATTCCATGTTCTTTCAATAGAAAAGTAAATTTCAACGTCTCCAACGCTGCCTTGGGAGAAGTGTGTTCTCAGTGGAGGGTTCTGGGTAGCAGGTAATTCTCTCCATCAGAATCGGAGTGTTTGGGCGCTCCCAGCCGGCGAGGCAGTGGCGCCCGCCTGAGCGCCAGGCAGACTTCTGCTCCGACAAGGACGCCACCTCGACAGGGCTGCCACCTCGGCTTCGCAGAGGGGAAGGCGCAGCTGCCCTTAGCACGTGGCTTCCACAGTTCACTGGTAAACGGTCGTTCTGATCTGTCCACGCCTTGCTCTGTCTGCCAGCTTGACCCCCAGGAGTCGGTCTCCTGACGCTCCAGGGTTTCTGGGCCTGTGTGAGCTTCTCGGTGGTGGCTCTCCCGTCACTCTGCAGTAGTAGGCTCTCGGAATAGAGTAATCCCACCTGCTGCCTGGGGCGGTCTCTGCAGGATGTGTCTGGTTCGTGAGTGCAAAGTCGGGTCCCGCCAGTGTCTGAGCAGCACTCACACTTGCAGCAGCTCCGTGAATTTATATCAAGTCCCGATGTTTATCAGTTATGTGACAGTAAGTGTCGGCGGCCCCAGACACTATGCTAAATGCAAAGGGCTAGCTCAACTCTAATTCAAAGATGGACTCAAACGAATCTTTGCCCTTCCAAAAACCTCTGTCTAGTATACGCGCTCACAGCTTCCCACGGCGAGACCAAATATCATCGGAAGAAATCCAGGGAAATCAATTTCACTGTAGAACGGAACATAGAAACATGCGGCCAGTAGCCCCAACGTGCTCCAAGGCTGTCACATGGACACACACTCCATGTCAAGAAGAGAGACGCCCCCGGCTCTTTCAGGCGGAGGCAGAAGTCTGCGCTTCCACTCGGCCTCTTGACTCCCCAAGGTGCAGGGACCCCTTGCGCTGCTGGGTGGGAGTATGAGACCAGCTCCCAGCTGGGCCTTCCTTGGCACCACCTTGACATCACGAGACCCCACGATCCTGGTCCATCGGCCTCTCTCCACTTCTTAGTCTTATGTGTGTCATAGATAAATCCCATGTCGTAGTCGATTTAGTAGGAAGAATGGAGAAGATATTTCTACTCCATTTCCTGTGTACCACGTGTCAATCCAAAAGCCAGCCTGCCCCTGGGGACTCAGCTTGACCAGAGTCGAAGCTCGTATCAACACGTGCCTCACCCACAGTGCAGACCAGCCATGGGTACCTTGCTTCCCTGTGCCTCACACCAGACCCCACGCCACGACCACGCAGTTCCTGGGAAGCGGGAGGGCCAGGGATTGGCCGAGAAAGCAGTCATTCCCCCCAGCGCTGAGTTCCGTGCCCTCCAGCTGCCGGGACAATGAGCCATGTATCGCACTGTCTTCCTAGCTGATAACCAGCAAGGAGGAAATGCGCACTCTCAGGACTTATCCTGTTGACGTTCTTCAGTTTGCAAATCCAAACGTTGTTTTAAGTAATACCGCTGCCGAAATCATTGTTTCCCACCGCCGATGTTCAATTTTGAAAATGACCTTAGAAATTATCTTTTTTCTATTACGTGTACGTCTTTACATTTTAAATCTCCTTTTAACCTACAAAGTTTAATTTTGCAATGACCATGGACTTACCAGAATGAGTGCCGCATCCACAGCTGAAAGATGTGCTTGCTTGCCTGTAGACCGTGAGAGCAGAAAAGCAGTGAGGACCAACGTCTACTTGCAAAGTCAATGGCTTTCTAAATTCAATAAGTAATTGTTGTGGCATAAAAATAAGCACATTCAGATGAATTGATAAAAAAAATCTCTTTGTAGGAGAAGTCAATGCTATCCTCACAACACAATAAGAAAAAGCAAAATATCATAAATGAAAAACTTTAGAAATTGAAAATTAAACAGGAAACTTGGATGTACCCTATCTAATATTTTCATTTATTTACCTCCAGTTACAGTTGATAGTCAATATTATATTAGTTTCAGGTGTGCAGCATAGTGGGCATTCATGTTCAATGGGGATGAAGTGACAGGTGCACAGGTGGGTAACTTCCAGACACCTGCCACAAACACAGCACCTGCAGACAACAAATCTTAAAAATTTGTTAAGAGCAAATCAGATATGTTAAGGGCAGATCTCATGTTCAGTGTTCTTACACACACACACACACACACACACACACACTCACTCACTCACACACACACTCCCCAAGGCTCATAGGGAAACTTTTGGGGATCATGGATAAGTTTATTACTTTGTGGTGACAGTCACACAAGTGTGTACATGTGTCCTGAGTCACCAGATATATGTTAATTGTGTGTGGTCTGTTTGAACACCAATTATACGTCAGTAAAACTGAGGGGGGAAAAAGTGAAGTGGATAGAAGGAATGGTGAGACCCATCTTGCCGAGCGTTCGGGTCACGAAGAAGGGGCTGGGTGCATCGGAGAACCAAAACGCAGCTGCGAAAGGCTCTCGCAAGGACAGATGGGCAGGTTCCCGAGGACGAGGACAGAGCCCAGAGTGGGGTGGGGGCCGGGCCTGGGCGGAACCGAAGGCGAAAACCATTAGCACCTTTCTGGGGAAAAGCACTCAACTTTGCACATTGTGGTCCTCCCCCAGAATATGCCCGCATCGTCCTGCTTTGTGCTCAGAAGAGAAAGATCTCGATGAGTATAATCCAAAGAAAGAGAAAAGTTTACTGTGATAGAGAGAAAAATAAAATGAGATGGGATGGGTAGAAAAAAAAATAATTAGTATTTGTAAACCAAGTAACAATACAATTATAGTATGAATAAAAGTCTGTGCATAAATTATTTTTTAAAAAAGTAGTACGAAATGGTTCTTTCGTGTGCTCTCAAACAATATTTTTAAGAAAAAAGAGCTTTCTTAGGAATTTGTTCCAGTTAAAATTTTGAAAACGGTGTATAATACAGAGAAAATTAGTTCCATTTGTTTACTCGTGACAAAGATAGATTGAATACTAATTATAATAATCTTTCTCATTAATACATGAATTTTTCAAACAATAGATGTGTGGCCTCCGTTTGAACCTTAGAAGAGGGGGCACAGCGTCCGTCTGCGCCCACTCTTAAGCCGCCTCCCAGTCAAGGGGAAACCTTACCTGAGGAATTTCCCTCCAAACTGCAGCACATGTGACCCCCAAATCCACGGGCCCCACTCTCCCCGCCTCTGGGTCCACTTGTCCCCGACCTGCAGCCTCGGCTTTCCTCCTGGTTCTGGGGTGTCATTTGTCCGTGGTCTGACTTCCCGACTCTAGACTGTTGCGTGTCACGCCTCACGCCCAGGCTGGTAGCCACAGCCCGCTCACCCCGCCACCACTGTCCCTAGTCCTGAAGTTCCCCAGGCACCAAGGCACGACCTGTCCTGCCACCTCCTCCCAGCCCACACACTAACTGTCATCGCTAGATACCCGCCACCTCTGAATGGCGGTTTCAGAAACCTCACGCCGAGACAGGCCTCTCCAGCTCACGTGCTTGTTTGTCCCAGAGGACTCACTGAGACACCGACCCTGACCCACCATTGTCATCTCCGTCATCACTCAATTCACTGCGTCTCAGCCACTCTCCAGCCCACATCGCAAATGTGCTCCTCGTGGTTCCGCCTTCTCCCTTCGACGGGCGATGTCCGCCCACCCTGCAACTCCCCAGGAGCACCTGGCAATGCGGCCAGGAACTCGGGCTGTGGAGGAGCGACAGCAGCTTGTGACTGGCCCCTCGTCCTGGGCAGTGGGAGTGACTCACACCACGTTCTGTGCAAAATATTGAAAAAATGTGAATCCCGCTTGGAAAAGTGCAGTAACTCTACGCGCGAGACAGCGTGGCCTATGTATATGCACAGTGTAGGTGAATTACAAATAACTTAAGTTTTCTTAACAGACGCCGGAAACCCAGTCATGTAAGGTTAAAGGGTACACTCAACGTGAACCTTTTAGTCACACCAAGGTGACAGACGAGCAGGCATATGCCTGACGGACTCACCCTGCCGCGTGCAGGAAGGAAACAGTTCTCCTCTGCCGACAGTGACGATGCTTTGCAAGGTCCCCATTCCCTGCAAACGTCTCACACCGAAGCGGGAAAAGAGATGATTGTTTAGGACCCTGTGGCTGAGCCAAGGCTCAGTCCAGCTAAACAGGGGATTTTACAAATATTTAACAGAATTCACAAAAAACGGTTTACAGATTGTACGTCGGCCTAGTCTTGGCTCCCTTAGTGTTCTGCTGCTGGTACCGGTGTGCTCCCCGAGTCTGACTGCCTGGGGAGCCGCGTGGATCTGGAGAGACGAAGAAACAGACGTAGTTGCGTGTCAGCTGTGGGCCAAACCACGCTCTCTAGTTCTCAGTAAAGGAAAAACCCTCCACATGAATCACGTTGCTCCCACCTGAAGATGCGGGAGGCTCAGAAAAGCCACGCACCTCGGCAGACCCCACAGTGCTGCTGCGTCCGCGTCAGGGAGGGCTTTGACCCCGCAGCTGGCCCGCCCGCCGCCCCTTCTGTGACGAAGGTGGCAGGCTCTGCCCTTCTCCTGAGGAGTGAATTAGTCCGGGAGCATCAAGGGCGCGTTGCACACCTCCCGATGTATGTCTTTATGGAAATGGCAGTAAACAAGCCTGATTTACATCCCTCTCTTTGATACGAGTTCACTTGACTTTGCATAATGAATGTTCACCTTCAACTTTGGGAACATGATACAGAAGTCAAAGCAGTGGAGAAAAGCGTACGTAATGGAGAGGAAGAAACCCATGCATGAGCCCTTGCCAGACTCCTGGAAGACGGGAAAAAATTGCGACAACGTGGATGGACCTCGAGATAATCATGCCAAGTGAGATAACCCGGACAGAAAAAGTTGAAAATCACATGATATCACTTACATGTGGAATATAAACGTAAAAGCAACCAATGAGCAGGACAAACAGAGACTTATGGACATGGACAATGGACTAGCGGTTACCAGAGGAGAGGGGGAGGTAGACGGGGTAAAGGGGTCAAATACCTGGTGACAGAAAGAAATCTAACTATGGGAGGTGAACGCCCAGTGTACTTTTAAAGTATACAGCTGAAACTTATTGGATTTTGTTAACCAATATCACCATAAACTAATTAATTAATTAATTAATTTTTAAAAAGAGCGAGCATTGTCCAGATCCCGGGGAGGTGGTAACAGGACAGCCCAGCGCAGATGCTGGCTATGGCCGAGCCACTGGCAGGTGAACGAGATGAGTGCCAGGGTGCCTCTCCACGCGACAACCTGTGAGTCTGGTATATCAAAAGAGAAAATAGTGGGTGAGCCAGGGGCCTCTGTGGGAGATTTAGGGGCCTCCCCGCTCTCCTGCCTCCTTGCTGGGCTGAGAAGCCAGGTGCACCCCTGGATCCTTCACTCCGAATGACGAGATGAGTTGGCTCTGCTCAGTAAAGTTTTTCTCTTCCAGACTCAAGGTCGTCTCCTGACACCTCCTGAAAGACAAAGTCGATTGAGGCGACTGCTGTCTCCAAAAGAGAGAAAATACTAACCCAGCTGGATTCAGAATGAGCCTTATGTACTGAGCATTTTAAAAGCAGATTTGTACAGATGTCCTGGTGATGATTCTGAATGATGAGTGCTCCCTATTTTCTCTTTTTAAATCATCTAAATGGTAGTTTATTCTATATACAATCAAATGCACCCAGGACAAATGTCCACTTTGATGTGTTTTGACAAACACCTAGGAGTGACATTTCCAGGTTGTATGATATATGTGCACTCTGTCAGTATAAGAATGCCTGTGTGCCACCTGTGGTCCGTCTAATCTCAAACATCACTGGTCCTAACATGTACCATTGTTTTAGTCCCACTCAGGAAACCTCTCGGCTGTTAAACTGTGACACCATGACTGCTTGGAATTTTTATGTTTACTTCTCAAAAGAACTCATTTAGAATTTATTAGACCAAAATTTCTTTCATATATTAATTTTATACATACAAAAAAAGGAAAATATAAGCAAAATATGTCATTGAGATTTTTCTAAAACGTTGTCATGTTTAAGTCCAACTCTACTAAAACACTTTTTTTCCAAAGATAGCAATGTCTACATTTTTATTTTTTGCCCCGAATCATTCTTTGTGTCGTTTCAAGGGTTGGTGACGCAGCACTTCCTAAGAGAAGCCACAGTTCAGTGGAAAGCGGTCACGTGTAGACCTGTGACTGGCTTTGCAGCTGTGGATCACTGGCGCACTTTTGATCCCGCCTCAGGAAGGTTGTACATGCACCTGCGTCCCCCGCTTTCCCACCTGCTCCCGTGGCCATTTGGCCCCCAGAAGTTACAGGTGACCAGTGGGGCACTTGCTCCCAGCTTTGCTCTCCGGCAAACTTGCTGCCAGTGTCCTCCCATGACGGGAACCGATAGCCACGCCATGAGTGCCACCTGGCCCTCGGAGGTGGTAAGGCATCAGTAGCATCTTCATTTCAGAAACGCAGAGTGTGAGACATTTGCGTCCCAGAATCGATGGAACCCCGTCTTTACCGCAGAAATAAACGGGAAAAGTAAGAGGCTCGTGTGCCACAGAACGGTGTGGGGGCCTCGGGGTGGACGCGCACAGTGCTTGTGTCTCTCCTGGCCTTCTCGGCTCCGGCACCTCAGAAGCAGCCGGCCTTCTGCCACAGCTGCACTGAAAGGCTTTAAGTGATTCTATGATCATATGCATTCTCTAGTTCTCCTGAAATGAACCCAGATTATTTATGTAGTGTTTTTACATCAATATCGTGTGTGTCAGCGTCTTCTATCTCACCACAGTTAGTTTTCCTAGTGCGTGTACCTGTCCCAACAGGTACATCTAGCATTTATATTATATATGGCACCAGAGCCCCTATGTTAGGCAGAATGTTAGAGGCTGAAATATGTGCTTGTGAGACACTTTTCCACAGCGATCGGCTTAGTTGTGACACGCACACTGTCGTCAAGCAAAAGGAAGTCACCCGTCTCGGGTGCAGGGCGCTGGTCACCAGCTCTCACTGGGCGTTTTGCTCGTCTGCCGCGTCGCCCTCCGATTTTTCAAAGCATAGCAGCGCCACCTCGTGGTGACACGCCAGAACTGCCGGCTCCCTTTTCCCTTCTCAGAGCTGGTCTCCGCAGCACGTGGAGCTGCTGGGTGACAGGACTTCATCCTGCCTGCCTTTTGTTGACAAGAGAGCTACACAAACTTGGGGTTTCGTTAGACATTCGAGCTCTATGAACGACCACCACAGTGTCAGAACCTGGAAATTCTCCCTGCGTAGTGGTCGCACACACCTTGTAGCTCCTGTAGTTCATAACGACTTTCAGATCTTTTTACAAAGTATTCGATTATGTGACAAAATCAGACAAACTTTGCCAAACGAGAGACATGTAATGATGAAAGGACCGATTCTGGGATAGAGTCACATCACAGAATGACTCCTAGTCTATCATTCATTCGTTGATAATCAGTTTCTTTACTCATTACTGACAGATGCAAAGTCCTGTCCTCATCACTCATCCCTTAATGAATTTTTAGGAAGTCTTAAGTGGATAGGCCCTATGAAGAAAATGTTCCACATTAATCTTTTGTTGAGATAGCGATTTGCTGGTAGTATAGCAAGTGACATTTCTGGCATAGTTTGTAAAGTGTGACAGATAAACAATCCTACAGGACGTGAAGCTACTATATGTGATGTTATACTACTTGCCAAGAACACTTAGCCCACGCATACGGCCATATGCCCAGTAGCTCAGGGTATTTATCTAATTATGGTATTGTTGGCACGTTATTCATTGCCATCCTGGTATTTCATTTATGGAATTCAAAGACTGTGGAAAATGTAAAAAATATATTTTTTTTCTCAAAAGTTTAAGAAATCCTATTTTGGGGACTGTGAAAATGATACATGACTAGTCATCGGTATTCTGAGCTTCCTCACCTAGGAGACACGTGACATTTAACTAGTCACTGACTTCTGTGTTCACACTGAGTCTCCATTTTCCTATCTACTAAATGGGGATGTTGACCTTGCTTAATTTTCAGTCATTGCCACAGTCAACTCCTATGTGAAGGTGCTTTATAATGAGGGTGCTGTGAAATATATTTTGAAAAACTTATTGTTTCACATAATAATAGTTATTGTTTACACACAATCACATAAATGTAAGAAACATATATGAACTCTTTTATACCCACTAGAATGGCTATAATAGATAAGACAGGCAAAAACAAATGTTGGGGAGAATGTGAAGAAATGGGAACTCATATACTGTGGTGGGCTGTAAAATGGTGCAGCCACTTTGGAAAACAGTTTGACAGTTTCTCAAAAAGTGTAACATAAAATTACTGAATGACCCGGCAATTCAAGATACGTTCCAAGAAAAACATATGGCAAAAGGACTTGCACATGAATGTTTGTACCTGTATTCTCGAGAGCCAAAAGCTGGAAGTAATCTAAATGTCCATCAACGGACAAAATGTTACTCATACAATGGAAAACTGTTCAGAAAAAATGAACAAGTTACTGACACCTGCTGCATCACGGATGACTCTGAAAAACACTATGCTGGTGACATCAGCAGAAATGGGAGAGTAAGGACCTTCCAATATCTGCTCCTCATTTAAAAAAAAAAACTTGCAAAAATTGTTAAAATCAACTTGTTCAGAACTCTGGAAATTAATTAGAGACTTGAAACAATCCAGGGAGTGCTTATTTTTTAAAAAAATGACTTCACTCTCAGTAGGAACAGTGAGCGTTGTGGCGCCGTAAGCAGCCCTACTCCCGAGCGTTGCTCCCCATCTGGGCAGCAGCCCGGAAAAGCAACAGCCCCGGTCAGGATAAAATGGTAGCACAGAAAACACTGGAGGAGGAAGAGTGGATTTAAAGCTCCCCAAGTCTCCATTCCCAAATAACTATGGGTTTTCACTCAAATGCCCTGGGAACTCCTACCCACAGAGTTTCTGTTTATCTGGCATCACTGAGCAGACATTGGCATAACGGGAGTACCAGGAGAGGAGAGAGAACAAAAAAGGTTGAAAGAAGATCTGAAGAAATAGTGGCTGGAAACTTGCTGAATTTGACAACACGTTCGACAAATTCCAAGTGGTATAAACTCAAAGATCCGTACCTAGACACGTATCATCCAACTGTCAGACGCCAAAGAGAGACTCTGGAAAGCAGCAAGAGAAAAATGACTTGCCAGGTACAATGGGTGCTCAATGAGGTTAAATCTGATTTCCCATCCGAAACCTGGGAAACGAGAAGGCAGTGAAATGACAAGTAAGAAAAGAGCTGTCAACCAGCAATTCTATATCTGGCAAAACTATCCTTCAAAGTGAAGGAGACGTTAGCAACACGTTTGCTCAGAGGTTACATCTTTATTCACTTGTAGCAGTAGGTGTAAAAACTGGGAGGCAATTTTTTGTAAAACATAAAAATGTTCTCATGTGAACTGAATATATTTGTTGAATTTTGGTATTGATCAAAAGATATTGTCCTAGTCTAACATAAGTGTTTCACAAATAATGCAATGCACATCAAAAGTATTTCAGGTCATCGAAGAAGATTAAAATTTAAAATTTAACATTTCACATTTCACTCACCAATGGCATTCATAAAAGCTTCAAGAAGAGAAAAAAATATGGCAATGTGCTCAATTGGTCTAAGTATTTTTGCATAGAAAATAATCAGAACACTTTTTGTGCATTGTGGTCAGTGCTATAACTTCACCGACATTTTTTCGTGTATTTAATTCACGTACTGACATAATTCTAGGACTTCCTGATGAGTTCCCTACACGGATATAGTTAGGATTGTTCTATATTTCCTCTATAAAACATACACACATGTATGGTTCCTTTGTTTTCTATCACATTCTACCTAACTGAAAAGCAACTGAGTTGATGGTAACTTGACTTGATTGTAAGGTAGCTGATAAATTTTTTTTTAAGAATGCCTCAATCTCTACTGTTTTAATTAAATCTGTTCTTACGGAACAGTGAATTTAAATATAGACACTGCACTAGATTATTGAGAATATGCTTGATCATATCTGCAGCATTCGTTATTTCTAATCTCCAACAGCACAGCAAGTGGGTACCGTTATCACTCCCGTGTCATAGATCAGAAACACAAAGATCAAGTGACTTGCTGAAGCTCAGGCTAGCAGATGGCAGGGCAGAGATCTGAAGCCATCCCCAGGCCTACGCTCATCCTCACTGACCCACCATACTGCCAAGGTGACAGGGTCCAACCCTAACACCTACTTTCTACTGGTCTCACTTCCCTGAAATGCTCTCGACGGTCCCCAGGGGACCCTCGGCCACTATGTTTGAAACACACTTTCTCCTGGTCTTAGCTGACCTTCCGCATTGGGCATTGTTGCCGCCCCTGGTTGTGGAACAGCCCCTCCCTCGTGCTCCTCGGTTTGCTTCCAGCCTCCTTGGTCACCCCCTGCACGTGTCCCCTTTGCCTGCGGCACCTCTGATTCACTAGCAAACGACTGAGCCCTGCAGAGCTTTGTCATTGGCTGCTTTGTCTTCTCTTTCCTTCACTCGTCTGTTCGTCTATTCGTTCATTCGACAAATATTTATTACATCTGAATGATGCACGAGCACTTACAAGGCAGGGATCAGCAGTGGGCGAGAGGCAAGCCGAAGGGGTCTGTGACACGATTCAGTGCTTCATCACAACCGGAAAAGTGCCAGAAAGGAGTGGGGGGCAGCCTGGGGAGACGTAGCCAAGAAAGAGGACACGGCCTTGGACGGAGATGGAGTGAGGGTGCCACCAGAGGGACGTTATCCTGAGCAAGCAACGCTTGAGTTGACATTGGAAGAGGAGTGGGGTTACCCAGCGGAACAGAGAGAATGGCTCCGGCCACAGCGGGTGAGAAGCCGTGAGCAGGCAGGAGTCGGCGTTTCTGAGAAGCCCAGGACGGGGCAGGAGCAGAGGCAGAGGCTGGACAGCAACGGGGGGAAAGTCACGCCGCGCCTTGCGCCTGGGGAGTCTGCGCGCCCCCTGACGAGCAGCAAAGTCACTGGAGGACTCGAGGCAGAGGAGTGACGTGTTTGGATTTGTGCTTTTACAGATGGCTGGCTGCAGCAATGAGAACAGCTTGGGGGGCAGTGGGAACATATGAACTTCAAGGGGACATACTGTCCATAACACCTGTCCGTGACCATGTTCTCTTAGTCTGTGACCTTCTGCATCACAAAACTAGGATGTGAAATATTCAGCTGCTACCGGCCTTCACTGTACCTTAACACAGGAAACGGACTCAGGTGACAGTTTGTTGGCAGCCAGTGGATATTGAAAACTGGACTCAGCTCCTCACTGAGCAAGCCCCTAAGTCCGCCCTCCACCGTGCTGACGAGGCCAGCTGATCCCGCCATCGATACGTCTCTCCATCCTCGAGTTGTGTGACTTTGCACACTGAGACCAGGGTCCCTCATTAACAAGCCACTCTGGGTGCCCGCATCATGATCTGGCCTGAGGTTCCAGGAACCTCGACTTCCACCTCCGGCGAGTATTCGGCACAACCAGGAGAGGTGTCAGTGGTTCTGATAAAAACACCGGTCAGTGCTCAGCTCGCACGTTCCGTGTGTGCAGTCTGATCCCTCCCACTGCCCCCAGGCAGGCACCCGTGCGGGAAGCAAGGTCCTGGGCGGCCCCATGGAGTCGGCCACACGCCTGGGACTCTCGGAAACTGATGAGCTCCAGTTTTCAAAGTCTCTATTCTGATGCTTTTCTCATTAACTTGATAATCAGTAAACAATTTCCGACTCTACCATTTATTAAAACCAATGAAGAAAACCATTTTTGCTGCCCTAATTCTCAAGTCGGAGTTCTTAAAAGGATTGCTGCTGAAGTAGGAATCATCTAAGTAATTTCTCTTCTAGAAAACAAATGAAAGTCCTGACAAATGAAATTGAAATGGCAAGAAAAAAGTTTTTTTAATTATATTGCTACCAAGCGTAAGTGAAACCACTCAGTGCTTCTGCCCCAAAAGAGAACGTGAAGACAGCCACTGATCCCACAGGCGCGAGCTGCATCTAATGTGTTTCGTAAAGGTGTTTTTATACACCTTTTTAATCCAGATCGTGTACGAAAAGTCAGCTGAAATTTTAAATGGGGACATAGATAACACTTTCCTCTACCATTTAAAGATAGTCTTTCATTCTCCTCCAATTTTTTCTCCAAATCTTTCCATTTTCCACCCAGTTTTTATTGGATCAATTCCTCAGGGCTGTGAAGTTGTATAGTGCTCTCCGAGGTGCCATAGTTATAGGACTCCGACCCTGCTGACAGATTACGTCTCCTCTTTACCACTGAGGGATTTCGGAATGAAGAGGCTCGATGCTAGCGACTGGGAAAAGAAATGAAGAATGTCAGAACGGAATGATGGCCTTTGCACTTACATGGAAGGATAACGTCCAGTTGATCTTTTCTTTATCGGCAATTAAAACGTGGGGAACACATCCTTTTGAGAAATATTGATAAAAGGTCAGGTAACAAATTGCTGTGTGATCCGGCGAGTCCACCTCTGGGGGCGCAGACATCAGAAGAGCTGAGCGCAGGGGTTCACAGAGACGCTCGTTCATTCAACAGAGGCCAAGAGCTATGAGCAGCCAGGGTCCGTGACGGGGGAACAGACCAACCAGGTGCCAGATGTGTCACCGTTTCAAAGTTCGCTTGCTCGACGCGTCCAAGTTCAAGGTTCAAAACATCAGGCCTTGGAATAAGGAAGGATGTGTTGATCAAAAAAGGTGCTAGCTGAAAAAGACGGGGGGCCTTAACGCTTCTAAAATCCATCTAAAGACAGCCCCCAATTCCGTCGTCTTTTATGTCAAGGGAAGGGAGGGCAGGTGGGGCAAGAGGTGGATGACAACCATAGGCAGCCAGGCCCTGACAGGGATCCGAGGAAGAGCGCAAAATCTTGAAATCCCTTTGTCTTGTCAGTTCATTGACCACCCCTCCCCCAAATCTGAGTCTGGTTTTGAGGCTCCTGTAAATCTGTGATGAACCGTCATTGTTTTGTACATATTTCCCCCACCTCTTTCTTCTGACAAGGGACAATTTTTGCAAAATGCTCCAGCCTCAAGCAGGATTCCTCTGGTGACTTAGCATACCTAAGGAGCCATTCTCCTGGAGGCCAGGGAGAAGTGCAGGCTGGGATTAAGGAAGCTCTGAGAGACCCAGGGTTTCACTCTGTCACAGAAGCACCCAGTGAAGTGTTATTCAGCCTTAAAACGGAAGGGAATTCCTACCCATGCTACAGCACAGATGAACCCCGGGGACATTATGCTAAGTGAAATAAGCCAGTCACAAAAAGACAAATAACTGTGATTCTGTCTCTGTGAGTGATGTAGAATCGACAATCCATGGAGACGGAAAGTAGAATGATGGGCGCCAGAGGCTGGGAGAGGAAGGAAGAGGGGTCAGTGTTTAATGGGGACAGTTTCAGATTTGCAAGATGGAAAATGTGACTATACCCATTTAATACTGTATTTTGCCGTCTCCTCCCCTCGAATCCGGGCTGGCCCCTTGAGTCATTGCTGACCAGTACATGTGAAGTTGACCCCTGTCTCCTGACCCCAGGTCCTAAGAAACCTCCAGGGCCCGCGTTTCCTTCTGCCAAGCGCCTGGGTGTGGCGTCAGCCCCGGTCACTCTCTGTGAATGCGTGGGTCATGCTGCTCTGCAGCACCGGGTAATGGGAATTTGGGAATTTCGCATAGAAGTTTTGCACAGCTTCTCAAACACAGTTTTGTGTTTGCTAAACGGGTCTAGTCCATGTCAAGGTGACTTTTCTTGGCGTGAGGCAGGGAGTTTACTTGTGGTCTAGCCTCGTAAGGTCCTGGTCTCAGGGGAGGGTCTCTGATTCCACTCTCTACCTCGGGCCAGGCCGTGACCTGAGGCTCAAGGATCAAGGCAGTATATGATGTCAGCAGAAGCCCAACGCCAGGTGCACAGGTGTCCGCCTCATCCCCACCACGTCCGAGCTCCACGTAGCGTTGCTGTCACGTGTTGCATGGCATTTCCTGTCTCTTTTGAATGGGATGGTGGGCCCCGATACCTAGCCCGCCATACTCACCGGAAACAGACTAAGTTCTTTCAACTATTCAACTGTTTACAAAAAAGCAGGTAGCGATACAATGAGTATTCTAGCTTGTAACTGTACCCACTTGTCTCATTCAATTGGAGACAGGACAGGACTAAGGACTGACTACCAGCTCCAGGAAATTCTGAGTCATTGCAGGATCCAGACTAAACATCTAGAAAAGGACAAGCAGCTTCCACTAAGCATCCAAGAGAAATCTAAATCCTTGCCTCGTGCTAGAGATCAGAGGATGGGCCTGGAGGTTCCAACCCTCTTAATCCTGAGTTTGGCAACCAGCCCCAGGCACGTCCCTCATTTACATAACAAAAGACTCTTTGATCACTCTCCATGGCCAGCCAGGTGCAGAGAGGGGGAAGAGAGGGCAGTAAATCTCATTGTGGTTCAAGCCAGCAGCTGTTTTTCAAGTGACCCGTAAACGCTCCAGTATTTCAGGAGCCAGCGTTGCTGTGTCCATGTGTCCTGGCCCGAACATAGCCCCAGAATAGAGAATTTTTAACAAATTCGAGGTCCTGCCATACAGCCCTCGGTGCTCTTCGCCTATTTTTTTCTCAGTTTAGCAGTATATTGTGAGCACTTTCTGCATTTATCTCTTTGCTTCCAGAAAGGATTTAAGGCCATTTAGTTTTGAATCAGAATAAGGGTGTGAGGGACAGTGGCTTCAGGCCACAGAAAATCCCTTCAAACCTAGTCCTTGGTAATGTATTTATCCCTCTCCCCTTGTGGCTATTTTGCTGACTGCTGTATCCCTAGAAGCTTCCACCAGGTCTGGATCACCGGGAGTGGTAAATGTGTGTTGATAGATGAGGGAGGCAGATACTAGGAGCCGTCAGAACAACAGCGGGGAGAGGAAGGAGCTAACTTACGTTTCTGATTACAATTCCTTGGGTAATGGTGATTCAATAAAGCTAGTCCTTACAAAAGAGGCGATTCCCTGGTGATCCTCTGACAATCTTATCGTCTGTTCCACGCACAGAAGGGCAGTAGTGTGAACACGGTTTCGTGACTGAGTTTCACACAGACCCTAATCAGAATAAAGGTATTTTCAGGCACTCCGGCAAAACGGCCAGTCGAGGAAAGCCCGTGTAAGGGTCCCTTAGCTGACTGGACCTCATGTCCCAGTGAATTCTCCCACCTCCATTTCTTGAGTTAGGGTCAAATTCCATGTCCGCTGCTGTGAAACATTGCCAGGCTACAAAAACTAAAATTATTCATTATTCTTGCAAATAACTTCAGGCCTTTGGGTTCTCATGCCCTCTGCTTTTTCTTCCCTTTCCACTCATTTATCTCAGTTCACGTATTCATGTCTTTTTACATCGTTACTGCAAGCCTGTTATTCTATATCATCCAATAACCCTCGTTTGAAACATTTCGAGACAAGTGCATTTCACTATTATTATTCAAGAAAAATGCCATATTAGCTCCGACTATTAATGAAGAGTTATGGTCTCACTAGGGAATAATAGAAGTTTTCCGTTAGGTTTCAGTTTGGGTAGTCAAGTTTCTCTCCACCGTCTTTCTTCGCTTTTTGCTGCTGCTGAAACACCATAAAGGAAAATGTAACTCAGTGATCTATGCTTCGCCTTTGAAAGTCATAAATTCCTAGGAAACCCAGGTCCACTCATGTAGTGCTACTGAGAAGGGAAGGTTCCAGCGGGACGTCAGGCTCCAGGGCACGAGGACTGCCTTCTGAAGCCCTGGGTCTTTCATCTGACTTCTGTCGTGTCTTCTCAGAGGCCTGCACCCCCTGGTTCCTGTCCTGCTATTGTCAGGTTGTCAGCAAGAAGCCTCTGCAAAGCCCGCCGCCTGCTGAGCTGAAGTGTGTTTCTCACAAGAGTCAATATTTTCAGCTTTCCCTATGCCCCGAGTGCGTCTAAAAGGGCTTCCTAGTGCACACCCCTTTTACTCGGGGTGAGAGTCGACAGAGAAAAATGGCTTTCATCTTTTATTCTTCTGCAGAGAGTAAAAAGATGCTCAGATACCTTATTTTAGACTTAACTAGATTCTTTAGATTGATATTTTTAAAAATGATGAAAAGAAATGCAATAACAAAAATAAAACTAGACTGTATTAGTGCAAATGTTGTTTCTTTGAACTCATTAACTTTAATTAACTTTGTTCTTGATGACGAGCTACATAGTCCTTAGCTTAGATGATAGATTCTCCTTCTGATAGGAAGAGGGAGTGAATCAGATGAGGAGGGGTCGTATTTACACATACTTAAATCCTCATGGTTTCTGGGTCCATGGAAAGTGCTCAGTAAATCTCTAGGGAAGGAATGTAGAATGAAAACAAACAAACAAACAAACTGGATCTGACATCACAAGACGTGAGTTCTAGAACTTAGACTAATTTAAGTGGCTCTGATTTTGAGCTGTTAGCCTTATTTTTCTAATCTCTAAAACAAAAATGTTGGATTAGATGATGATATTGTTCAAATGTAGTATTGCGTGTCAGGGATGGGTCTTTTTCAATACGCTGATGTTCTTTCTTTTTAAAATAATTCTTTTTTAACAAGAATTTTTTGTTACAGCTTTGAAACTGTTCTTGAAACAGCACGAAATCAAAATACCTTTACACTTGAGACTCTATATTCTGGACAGAGTAAATATCTTTCCAGCTTATTTAATTAAGGAATAAAGTGGGGTTTTTTAGTATAGCATTTTATATCATTATTTTCCTAGACATTAGAATTCTATACTGAAATCGTCCCATCTTTAACAGAAATGATTGTGAAAATCGTATAGCAGAAATTGCTTTTCTGTCGACAGGGTGAGACAGTCAGATGACTACACTGATTTCCTGCCTGCATGTTCTTAGACCCCTAATTTGCTCCCACCACGCGTGCGCTCACGTGTGGGAACTGAGCTGGGCACAGTGAGACCACCACTTATCAGCCTCCACGATCTAGTCGTCTTCTCCTGAGGGGTCATGGCCATCGGGACTGATCACGGCCCAGTCCAGTCAGCCAGTTTCCTGCCGTGATTTTTTTCACCTTTTCATTTGGAAAGGGTTCAGGCTTATAGAAAAAGTGCAAAAATAGTACAAAGAATTTCCACCATTTCCCGCATGTTAACATTTTCCCGCATCTGCTTCCGCGTCCCCTCTGCGTCTGTGGATGGAGGTGTGTGTGCATGTGTGCATTTTCCCCGACGTGCTCGAGAGGAGGCGGCAGACGTGCTCCTTTACCGCTAATCACTCAGTGTGTGTTTCTCCAAAATAAGACATTTTCTTAAAGACAATGATCGCAAGAAAGAAATGAACATTTATATACTATCATCTAATTTAAGGGTCTTTTCAAATTTTACCAATTGTCTCATTAATATTCTTCAGAGAAAAAATTGTTTTAATTTCTGGTCTATGAGTCAATCCATAATCATACATTATTTTCATTACTAAATGTCTCTTTAGTTTCCAATAGTCTGACACAGTTATTCATATTTCTTGGATTTTTATGACCTTGATGTTTCTGAAGCAGGCAGGCCAGTTATTTCATAGAATACCCCTGTTTGGATTTGTCTGATGTTTCCACAGAATTAGATTCAAGCTATACATCATTAGCAGGACCCTCCAGAAGTGGTATTTTGCCCTTCTCAAAGCATCGTCATCATGAGGCACAGGGCATCTGATCACTCGTTCCAGGTCATGTGTACTGTGTTTCTTCACTGTGAACTTACCGTTTTCCCCTTTGTGATGAATGCAAATTTTGTAGGGAGATAGTTTTTCAAGTTGACAGTCAATATTAGTTTCAGATGTACAGCATGGTGGTTAGACATAGAACTTATAAAGTGATCTCTCCAATATTGTGGGGAGATACTTTGAAAGTATGAAAATATCCTGTTTCTTATTATACTTTCACTCACAAGTTTTGACATCAATTGATAGTTGTCTGAAACAATTATTTATTATGTTGCCAGTTGATTATATCCTAATTCCTTCATCCTTTTAAATGTTACAATACTACTGTAACAAAGTTACATTCATTTGTATAATACAGGCTCACAATCTCTTATTTTGTGGATTACAGTCTGCTAATATTACTTACTTTGATCCTAAAATTGTCCCATTTTTTTGCCATAGGGAGACCTTCAGCTGGCTCCCGTCCTTTTGACACGTCTCCATTATTTGAACACTTGCTTTCTGGCACATTTTTGTTCCAGATTTATGTTGTTAATTTCCCCGCTTCGGCCGTGGAATTAGCCATTTCTTCGTGGACACTTTATTTCGTTAATGGAAAACAGTGTTTAGAGAGTCAGTTCTGGGCCCTGGGTGCTGTTCGTCGCTGGGATGTCATAGGCACTCTCAGAGGAGAGCTAGAAAACGCAGCGGCACTCACCCAGATGCGTACCCACAGCTAGGCATCCGTTCCCATGCGACATCTCCTACTTCTAGTCCTCTATTTCTGTGCATCTATTTAAACCCAGAAACCCAGTCCAGGAGACCACCACCAGTTTATTCCAGCCTCCTCTTCCGGTATTTGTAACTCCCCCAACACGGAGTAGCGCGCTTCCCATTTTCTACTGCACATTTACTTATTTGCGCAGTCCTCAAGTATACATAAAGTGGATTCAAACTCCTAAACTTCACCCATGTGAAAGACAAAATAGCCAAATGGAGCTTGATATTTATTCAGCGTTCTTATTCAACGGATAACTTTAATCAGAAGACAAGCAAGTGACACCTCGAGTCAAGTCCGGGCGGGCTGGCAGACGCGCCGGGCCCGCGCTCCCGCGGACGCATGCGCGGAGCCTGGGGGTGGAGCCTGGAGGGGGCGGGGTCTGGAAGGGGCGGGGTCTGGAGGGGCGGGCCCTGCGCGCGCGCGCGAGGTTTGAAGCCGGAGGCGGGGCGGCTCCTGAACGCGGGGCCCGCCCCGGGCTTTGCGAGCTGCAGGGTGCGAGAGCGGCCGCCAGGCGCGGGGTCCCTCGGCGGGATCGGAGGCCCGGAAACCCCCGCCGCGGGGCCCGAGGGCCATCGTCGTCAGACCCTCCCCGCTAGGCCTCCGGGGTCCGGTCTTCCGAGCGGTCGTCCCGCGCGCTGACGCCAGGGCGGCGCTCGGGAGCCCGGTGCCCGCGAACTGCTCGAGTTCGGGTCTGCGGTCCCCCCGGCCCCGCTCCCAGGCGAGCCCCGCTGGGGCGCCGGGAGCGCGTAGGCCTCCTCGTGGCGACAGAAGGGTTGGACTCGGGCTCTCGGGGGCGTCCGTCCCCGTCACCAGCGGGACGGCGCGGCCCCGCCCTCCGGCCGAGGGGAGACGCGGCGCGCGCCCGCCCTGCGCATGCGCAGCGTCGCCCGCGGGCCCCGCCTGGCGCGGCGCGGCGCGGCGGCTGCGGATCCCTGCGCCCCTCATGGCGGCTCCCGGGCCGCCGGGCGGCTCGCTGCTGAAAGGTGAGGGCGGTCCCGCTGCCCGGGCCGGGCCGGGGGGCGCGCGGGAGGGCAGCGGCCCCGCGGAGGGCGGCCGGCCGCCTGCGGGCGCGCGCTCTGTCCCGAGTGCGGGACCGAGCCCGCCCCACGTGGGCCGGGCCGGCGCCGGGGACCGGAGGGGTGGCCGGTTCGGTCCTCGCGCCTCCGCCTGGCGGGTCACCCCGCGGGCGTGGGGCGGCGGTGGGACCCGGCCGCGTTCCTGTCAGCGTTGCCATGGTGACGGGAGCCCCCCGCGCTGGGGGATTGCGTCCGGGGACTGCGCTGAGCGCTTGAGTGATAGATACTGTCCCAACTTGGCCAGCCCCGGCGCCCCGGTCCACCTCGCCTCACAGGTGCGGGGACCCCCGCCCTCGCGTAGCCAGGCGGGGCGCGGGGACTTGGGCTCCGGCGCCTCCTCTGCGGCTCCTGACCGCTGCGAGGGCCCCGGGCCACCTGCACTTGCTGAGGAGGCGATCGGAGCACTGGACAGATAGAGTAGCGGTCGGCGAAGAGGGGTCATGGGTGCAGGGTCTGTGCCCAGGGGCCTGGAGGGGCGTGCGGACCCTACGGTCAAAAGAGCAAAGCTTGACAAACTGATCAGCTGTGGCTGTTTTACCGTTAATTATTTTGTCAAATTAACCTGACATTCCTTCTGCTTTGCGGACAGTTATTTAGGGTGGCACACCTGGAAATTCTTTTAAAGCGTTGGTTTTTGAGAAAAAGATCCACTAAAACGAACCAAGCTCCCTGGGTGCCCCAACCCGTCCCCCCCACCACCTCCAATTCTGCCTGCTGTCTGTTTTTGTAGGGACTCCAAGCCAAGACTGTTTTTTACTTTTTGTAAATGGTTGGGAGAAAAGAAAACAGCAGAAGAAAAAGAATGACATAGGAAAATGATATCAAATTAAAACTTCATTGTAAAGTTTTATTGGAACACAGCTGTGCTTTTTCGTTACCGTATTGTCATTGGCTGATTTTGAGTACTGTATGTCTCAAAGCTGAAAATATTTACTCTCCAGCCCTTTAGAGAAACAGACTCTTGTACTAGAAAAGTTAAGCCTGGCTTAGGAATTTGGGAAGAGCTAACTGACGTGTAAAGTTATTCTAAACTCTAAGAACTGTCATAGCACTAATGCTGTTTTAAATTGGCTTATATTAGAAGGAATTAAAAATTTTTTTAAGTAAATAGAACAAGAGAAAAGTCTGTCGAAATCTTTGAGTGAAAGATGCTGGAATTTCAACGGTATTTCATGCTAATATCTTCCCTATTTTCAGATGTCGTGGCTTATGTCGAAGTGTGGTCAGCCAACGGAACAGAAAATTATTCAAAGACGTTTACAAACCAACTTGTGGCTATGGGGGCAAAGGTAAGTTCATTTTGCAGTTGCTACATGTGCCAGCCCTCTGGCACATGATGAGATATATTTGCATTTTCTTATTTTGGCAGTTATTTCTTAGAACATGAAGGAGAAAGGAGACAGTGGGTAAATGGCAGCAGAAAAAGAGAATCATGGGTACGAAGAATTTCGAACCGTAGTGTTTATAGAACAGTTGGTCTGTGCTTACGAGAGAGAACTCCAGGGTCCACCTTTTGGCGGCCCCCGCCCGTTGGGAACCTGGATGCGTGGTGCTGTTGAGCAAAGTGAGGAATGCAGGGAGAGGAACAGGTGTTACAGGCTGCGAACTGGGGCGTAGTGGGCATATCTGATCGACATTTGGGTATACAAATCTGGAACTTGTGGTCTTCAAGGCTAGAAACAAGGTTTTAGGGCTCCAGAGCCTCGGGGTGCGGTGAGGCCGAGGACACAGCGAGGACTCAGGTGGTGAGAAGGCCACATGCCGGAGGTGGAGCCTGTTGAGTATTTCAGGGGCTGCTAACGGGGCACTGGAGCCAGCGACAGAGGTGGCGAGGAATGCCAGGAGAACCTGGGAGACTAGTCCAAGTCAGAGGAGGGTAGGCCCCAGTGATGGAAGCTTGGAGCACTGCAGGCCCGGCCGTCCGCACAGTTGAGACTAGCGGTGCGTTAGATTTGAGGACCAGCGCCAAGATGATGGTTGAGTGTAGTGCAGTTCCCGGGAGCTGCCTACCGGGGGTGGAGTGGGTCCGGCCGTCCCTGGAGTGCTCAGTCCTTGGGGTACGCAGAACCGGGGAGTTTGGCTGTGAACACAGTGTATTTGTGTGTGGGGGTGGGGGCAGCGCGCTGAGAGGTTGGGATGGGTGAGCAGATCCTATAAGGCAAGGCCAAGGATTAGGGAGAGGTGGGAGAGGCGCCCGGGGCTTGAAACCTCTGGAAAGAGTGGGTGCTCCTGGACTTGCGTGGGGCCCCTCACCCTCTTCCCTGCCCTGCTGGGGAGATGGAGGGACAGCAGACTGGCCTGGGGGCGTTCAGCGTCCACGGGACGGGGTTCGCTTTTGAGTCTGAGAAGGCGCCTTTTCTCTGATAGGGGAAAAGGCAGGACCAGGCGGTCAGTCTTGGCTGAGAACAAAGCCATGGGACGCGGGAGCTGACAGGGCATTCGAGGGCAGTAGTAGGATCTTAGATAACTTGGAGCTTTTTGTTTTTCACCTTTTATGTTGAAGATGTTCGCACAGGAAGTTGAACGAGTGGTACCGCAGTGAGCATAGAGCCCGTAGCTGTCAGCCTCCCAGCATCCCTGCCTCGTCTCCGTCTCTAACAGCGTGCGTGCATTTTTCCTGAGCTCTCTGAAAGTTGCAGATGTCATTATTTGCCCCCAAACGTATTTAGGATGTGTCCTCCAAGAACAAGGACATTTTCTTGCCTAACAAACAGGCCGTTGTCACATCGGAGAACATCAGTGATCTCCTGCCGGGTTTCCGCGGTGGGAGAATCCGCGTGCGCCTGGGCCAGCGAGTGACCGCGCGCTCTGCACATGCTGCCGTCCGTGCGTGGCTGCGTCAGCCCCCACCTCCAGCCTTCCCGGTGCGTTGCTGGAGGCGTGTCCCTGCGGGCTGAGTCTGTGTCTTCCCGCGCATTTTCCTCCATTTATCCTGACGAGCTTGTTCCAGTCCGTTCATATTCCCACTGGGTTTCTCTTTTTCTCCTTGATGTGTAAGCATCCTCTGCCTTGTCTAGGTGACGCCTTGGTCAGTCATTTGAATGGCACTATCTTGTCACTCTGGCTGCTTTTCACCTTCTCGGCGGCGTCCTGATAACGGAGATGGTGAGCGCTGTGTGCGTCAGGGAGGTCCGCTGCGAACAGGTGTTTGTGCGGGCGGTGGACTTGGGAGAGGGTATGGCATAGTCTTTCCCTTCATGGTGAGCTTTTCTGTGTGTCTCGTTGAAAAACGTGTTCCCACACCAAGGTTATGAAGACTTTCTCCTGTTATTTTCAGGAAGCTTATCATGTTGCCTTCCCATTTGGATTTACAGTATGGCTGGAATTGATTTTCAGAGATGGTATAAGATAGTTTCATTTTTTTCCGTGTGAGTATTCATTCTGCTCAACACCATTTACTGAAAAGCCTGTCCTTTAACCAGGCTCCGCACTGCCTTTGTCGTCAGGCAGGTGACCGTAGATGGCAGTGTGCTTGTGTTCTGCCCTCCTGACAGACCACCCTGCCTTAAGTGCTCTTTATAGTAAACTTCCATAAGTCTCCTTTCTTCTTCAAGGTGTCCTGGCCATTGTAAGTAAGGCTTTTACCTTTCCAAATGAATTTTAGAATGTTTGTCAGTTTACAGCATAAACCCTTTCTGGAGATTTTGATTGAGACTGGATTGATGACAGTAGATCAGTATGGAGAGAACTGACATGTTTACAAAATTGAATCTTCCAACCCGTGACATGACGTATGCCTTTGTCGATTTTGTTTTTTTAATTTTAATGTTTTATAATTTTCTGTGGCCATGTTTGATGCTACTATGAATGGTATCTTTAAATTTCCATTTTCTAACTGCTGCTGGCATGTAGAAATAGTTTTTGCTTATCCACTTTGTACTCACAGAACTTACCAACTCATTTATGAATTCTGTGGTATTTTAGGATTTTAAAAACGTATGCAAGTGAATCACGTGTGCACGGGACAGTTTTTTTTCTCTCTCTCTCTCTCTAATACTTTTCATTTCTTGTTTTTGGGGGGCTTTACCGGCGAGGGCCAGTGGAGTACAGTGGAGAGACGTGAGGTGGACGTCCAGGTCTGGTGTCTCTCCTCGAGGGAAAAACCTTTTTATAGCATTTCCCCTGATGACAGTTGTGTACCACCTGTGAGATCCTAATTTACTGAGAACTTTCCTCATGAATAAACTTTTAAATGTGATCACATGGGTTTTGCTCTTGTATTGAGATAATCATGGTGTTTCTCTTGTACTTTGTTCATGTGAGTAATTATTGATTTTTTTTTTAACGTTAACCAATTTTGTAGCCCTGGAATTAACTCAAGTGGTAGGGACGTATTTATTCTCTTTTTTTTATAGGTTGATTTAGTTTGCTAGTATTTTGTTGCTTGTTTTGCATACACCCTGAGTGGCACTGGCTCATACTTTATGAAACTGCAAATAGTAGGAATTTACATTGTGTTTCCTGCAGTTTACAGGTTTCAAAAACTTTTAACAAACGTATAGCTCAGATCACTTTGCGAAACTGCGTGCAGACAGTGAGCGTTCACATTTTGTTTTCTGTGCTTCATCTAAAGGTTTCAAAAACGTTTAACAAACAAGTGACGCACGTGGTGTTCAAAGACGGCTACCAGAGCACGTGGGACAAAGCGCAGAAGAAAGGCGTGAAGCTTGTCTCAGTGCTCTGGGTCGAAAAGTAAGTCCTCCTCTTCCTTCTCAGTAAGTACGCGACGTGTCGTGCACGGGTCACAGAACCAGCTAACGTTCCATGGGCCTTTTCTGTGCCTCTTACCTGGCAAGTCATTTACCGTCCTCGAGCCTCAGTGTCCGCAGCTGAGAGATGGGTAAAGTGTGACCCCTAGAGGAGAGGTGAGCACGCAGGCCCCGAGTGGCCTGTGCTTGGTGTGTTCAGGGAACAGTGAGAGTGAGTGTGACCAGGCAGATTGCATTAGTGGCAGGGGCTGCAGGTAACACTGTGCCACGTCCTGGGGGCGTCGACAACAGGCAGGACCAGCGCACTGGCAGGTGGGTGTCGCCCAGGCCTCTCCTAGGCTTGCACATGGCTGGCTCTTATCTCTGCGTCTTAACTGGTCTCTCTGAGTGTGTCTGTCCTAATCTCCTTTTATAAGGACACAGTCCTATTGGATTAGGGCCCACCCATATGACCTCATTTAACCTTAATTTTCTCTTTAAGGCCCCATCTCCAAATACAGCCATGTTTGGGGGCTCTTTTGGGGAGACACACCTGAGCCCAGGGCAGGAGTGTTCAGGGGGAAGCTTAGCAGGACGTTGAGGTCGGAGAGGTAGTGGGGCGTCAGACACTGTGGGAGGCGAGGCAGAAGGGACGTGTGCGGGAGCAGGCAAGCGACGGGGAGGCTGGTAATGCCGCAGGCTGGCCGCAGTAAGGTCGCATCTGTGTTCGGGTTCAGGACGCGTCTGTGACAGCCTGCCAGACTAGCCCTCCCGCGGGTTGGGATGTGAGTGCAGAAAGCGGGGCGTCGGGCCATGTGCGGCTTTGGCCCTAGGACCGGAAAGGGGGGGTTTGCCGTCCCCGAGGGGGGAAGGCCCCCCCGGAGGACCAGCCTCGGGGGGAGGAGGAGCCCCCTGGATGTGCTCGTGGGGTGTGTGTCAGGCACCTGCGTGGGGGTGCCAGGGGCTGGAGGGGTGAGTGTGGGGCTCCTGGGCGAGGCTGGAGACGGGACGCGGCCCGCTCCGTTTCCAGCTCCGACGGGGAGCCTGGAGTCCGGACGTGCCCTCCCAGAGGGCATAGGTGGTGGGGAGGGAGGAGGGTCCGGGTGGGGCGCCCCCGTGGGGGGTGGAGGACCAGTGAGGGGGTTCCAGACGGCAGGTGAGGAGAGCTTCCAAGGGGAGGGCATACAGGCTGCATATAGTCCGGTCTGAGGTCGGCCCTGGGGTCGGTGGGGTGGGGGCTCTGGGGTCTCCACCCGCAGTTAACAGTGGATTCGGGGGACCGGAGAGGTCAAGTAGAAGTGGGGGCTGTCGAGCCCTGAGGAGGGACGGGGAGCGGGGGCAGTACCTGGGGCAGGGAGGGGTGCGGTGGGGAGGGTTGTCTGAGATGGAGAAGCCACAGCATCTCCGGGCTGGTGGATGGAGGGGCGTTTTCTGATGCAGAGGCAGGAGGAGATTTGCACGAGCACCTGCATTTCTCATGCCGCCGGCTGGGGGCTGTGGGGCTGGACTAGCAGACAGTCAGTAGAGGGGTCACCCTCTGTAGCCCATCGGTTGTATGGGATCGGGCTGGATCACTGCCTGGGGACGGAGGGAGTGCAGCGTGCAGGGGACAGTTGCTGCTTGAGCAGACGGAGGAGAGTGACCGATGACCGTCGAGAACGGAAGGGGAGAGGCGCGGGAGCTCTGAAGAGAACGCGTGAGACCGTCGTCCAGGAGTGTGCGGGACTGGACGGGTCTGGGACGCGTCCGACAAGGACGACTGGGCAGGACTCGCGGCTGGCGTCGGGGTGGCCGTGAGCTGAACGGGAGGCCAGAGGAGCAGGCCGGCTGCTCGTCCAGCAGCCGCAGCGGGGAGGAGCCGAGGGTCCTGGATTCAGGCAGCGGATCTTAGGGCGTTGGGGGGTTGGCCTTGAACAGGGGCTGTGTTCAGGAAGAGGAGGCTGTCTGCAGAGTCCCGTGCTGGAGAAGTGCGGGTTACGGAGGGCAGGCCGGGGAAGTGGAGTCAGCCCCGGTCCAGCTCTTCACTAGCCCCCTCCCCTTGCCGGGAGGGTTGGCCTTGAGGTCGTTCTGGGTTTAGGGGTGCCCAGCCGCAGTGCACGCTGCGAGTCCGCAGACCTGGAGGGGCCGCGGCCCGGCTCCCCAGAGACTGACTGACGTCCTTCCCAGCGCCACTCCGCGCATCTCCGGCTTGCTGTTGTGTCTTGTTTCCATTTATCTCAAAAGATCTTCTCATTTCTTTAGTTTCTTTAACCCGTGGGTTACTTAGGAGGTTCTTGTTCACTTCCGCCATGTTGTGAGATTTCCCCGACTTCATTCCGTTTTGGATATCTGATTGGATTCTGCTGTGGTCAGAACACAGTTTTATTATTATTTCGGTCCTTCTAAAGTGACCGGGGCTGGTTTCGTCCCCTGACGCGGGGTCTGCCCGGGAGAAGGCCGTGTGCGCACTCGAGGAGACGGCTCTGTGCTGGCAGGTGGAAGGGGCGTCTGCGCACGCTTTTCTGTCACACCTGCACTGGTCGGGTTATCCGCTCTTAACTCGATCTGTTTAGTTGTCACGCCCATCACCGGATGGGGCGTCAGTCCCCATATGTTACTGTCGAGTTTAATCAGATGACAACAAATTCTCTTAGTTTTCCTTTATCTGAAAATGTCCTTCCTTCATCACCGTGACTGACTAATATTCTCCGTGGGTGTGCGGCTCCAGGCTGACAGTCCCCCAGTCTCCTGTCCCCTGGTCTCCTGAGAAGCTGTCACCGTTCAGGTCATTTCTCCATTGTAAGTGTCCTTTGTCTCCGGCTTCTTTCAAGTTTTCTCCTTATCTCCGATTTTCAGAAGTTTGAGTGCTGTTAAATTTATTCTGTGTGGATTTCGTTGAGCTTTTTGAATGTATAAACTATTAGTTATTGGCCATTATTTCATTAGATAGTTTTTCCTTCCCGTGTCCTCTGTCTCTCTCCTGCTCTGATTAGCTGCTTAACAGGGACTGGCGAAGTTTTTCCGTAAAGGGACAAATAGTGACTATTTTAGGTCTTGTGGACCATATAGTGTCCATTTAAGTAAACTCGTGTGTGAAGGGAGCCCTAGAGAAGAAGCAACCGAACGGGTGTGGCTGGTCGCAACAAAACTTTATGACAACATCTGGTTGTGGGCCAGCCCTCCTGTGTGATACAGCCTTTGACATTTTCCCTCTCGTCTCTGATGCCCTGGTTTTTATTATTTTTCAGTCTCTTTATTTTTCTCGTCTCTTTTTTTCAAGTTGATTGGCTCCATCCACTCTGTTCCGTCATTAAGTTCACTCAGTACATCTGTTTCAGGCAGTTTTCATTTATTGCTTGTGTAACTGCATGTCCGTGTGCGGTGTTGTGCGGTTGAGATTTCCTCCTGGCTCGGCTTTTGGTTCTTCGTTGACAAGTGTACTTTCCGTTTCCTCGCGGAGCGTAGTTACAGTAGTTCCTCTGATCACCGTGTCTGATCGTTTCAGCATTCTCGTGTTGGCATCTGTTGGTGGTGGTTTCCTTGAGACTGTGTCACATTTTCCTGGCTCTTCATACGACAGATAACTTAGGGCTCTATTTCGGACATTGTAAATATTTACATAGACTGTTTTCTTACATTGCCCCAGAGAGCACTGACGGTTTCGTGTCAGCAGGCAGTTAGCGGGTTCAGCTTTAAGATGGAGTGTCGTGTAATCCTGTGCTGGGGGTCCCCGGAGATGCCTCAGCTCCCTCAGCCCCAGCGCAGGGCGCGTCAGGCGTCAGCGGGGACCGCAGCTTCTGTGCCCACCCTGAGGCTCCTCCTCCCTGTCCTTCTCACTTCCGGCATCCTAGCCCCCTTCTCTGGGGCCCTGGGGGCCTGGGCTGCCCCCCCTAGTTTCCTTGGCCTTTCTTCCCTCGGGCCGTGAGCCGCCCACCCCGCCCCTCCCACGGACATGTCACTGGTTTGCCTCCCGGTGCAGGCCCAGGAAGTGAGGACAGGCCACAGGTATTTTGTTTCCTTTTTTGTTTGTTTTTCAGATTATTAGAGGTATGGCTTAAAGCTTTTCTGGAGGAGGTTTGGTTAGGACTGAACACAGCTGGAGCCTGGTGCCTCTTAACCCATCTGATGCCGGTCTTGCTTTTCCCCCTTATAAATTAATTTGGTTTTTCTGCTTGGGGACGCAACGATGTTTTTTTCCCCTTTCAGAGTCTAATAGCTTTATTTTAATGTCTCAGATTCAGTGGATCATTTCAGTTCTAGGCTGGACTTTTAACAGGTTCAGGTCTATATTCCTGTGAAATTCTCTCGGGTCATGGTTTTAAACGTCAGTCGGTTGGTTTCGGTGACGTCAGTCATCCGTGCGTCGGGCTTCCTGTACTTGGCTTGCCTTTCAGCTGTTTTGACTAAGCCTTTTGACTTCATCTCATTTTTGTTTTTTCCCCATTTTTCCTCCGTATTCTTTACTGAATTTCCATGTGAAGCTGCCTTCTTTGACGTGTTATAATGCAGTCTTCATCTCCCAGGTGGAGTTCCATCAGCTTGTGTTTGCGTGTCTTCCTGTTTTCTGTTGTTGTTGTTGTGGTTCTTCTGTTTTTATGTTTATGGCTCCAGAAGTGCGTCACCCATCTGGATGGATACCTGTGGCCTGCCCTCACTTCCTGGGTCTGCACCTGGAGGCAAACCAGTGACATCTCCTGGGAGGGGTGGGGTGGGCGGCTCACAGCCCGAGGGAATGGATGGATCCCGGGGCCCGTGGGTGTCTCCCAGACCTTCAGGTGCGAGGGTTGTGTTGCATCCACCTTCAGCTTTGTGCCCTTTTTGTTTTTTTTGGTAGGAAGAGGGGTGTTCTTCAGCTGAAATGGATTGAGTTGCATTTTCTTCATTTTAGATGGTTTTTACGGACACATTCTGCTTTGTTCCGTTCTGCTCGATCCCCCTTCAGAATCAGTGCTTCCCAGAGCGCACCGCCTGCGGGCCTGCGCACACGCCGGCCCCTTGCTCGCAGGGGCGCCGTGACCCACGCCTGTGTTCTGGCCTTTCGCGTGGGCTCCCTCTCGGGGTGTGTTTGCCACCATCTGCGTCCCCCGGACCGTACCCTCCACTCTCTGTGGAGCCTGAGGCCTCCTCTCCCCCGCCTTCTGCCCCCGCAGACTCGCCGTTGTGCTGGGATTGGCGTGGCTTTTCCCTGGCAGGCTGTCTGAGGTTGCGCTGGGGCATGTCTCCGATCGGTGAGGGCGATTGGTGAGGGCGTGGGTCATCTATGTCCTGAAGTGTATTTTTCTACACAAGGGCGTGTGAGGGAAGATTCAGAATCACGCGGCCATCCTCCTTCCTCTCCCTCATCTCCTCGTGCAGTCCGTGAACACGGCCTGCGGGTGCACCGCGGCTAGGTCTCCCCGGTCTCTGTCGCCGCTGTCCCCGCTTAGTGCAGACAGCTGTCCGCGTCCCTCGTCCCTGCAGTAGCCTCCTGCTGTCTGCCTTCTGCTTCGTTTCTTGAACGTTGCCAGAGCTTCACTTAAATCAGGTTCATCGTCTTAAGAGAGAACGTGGTTCACGGTTAAGAGGCCTCGAGCCGCGAACGGCGGTCCGCAGACCCATCCAGCCCGTCACCCCGTGGTTTTCTCGTGGCCCATGAGCTGACAGTGGTTTTTACCGTTTTAAGAGATTGGGAAGAGGTAAAAAGAATATTGCACGACACATGGAAGTGATGTAAAATCCAGATCTCCTCGTCCACGAGTCGTTTTACTGGAACAGCCGAGCACATCGACTGTGTGTTGTCACTACTGCTTGTGCACTGCACCTGCAGAGTGAGTAACACGACAGAGACCACGTGTCCCGCAGAGGACGAGTGCACCCCACCGCCCTCTGCAGGGACGTTAGCTGCCCCTGGCTTAGAGCTGCCTGACTCGTCTGTCCCCGTCGTGCCTCGGCCTCACCGCTCCCCGCCCGCGTCCCCGCCTGTGTCACCCCGGTGTCCTGGTCTCTATACACGGCCTCAGCCGGGCTGTTTCTCTGTGTGTGCCGCCTGGAGCTTGCCTGGCCTTCCCGTTTGATGCACCCGACTCCCTCACGTGGGTCCCCTTCCCTGTCCCCCGATCTGGAGTAGAGCCCGCTTTGTTACCGTCTCGGCTCCCCGTTTCCTTTTCGTGCTGTGAACACTGAGTTTCCTCGCCCGTTCTGTCTCTGCCTGCCTGTCTGCCGAGTCATGGGCTTAGGTCTTTCCGTGACAGTGTGACGTCTGAGTGCAGCCACCATGTGTGTCTTGTGTCATGGTTGTGTTTCCACTCAGTATCTGAGCACGTTGCTGGCTCACAGTAGGTGCGCGATCGATGGCTGTCCTGACGCGGACGTGCAGAGGAGGCTTTACTTAGCGCTGGCTCAGAGATTCCAGAAGATTCCTCAGAGGAGGCGGCTCGGCCTACACGTAAAAGACTGTGCAGGACCGTGGAAGGGGAGGGGACAGAAACACTGACTTCTGCTGGAAGTTTGAAGTTAATGGGCTGCTTGGACAGACATATAAGATGACAGGCACCCCCGCACTTACGTGAGGCCTGTCGCTCCCTCTGCTGAATCCTGCCCCCCATTCCCTTCCCTCCCTGTCCCCCTCTTTCTGCCCCCAGTTAGCCCTTGTTTCTAAGGGCTCATGGCAGCGCCAAAAAATGTCTAAATTTACCCAAAGGCAATTTCGTAAGGTCCCTTTAAAGTGAACTTAATTGCATGTTTAATACAAATGCTTTTTTTAAATTAGTGTTTGTTGTAATGCGATCAGACTTTAATTATAACAATTACTGAGTTTTAGGTTTTCTTTGCTATCTTGAAAACATACACTTTCTTTTGAATCAATGTATTTGTACTTAAACGTGTTTCTGTTTTTAAAATGAAAAAAAAAAAATCCTCTCCTAATCTACCTTATTTTCTCTCCCCTCATTTGGGGGAACCGTTTCATTGAGAATCGGGTACTCTTTCTAAATGCACAGGAAACATGCACGTGTACGTTTGCATTTGTATGGATGCCAGTAGAAATAGGTTTCGTCGTGTATGGCCTGCAGGCTCTTTTAGTCAACGGTGCATTAGAGAACATCTCCCATGTTTGCACACAGACATTGATCTCATTGTTTTAGCACATAAGCGATCTTTTGTAACAGATAACCTGTCATTTATGTAACTGACTTAACGAGCATGTAGCGTTTTCATTTCTGTTCTTCTCATGAGATCAGGCCTTTGCGTCGGTTTAAACTCCAGAAGGGGACCCTGGCGTCCGGAGGGCTCGCGTGTTTCAGTCCGCGGTCGCTGCTGTCGAGTGATCTTCTGGGAAGAGAGTGCTAACTCTCATTCTTCCCTGGCAGCGTTCAAGAGCGCCTGCCTGTGTCCCCAGTCATCAGTCATACCGTGAATGACCCGTCTTTTTATTAGCTTTCCTACTTTGTAGGTAATGACAAGTGGATCTTGTTTCCTTGATTCTTAGTGACTTGAACTTTCTGAAACAGAGCGCAGAGGTGACAGCCACGCTGACCTTTACTTTGTGTGACATGTGTCTGTCTCTTGTTAACGGTGAGGTGACGGCCCATGCAGGCCGGGGCTCAGGTTTTCCAGCAAAAACGAGCAGTACACACGAAAGGTCCCTAGGTGTCGCTAGAACCCCATTCTGTCGGGTTATCTCAGTTTTCTTCTCAAAGCGCAGACAGCTGTACGACAGCCACTGGCTTTTCCTTCGGACGCTGGACACTTTAATTCTGCAGGAGGAAGGAGTAAAAGTCAGGGGAGTAAAGGTCAGCTTGACTGGCACCTGTAAGTTCTGTCGTGGTCGTAAAGACACATTTTTTCGACAACCGTAAACTGGTGGAAGCACAGGTCCCAGGTGCCCGTCTTCGCCCGTCGGAGCGTGTCTCTGCCTGGGACCCGCCCCCTGGGCCGCGCTTCCTGCGGACTGGCATGCCCCGCGCCAGCCCGCTCTCACGAGCTTTCCCGTAGCAGGCGCCCCGCTCCGTGGGGTCACGTCCGGCCCTCCGCCCTCTGGAGCCCGTCCCACCCGTCCGTGGCCTCCGTGCCCTGGCTCCCGTGGCAGATCGCAGGCCTCAGCTGGAGGGGGCGGGGGGGCTCTGCTGTCGCCTCGTGGGTTTTTCTGAGATCTGTGCCGTTACAGGGACGTCCTGGAAGCGCTGCTAGGTTCTTAGTGTCCCCTCTCTGTCCCCAGCCCAGTGAACTCCCCCACCCCCCACCCCCAGCCCAGGTAATGTAGCTCGAGGGGGCACCTTCACAGCGCTTCAGCAGCTGTCCCTTGTCATGTGTGCTCTCGGCTCCCGCCTTATTCATCGCTTATGGCTCGTTACTATTGCTGTGCCTTTTAATGCCGGGGGAAGCCTGTTTGCGTTGGCTTCCGTGGTGGCTTCACGCGCCCTGTCCTCGGGGCACCTCTCTCTGTGGCGCAGCAGTGTCACGCAGGCTCCCCGTCCCCTCTTCCCAGTCCTGGGGTCCTCCAGCTCTCCACGGAGCTCTGGCTCCTGAGATCCGGTGCTGGGCCTGCTCGTCGCCCTCTTGTGGACAGTTAGCGACGTGCATGTATCTCCGTTCAGTTCTGGGACCATCCGGATAGTGAATCCCAGAGACCCCGATACCTGCAGTTCCCGCCCAAACCCAGGGGGCTCATCCCAGCCCCCGCCCCCTCCCTGTATGCAGACCCCTCCTCACAGGGCCTCCTCTCCACACCTTCACAGGGGCCCTGTCCCCACCCCTCTCCCTGCCTGGGCACACACGCACCCCGTGTGGACCCCCCTTGGGCTCTGGGAAGCCCGCCACGCATACGCCTGTTTACCCTGAAGTATGTCTAATGGCACGTGTGCTGACGCCTATATGAGCACCGTTCTGCAGTGTGCTGCAAGCGTGTGCCTGCCTCTCACGTCTACTCTTAAGAAAACACCAGATAGACAAGATTTGGGAACGCTGAATTTATATTGACTTTTGTATTTGGTAATGTGCATACTTATTTTGAAAAACATGTCTGTTAAAATGGCCTGCGCATGGATTCCTTAAATCGCTAACTGACAGACGGGGAGATGTAACGCTTTGCGAATGTGACGGAAACAAACGCTCATCAGATGATGCCATTCCTCTCACGCAGGTGCCGGACAGCCGGGGTGCACGTCGACGAGTCCCTGTTTCCTGCGGCTAACGCTCCTGCACGCTGGCCACACCTGAGCAAGAAGAAGGCAAGTGCCACTGCAGCATGTTCAGTGGCGGATGTGAAGTCGTTCGTTTTCTTTTTCCATTCCTAGGAAACAAAACTTAGAAATGTAGTTAACAGTTGTCCTCAGTATTGCTACTGATGGTATCGTTCTTTGCACACAGCATTTTTTTACTTAGTTAGAGATTATTTCAACCCTATGAATGCTTCGACATAATTTGCAAGACACGGAAGAGGCTGCAGTTGGCCAAGAGAACACTAAAATTAGTTTTAGTTTTTGGGGTTCCATGAGAACCCCCGTTAGAGGGGAGACTCGGAGACTCTCTCCAGCCCGGACTGCACGCTCCCTCTGGGCGTCGCCAGCTTTTCTGCCACCAGAAACAGATACCTGATGGCCTTTGGTCTCAGACGAGCCCGTGCTGTGGTGGCCGAGCCCCCCAGCGTCCAGATGGTCCCCTCCGGTTCTGGGTGACGTCAGGCCCTCAGTCCGTTTACTCTCCTCTGACATGTTAAGCAATAGTGTCTGTTGTTTTAAAAATAAAGGGTTTCTTTTAAACACATCAAAATACAAGCACATGTATTTTCGTCGTAAGACATTTAGCAAACACGTAAAATATGAAGCAGACGTATCTCGATTTCCCTTTTCACAGAATAAGCAGTTTTCGGTTTAACTTGGTTCCTCACGGGTGGGACGGTCAGAGCACGTGTGTCATGCTCCGGGCGTTCTGTGTCCCCAGCGCCACGGACCTGGTTGACCCGGCCCGCTGCGTGCGGGGCAGGCACGCAGGCGGTTCCTGTCTGCGGGAATTAACCCTCCCGACCTGCAGTGCCGTCCACTCAGCCATCGAGTCTATTTCTGTCGCCCCCTAACGGTCAGCTCTGGGATCGCTAGGGTCTTTGCTTTGAGACCAGTGCCTGACACTTGGGGTTTTATTAACTCGTGGGATGAGCAGCTCACTGAAGGAGCCAGACACTAAACCGAGAGCCACCTGCTATGAGCTTGCTTCCCTTGAGATGGGGGCGGAGGTGGTGGGGGCTGCCCAGGTGGACACAGCCTGAATCCCGAGAGAGGATTCAGACGCGGCCAGCCCTCTAGGCTCTGGGAGCGCGCTCAGGTGTGTGGGCGGGTGAAGGCGGTGGGATGCTCCGTTCAGTGTTTGTGGGGCGGCGGGGCCCCGCAGAGCTGCCGCAGGAGAGGGTGGGGGCGCTGTGAGCAGAAGGCGCCTTAGGACAGGCACGTTCCTCTGATGGTCAGACGAGGAGGGTCACCCGGCTTTCTGAAGGGCATTTGCCTGGGGCTTCCTGTGTTTGCGGTTTCCTCATTTTGTGCGTAGAGTTAAAGTTTTTGGGTTTCACTGGCTGAGTGCAGTCACTGTGACCTCAAGACAGTAAGGCACGGTTGAAGAATAACGTGTGTGTTTGCCTTTGGTAGTTATAAAGTAATTGCTTTTGTGTTGTATTACCGTGCCATGGTTTTTGTGGGGTGGGGAGATAGGGTGAGAGCAGTACAAATAAGGAAAGAGACATTAATTTTATTTAAGAACTTCCACGGAAATAAGAAAGCTGGGATACGGAAAAGGCCCAGAAAACGTGGCTACTTGTACTGTCGACCCTTCATTCCGTCTGAAAATCCTATCCATGTTTTTACAGTTGCATAAAAAGAGGTAGATGTCACCAATTCACATAGTGCAGAAAATACCTTTTTAAGGAGATTTTATTAATGTTATACAAGATAGCTGACAGGGGACACAGGTTAGTGCCTGTCTCGTACAGTTGCGATACCGCATTAATTTTTATGTTCTTTTTTTGCGCAGCACAAGTGTATGCAGCCCAAAGATTTTATTCCTAAAACACCCGAAAATGATAAGAGACTTCAGAAGAAATTTGAGAAAATGGCCAACGAGCTACAGAGGCAGAGAACGACGCTCGGTAAGCAACGAGATCGTGGCACGATCCCGTGCATCGTGTTCGTGCGTCCAGCGTGGTTCGCCCGGCGACCAGGGGCGTCCAGGGCGACATGGCCGAGGGAGCCGCATGGTCCTGGCCTAGGCCTTTGCCTTCTCGCTGGTCACAGGGTCCTCGGGGAGCACGGCGCTTCTGCAGCTGCGTCCCCGTCTGTAAGTGGGCGCAGACGCCCGCTGCGCTCTGTCCGGGAGAGGTCGAGCGGGTAATGCCCGTGTTGAGCTCAGCGTGGTCCTGGCACGGGCCAGCGCTTCGTCAGCGTCGGCCAGCAGCTGTGGTGGCGGGTGCTGATGGTGGCGGTGGCGCCGATACAGCGTTGCCGGTAGCAGGTGGTGACGTTGGAAGGGAAGAGGATTGGGGGGTGGGGGGAGCTTCCTTAAGAGGAATCACGTTGCTGAAGTAGGAGGGCATTCTTTGAGCTTAAAATCGGATTTCGTTTCTTCTCAGACGATGACAGACCTGCTCTCCTGTTTGACTCGGACGGTTCCCTGATGTACAGCCCCGCAGCGAGAACGCACGGCAGCCATCACAGCGCGATGGAGAGGAGGCTGCAGGAGATGAAGGAGAAAAGGGAGAATCTCTCCCCCACCTGTAAGCGCCCGCCTCTGAGACGAGCGTCCTGAGGCAACCTGTGGGAAGGTTTCCTGTCCTTCTCCCTGGGTGTTCTAGTGTGTCTGTCCTGACTCAGACAGCTTTTACCCTGTTTCAGGGTGGACTCTGCTGCTGTTTTCTCTCAGAAACTCTTACGCTGCGTTAGTATCTTTAAGCACTTTCTGGGGGCAGAGTGTTCCCCAGGTGGAGCTAAGACCATTCGCTGTAGTTACTTTGCAATTTTTAATACCTTTGGGATTTTTAAATTAAAAAGTAAGTTGATCAGGTCCTCTCTTTTGAAAGAATTTGCTTTAGATTTGGTACCTAATGCATCAGTTCTTCTATTATTTAAATTCTTAATTTACATAAATACGTTTCCGTAAACCACCCAGTGTATGGTTCATGGTGACTGTCCATCTTGGTTTCTCTGCAAAGTGGTCTGTAGTGCTGATGTGGAATCCATCCGTTGGAGCCCTCTTCGGGGCGCGTCGCCCTAGTGACGCGAGGGTTCCGGTCGGTGGGAGGCACCCCGCTAGCGGAGCTCCGGGGGAATGCCGTTCCCACGCTTCAGCACGTGGTGGTGAGGGGTGCGCGGGCGTCGGCCTGCGACGTTGTTGCTTTGCGGTGTTCATTCTGTCACTTCCTGCATCCAGCACAGTTTGAAATGCAACCGCAGAAAATTTTATATTCTGTCTCGTCTTGTTTTCCTCATTTTGGTTTATTCTCATTTTCTAATTCTTAAGTTTTCTCAGAAAAGCATCTTTTTGATTTTCTTTGAAAAACATCTTTGGATACGAGACCAAAACAACTCGTTTCTGGTCTGTCATGTGCAGAGCCTTTGAAGAGGGCACTTTGGACCTTTTTTGTGAAACCTCTGATCCCCCGTGAAACCTCTGATCCCCCGTGAAACCTCTGGGTTTCTTGACGGTGGCACTATTGACGCCTTGCTGGCGTGCTGTCCTGTGACAGCATCTCTGGCCTCCACGCACCAGATGCCAGCCAGCAGCATAGCTCATGTCCGCACCCCAGGCCCCGACACGGGACGGTGGGCCATGTCTGCGGACGTTACCGCGTGTCTGCTGGGCCCCCAGGTCGCCCCTGTGTGAGGCCACTGCTACGCTCACAGAGTGACTCTGGTGCCAGCGTCTTTGGGGACCCATCTTGCTGGGTCCGTGCAAGATGGCTTTTTACGATGCTTCCTAACTTTAATTATCCTGTGCTTTACTCCTTCTTCATACTCTGATTTATACAGATTATGGTTTGCAATTCTCATTATTTGTCATAAGTTTCGGTGAGACCTTTTGTGCTTACTGTTTGGCGGTAGGTCTGGCATTTGAAGTGCGAGGCGCGGGTGTGTGCGTGTGTGCGTGTGTGACGTATGCGAGCGAAGGGAGTGGCTTCCCGTTGGCTTAACCTAGAGAGCATCAGTGCCGTATCTGATGAAACGTTTGATTGTTCCCAGCTTCCCAGATGGTTGAAAAGTCTTACGATGACCCAGCTAACTCCTCCTGCGAAGCTTCCTCGGACGTTTCACAGGATGTTTTAAGTTCAGGTAAAATTATTTTTTGTGCTGTATGTAAGCTTTGAGAATATTATGTTTCTTCTTTGGAATTTTGACACTGAGAAGACCAGTTAGTTAAAAACGAGAATGAATGATTTCACCCTGAAATTAGGTGTTGAATTAAAAAAAAGGTATCATAATAAAATTAAGACACGAGAAAGTACAGGAGTTAAACTTCCTTTTTGGTTCCTGTGATTTTTCTCTGAGGCGTTTGCTTTCTTGGCCCAGAAATCAGTTGTTCATTTTTTTTTAATTCTTAATGATCTTAAGTGAACGAACCTGCACGGGGTGGACTGCAGTACGGAGAAGAGGAGGAGAGCTGAGGGAAAATTGTTTCACACCATGTGTAATGACTACATGACGCGATCGATGGGGTCAGTGACCTACTTAGATGTCCCCAAAAAAACCGGGAGTAGCTCTTCTGTACTAACGACAGTGCTTCAGTCAGTAGTCAGCTGAAAACTACTTTTAAAATTGGAACTGCCTTTAAAAATTCTTGCTTTATTGGTATTTTCCAGATGAGGCCCTTGCTGGCGTCCGGCATCTATCCTTCGATGAGCTCTGCGGGCACTCCGGACGTGGGGGTCAGGAGAGGGGGCTGGGAGCAGCCGCCGCCGGCACCAGCGATGCGCCTGAGGCCTGGCCCGTGCCCAGAGCCAGCGGCGTCCGCGCGTGGCCCTCCCCCGGGCACCTCTGCGCCCCGACTGTGCCCGAGGCGGAGAGTGGCCCGTCCAAGGGAGAGGCGCCTGGGCGGCGAGGTCCCGAGGGCGGCGCTGTCACCGCCACCCCTTCCGGCCAGCAGCCGTCCCGGGGAGCGTCTGAGGAGACGTCCAATGAGAAGGAGAAGGACAGCGCGCGTCCTGTGTCCCCTGCGGCTGAGGGCCACCGTGCGGGACAGCCCTGGCCCGGGAGCGCCCCGGCGAAGAGGAAGAGAGCGCCAGAGCCCCTCGAGCCGTCGGGGCGGCAGAGACCAGCCAAGAGGAGGAGCAGGAGGCCCCCCGGGTGGGAGCCACCAACGCAGGAGTCGGGGGGCAGCGCGGGCGGCGCGCCCGCCTCCTACGCGTCCTCCTACGATGACTACTTCTCGCCGGACAACCTGGAGGAGAGGGGCGCGGAGACCTGCGCGGGGCGCACGCCGTCCCCATCCCCGGGCCCTGCCCCGCCCGACCGCCCGGCCGGGCTCTCTAGGAGAGGAGGGAGAGCAGGCGTCCTGGCGACCTGCGACCTGTCCTGCATCGGCGGAGACGCGAGGGCCGGTGCCGCGGCCGGCTGGACCGCGGGGCGCGGGGGCGCTGCGGGGGCCCCCGGGTGTCAGGACGGAGGAGCCGGGGGCCCTGCCGGGGGCAGCTGCGCCACCGTGGCCGCCGAGCTGGCGGGGAGCGCCCGCGGAGCCCCCCGGGGCCGGGCCGACGCGCTGCCCGCGGGAGGGCGCCGCGGACACGCGGAGGAGCCGCTGGGCCTGGAGGCCGCGCGGAGGGGAGATGCCGCCGGGCGCGAGGCGAGCCCCCCTGCAGGTGAATCTCGCAGGGGTGCGGGGGCCCTGAGCTGAGTTGCGGAGGGGGCTGTCCTGCGCCGCGCTCCGCAGGGGGCGGGAGTGCTCAGGGCACCGGGACCGTCTGAGTCCCCTGCAGGGGCTGCCGCGGCGACGGGCACTAGCACAGGCCTTGCTTACGTGTATCACTTTTCCATACTTAAAACGTCTTTTTCCCCCTTTTTAACATTTTAAAGATCACGTGGCTGATATTCAGTGATGAATTCTTTAGGGACACCTGGCTTATCGCCACCCTGTGGAATTTATAGCCTCATTGGTCCACTCTGCATTTCTCCAAGGACGTTTCTGTGCTTTGTTCAGGCGGAAAGCAAACGTGGCAGGTGGTGTGAGCGGTCGCCGGCCTGAACGTGCCTGTGGCAGGCGGCCCTGTGATGGCCGCCATGCCCTGGGGCCTGCCAGGACGGTTTCCGAAAACCGCAGTTTATAACAGTGAGGCCGTGGATTTCACAAGGGAGCTAGGGGTGATGTAAGCCTTTGATTTTCTTAAAGAAAAGGGAAGGTCTGAAAGAACTGTGGAAATCTGTTATCAATATTTATTTTGAAGAAACCTTGGGTAGTGTTAGCTTTAAAGAAATAGTTAAAATTATTCCTTAGGTAAGTCGTTCACTATAAGTGGCCTTATTCAATTTATTTATTTTGCCTTGAGTATGTCATTTAAATAGATTTTTTCCGATCTTTGATTAAATTGTTGTCGTTATTAATAAACTATGTAATTGTAAAAAAGCAAAAATAGAAAACATTTTGCACTTTCTGATTTTAAGCACAGATAGGTTTCAGCGATCAAAATACAGAAATCTTGAACTTTGACCGTCTTGACCTAGATGGGTAAAGATTAGGCTAACTCTTCAATAAGATCAAGTTTATTCATCATTATTTCTCTATTCTTTGAGTAGTTGTAACTGCCCTTTTCCAGAAGAAAAGTTGTGGGGGTTAACATAACAGACACACTAACTACCTGTCTTTTCCTTAGACATAAATGCCCCCAAGCCATTTAACAAAAGAATTAATTTTATATGTCTTAACCTAATTTTTGTATCTTAGCTTTCTGAAAATACATAAAGTTTGACAAGAAACTTCATTTTATATTCTATTCTGCTTAATTCGTGTTGTCAAAATACTTTGAAACGACATCAACCCTAAAGTTGATTTTAAACAGTGGATGTGTAGGTGTTTGGGTAGTTAAGAATGTCCTGCTCTCAGAGCTCACGTTCTCCGTTTTTATCTTGTGTGCTTCTAACGCTGAATGACGCGCAGCTGGGACGTAAGCTGAGAACGCTGGTGTCAGGCCGGGGGTGCGCGCTGGGAGCCAGCAGTGTCAGGGAAGCGCGCGATGGCCTCGGAGCAGGTGTGCGGCCGCCCGGGACTCTCAGCACCCGCGTCCCCTGAGGGGGAGGGGCCGGGAGCCTGGGGGGGGAGGGGCGCCGTCAGAGGAGTGACCGCATTTGACTCTGACAGACACATCGGGGCGTCTCCGGGGTCACCTGTGATGTCTTTCCGAGGAGACAGGATAGCATCCATCGCGTGTCAGGACAGAGGAGATGCACATCGTCTGCTCGTTGTCGCGCCCCTTCGTTTTGTGATGATGGCCTGTCCTTCCTCGGCCCGCCTCTCCCTGGGGATCCCCGCAGCAGGGCACGTGGCCTGCCGTGGCGCTGGGCGGTCCGTCGCTGCGGAGCTGTGTGGCAGTGGGAACGCTGCACCTCAGGCTGTGCCGCTCCAGACCTGTCATGTTGGAATAAACGTCTTTTTCTCAGTGTCTGCTTCCAGTCGCGTTTACTTGTTGCCTGTCCATGTCTGCGACGGTGACGAGCGGGAAGCCCGCCCGAACGGGGTGCAGGGAGACCCAGAGACAGACATCAACGGAACAGGGACAAAGGAAGGCCCCGTTTTTTACAATAATTTTGGAATCATATCAACTGATTACTTTCTTTTTAAACTTTTATTCTCTATAGAGAACACACACATACGTGCTCATGTAACAAGCTAAATGTTGCCGTCCCACTCTGCCCACTACCTCCTTCCCTTATTTTGTTAGTTCATTTCACAACCGCCTGTTGTGCCCAGGCTCTTTCCTGGTGCCAGGAAGATGGCAGAGGGGACCGCATACCCCCACCCCAGCCTGCCACGGAGTGTGTTCGAGCGAGGAAGACACAGGATAGTAAAGGAGTGTTAGCTCGGTGTCGGGGAGTGAGCAGTGTGTGTGACGGGACCACAGAGACGCAGCTGGCGAAGGCGACACTAGCCCGCGGGCCAGGTGTGGCAGAGGCAGGCGGCAGCCTGGACCCCAGCCCGAGGAGACAGCAAGTACAAGACAGCAGGAATGACAGAGGCCACCGCAGCGCCGACTCTCTGGGCTGAGGGACGCCTGGCAGGAAACCGCTCACAGCCCCCAGAAAGCAGCCCCTCCGGCCCCCCGTCCTGGTGAGACTCAGGGCGGTTTCGTTTGGTTTTTAAGTGTGATGAGACGCCATTGGGGGGTTAAACAGGAGAAACCCCGTCTGATTTATGCTTTAAGTGTAAGCCTGGTTGCTTGATGGAGCACATACTGGTTACAGTGTCTGCCAGAAAGTCACTGTGACAGGTCAGGGTGTGTGTGTGTGTGTGTGCAGACAAAGTGCAAGTAGAGGTTTTAAGGGGATGTTATTGCATGCACAGGATGAGATCCTGTTGTCTTAAAATGTGCTTTTAAAAAATGTCGGATTTCCATATTTTCGTATCAATAGAGCATTAGAATACTTCATTATTTAAGTCTATTTCAGGGGGTTTGTGAAATTTTCTATAGTGAATCAGTGAATATTTTAGGCTTTGTGGACCAGGAGGCAAAATCAAGATAATATAAATTCATAACGAGGAAAAAAAACTTTCACAAAAATTTTATTGGCAAAACTCGTAATTGAGTACAGCTTTTTGTAATAAGTCTAAGGAGAATTCTGTTTTGGGGGGTGACATAACTTCACGACATCGGGGGGATAGTCTTGGCCAGAGACCTGGAGTGAGGACTCGGTAACGGATGGCATTGTGGGTGAGGAGAGAGCTGGTGACACCCGTGGACACAGCGAGAGTCACCGCGAGGCGGGAGGGCCGGGAGCAGCGCCGAGGACACGTCTCCTGGGCCGTGGCGAGGGATAAGGCCCACCCGCCCTCCCCCACGTGCCCCCGGGGTCACTGCACCCTCTCAGCTGCTCAGTTGGCTGGCAGCACCCTTCAGGAAGACGTGTCAGTAAGTCATGGAACTGAGTTTGTAAAATGACCTCTTAACCACACGAGACATTTATTTGTATCGTTTTGTGAAAATGTGAAACCACATCATTAGCTATTTGCGTCTTTCCTAATTTTACAAAGTTACAAATTTTCTGGATCGTTACGTTTACCAAATGCTTTGCAAACTGTTTCGTTTGTCCTCGGCCGTTAGGGAATCTTTGTGAGGTAGATCCGAATTATAGTTTCAGTCTACTAATTTTTATGCACTCTCGCTTTAAATATATTTAAAAAGAATAATGAATAAATAGTGTGTACGACTAAAATTCTAATATTCTAAATACTTTTAATCTTTGATCTTAAAGATGAAAAACATTGCGTCCATAGCCTGCCCTGGGCGTTGGGCATTCTTGGCATCTTCCAAAAGTGATTGTTGAATGTAGTGGAAAGTAATGGGTGGATGGTGGATGGATAGATAGACGGGTGGGCGGATGGGTGGACGGTGATGGGTAGATAGACGGGTGGGCGGATGGATGGTTGGGAGGATGGATGGATGGATAGACAATCTTACCTTCAAAATGAGTCAAAGTGAGGAATTTAGCGTAGCTAGACCTTAGAACCAACTATCCACCGCAGAATCCCTGTCTTCGTGGCCTGCTAACCCATCTGTGGCAGGTAATGTCTTCATTCGGCGAGCCGAGGCCTCGCTGGGGTTGGGCAGTCGTCTGGGCCCGAAGTGGGACTGGGAGAGAAGTGACGAGTCAGGTGGAAAAGCTTGCTGAGGGGGTAGTGGCATCAGCATGTGGTGGGTTCGAGTCTCCAAAGAGATCAAGTATCAGGGTTTATGGGGTTTCAGAACCTGGCATGTTTAGGGCCCAAGTTGCACATTACCACAACGAATTTGAACTTAAAATATTTAACCATTGTTCTGCATTTTGTTTTCACTTTGCCGGAACCCTGTTTTTTGAAAGAAGACTTAAACTTCCAAGTCAGGCCCTTCAAACTTAATCATATCTTTTTAGAGCGTTCTATTTTATTTGAAGTATCTGCAAAGCAGGCATTCTCAGATCACGTGATTTTTAACTTCTGGTGGTACTTATTTTTCCTCACATTCGTTTGTCTACGTCAGCATTGTCTACTGGGTTGTAAGGTCCCCGAGTGGGGACAGTATTTGACACTTTGCATCTCCAGTGGGCAGCCCCTGATGGTTAGGTATTGTTGATGAGTATGTCAGTGACGAGTGGGCTGATGGTGAAGGTCATGACCGTCTCCTGGCTGTGGCCGGGACATAAGTGTCCTCTGGGCTTCTATATGCAAATCCCATTGAGACCACGTAGGCGGTGGCTGGTTTTCTTAGTCCTCCTTCAAAATAACTGATTCATATGGCAGGCAAACGGGGGAGGGACAAGTGGAAATGAAGGAGCAGTAGCTGATTCAACTAAAATACAGATTTCACACTTGGCGGGGTTCCTGAGGTTCCCACACTGTTCAGCATCTAATGAAACGGTATTTCACTTGAGTATCTTCTTTTTGGTTTGTGTGACTTCCTGGCAGAACGCTGGTGTGAAGTAGACATTTGGAGGGAGTAGAATCATCATCTATCATTTGTAGATTGAAGCCTGAAGCTTTGTGCTGAAGACTCTTCTAGAATAACTCCGGCTTACCCCAAAGCTAAGATTAATTATTCCCTCTAGTATAGAACTGCTTGCTCTGCAGAGCTGGTTTTTGGTCGTGTACAATTCTAAGAATTGGCGTTTGAATGGTACATGAGATACAGGGCATCATTGGCATCGTCAAATGGGCAAGTGGGATGCTGTAAACTAGTCCGTTGTCACCTGACAGGCACGGTTGTTTCTAACCCTTGAGTTAAATAAATTGCTTCGAATATTGGAGCGAAATAAACTCAAAGTTCTAACTAGAACTCAGCAGAAAGAATGCTGTTTATTTACAAGGACTATCCTTTCTTGTGACCAGTCACGCATAATTTTTAAACTTTTAGTTGGCTTAAGTTACTTTCGTGTTCAGTCCGGGCAAAGTTCTAACGCATCTTCAATCCCCTTGGGTTTCAGGTGTTAAAAATGGACCCCCAAGGCGTGAGGCTTTCGAAGGCTCGCGGGGAGGCTGTCAGCACCTCGTCGGACCTCGTGAGGAGTCCGAAAAGAGAAGGAAAGGCCGAAAGGTTGGTGTGTGAAAGTGTTATTTTAGACTCTCTAGCGCTGCTACACGATAAAGTTCCACCGTGCGTTCACGAGACGGAAACCAGGCCGTCCGACTTGAGGTTTGTTTTTTAAAACGGTCCGTTGCAGGTAGATAGATGTTGGGGCACTCTGCCGTTGAAACCGAGAGCCGCGAGTCGCCGTGGACGGAGCAAGCGCTCGCCACGGCTTTGCCAGCGCGTTTCCTGCCGGTGACCAAGCCGGCAGCTTCCCTGTTGTCTGTGCCACCCGGTCCCTTACCTGTGCACCGAATGAGCACCCGCCGGGTAGGACCTTCCAGGGGCCGAATCGCTGTCACGCAGCTGTGACCCCGTGTCCTTTATGCTAAACTCAAAGGGCACACACAGGTGACGGACGTCCAGTCTGGGGAGCCCCGCCGAGCCGGCCCGAGGACAGTGGCTAGTCCTGTTCTGGGTGGCACGCGGGCCTCTGGGTGGCGGTCCCAGCCTCGGCCGAGGGCCCGGCCTGGGACCAGGGGCTGGTGCGTCTGGCAGGATGCCCACGGCAGCGGCCGGTTCTCGGCAGAGCCTTGTCGTCTCTGGCCCCCTGTGGTTCTGCGGGCCTCGGGCCCGGGCGCTGGTTTTGCCGCGGGCTTGCTGCGGGGCCTCGTGCCTGCGACCTGCTTGGCGACTTCCCCCCTGGTCCTCTGCTTCTGTGAAGTCACATACACGCCTTGCCTTTGCCCCCGGCTTGTGTCCGCCCTTTAGCTCCTGATTTCATTCTGGAAGATTTCCACTGATGTCGCTTTCACTTCCCCTTCGCCCCTTACGTGTCTTTGTGACAACGGTGAACTTATATACACTGAGTGTTTACATTTACCTTACCGTGTTTTCCAGTTCTCGTCATTCCATTTGCACTTCTCTTTCAATCGTTTCCAGGGCTTTGCCAAAGTCCTCGATCTTGTCTTCCATTCCTCTGGGCACAGTCGGCGTATTTGTTTTGAAGCTGACGACCGCCTCGGCCGCCCTTAGCTTCCGTCTGGTCGGCTGTCGTTCTGGTCTCCATCCTCCGTGCGCGCTCCTCTGACGTGCCTGGCTGTTTCTGAGGCCTCTCCCCGCAGGGCCTCTCACTCCGGGAGGCCAGCTGTGCCCAGGGGACACGGGCCTCACACGCTGGCCCCCTCTGTCTCACCGTTTGCCCTCCTGCCGTGATCCGCCGTCTTGGGCCGGCAGCGTCTTCATGTCGCTGGTGTTTGCTCGTGTCTTTGCAGCCTGTCCGGCTCTCCTGACGACCCCTGGGCAGTGGGCGTCCAGGACCCCTCAGCCCACCGTCCTGGACATAATGGGTGCGTTTTTACGGCCTCCTAAAAGTAGAGACAGGACGAAACCTCCTCCGAGGGAGGAGCAGCGGCACACCCGGGCAGCAGGATTGTGACGGTGAACATTCCAGTCATGGCTGCTGAGGACACATTCAGTATCTCCGAGGGCTGAAAACAAACAAACTAACGCAGGGTTATGGCCTCTCAGAGCTGTAACTTCCATGGTGTACAACCCACTTTTAGTGGGGAAAAGTCACTTTGTAAATCAGTGAGACACTTGTTACTTTAAATAGATGTTGATACGTTTGTTAAACCTCTCTTATCTTGAGAATCCAGTTAAGCGATTTCATTACACCCATGAGCTTAGCTTGTAACAGGTAGGTCACTGACAAAGACGTTCTGTCATCTTTCCAGGGGAAGAAATATACAATGTTACAATAAATCTTCACCTATTTGTTGCTGGTTTAATATTGTCACACATAGAGCCAGAAGCTGCTAACTGTAAGATTAATGCCAATAGTGTGGTAAAAACAGGAGTTTTTTTTTTCTCCAGAGTTTTTCGTTTATTGTACTACTGTTATTTTTGTTGTTCAAAATCCTCAGGAAAAATTTTTTTAAGATAAGCAAGTCATCAACTGGACAGTTTTTCCTAAGTGGCTGTTTTTAAATCCCATTTTGAAGCCATTGCTGCCAAGCAGGATTGTCCTGTGAGAGGGCATGCCGTGGACCAAAGCACAGCAGTGCTTACAGCCGGCTGTCATAAGCTCGCAGGCCGAGAGAGAAACAGAGGACCAAGTAAATACGTCTCATTATACTAGTGTACTTATTTTTACAGTGGTTTAAAAAAAAAAGATGCTACGCACCAGACCAAATACTTAAGCTTCTACACTTTTTTATTTTTATTTCTATATACTAATTACAATTGACGTTCAATATTATGTTAGTTTCAGGTGCACGGCATAGTGGTCGGACATTTCTGTAACTATGGATAAGTCTAGTCTCGCCTGGCACCATAAATGGTTTTTACAATATTATTTACTGTATTCCCTGTCCTGTATTTTTCAGCCCCGTGACTATTCCGTAACTGCCAATTTGTGCTTCTTAACACCCCCTCCACCTTTTTACCCACCTGCCCAATACCCCGCTCATCTGGCAACCATCAGTTCTCTGTATCTGTGGATCTATTTCTTTTTTTGTTTGTTTGTTCATTTATTTTGTTTTTTAGATTCCACATATAAGTGAAATCAGATCGTACTTGTCTTTCTCTGTCTGACTTAGTTAACTTAGCATACTACCCTCTAGGTTCATCCGTGGTTGTCACAAATGGTGAGATTTCATTCATTTTTTTTATGAGTAATATTCTGTTGTACGCATCCACCATGTCATCATAGATTGATTGATCGCTTAGGTGTGGGTATGTTTTGGGCTCTCTCTTCTGTTTCATTGGTTTATATTCCTGTTTTTATGCCAGTGCCACGCTGTTTTGGTTATTATCACCTTGTAGTATAGTTTGATGTCAGATAGTGTGATACTGCTAAGCTTTTGAGGCTCTTTTGTGGATCCATATAAATTTTAGGATTATTTGTTCTAGTTCTGTGCAAAATGCCGTTGGTATTTTGATAGGGATTGCATTGGATCTGTAGCTTGCTTTGGGTAGTATGGACATTTTGATAATGTTAATTCTTCCTCTCCATGTGCATGTTACATGCATCTTCTTCATTTGCTTTCTCCAATGTCTTCTAATTTTACAAATATAGATTTCTTACTTGATTACATTTATTCCTAGGTGTTCTTTTTGATGCAGGTATAAGTGAGATTGTTTTCTGAATTTCTCTTTCTGATGGTTGTTGGTATGTAAAAATGCCACTGATTTCTGAATAGTAATTTTATATCCTGCTGCTTTACTGAATTCATTTATCAGTTCTAGTATTTTTTTGGTTGGAATCTTTAGGGTTCTCTCTATATAGTGTCACGTCATATGCAAATAATAGTTTTCTCCCTTTCCAATCTGGATGCTTCTTTCTTGTCTGAGTGCCATGGCTAGGACTTCCAATAATATGCCGAATAACTGTGGTGAAAGTGGGCATTCTTGTCTCATTAGAAAACGAATGATGAATGACAGCTTGCTCATGCTCCAGGAGTTGCGTGTTCTCACGTTTTTACTGAGATGTGAGACCTGTAAGACAGACTGTGTCCTCCTCACCTTTTAGTACTCGGCATAGTCCAGCACCACGCACAGAACAGGTGCTTAGTAAACGTTTGCTGAGTGACTAAGGGACGCACTGAGTTCCCTTCTGACTTGTAAGTGAACGTCTTATGCCATTTCGGGTGCTTTTAACCATCCCCCGATAGCGTCATAATCATCCTATTGCCTCACTACTTTTTTTAACATTTTCCCTAAATTAATGAGGTGGTTTTGAAAAAAGAAAGGTTCCGCATCACGGAGCGTTCTTCCCGAAAGCGTTGCCAGCCGGGCCGGGCCGCCTGGGTCCAGGTCCCAGCTGGGCTGCGTGCGGACTCTGTGTGCCGACCAGGCTGCGTGGCATTCCTGCGCTGCTGCTTCCTCGCTTACGGAGCAGGTGTGATACCTGTGCCAGCCCAGAGGGCTTGTACTGATTGAGCCGAAGCACACACGGGGGTGAGGATGACATGTGGAGGCAGGCAATACTGCGAGCCCTTCTCTCGACACAGGTGTGGCTGAACATTGTGTCCAGAGACCGACCGTCCCTTGTGTGACAGCTGTGACTCCGAGTAGCCGGGTCCGTGTCCCTCCGACGGCCCTCTTCCTGCCCTGCACAGAATGCCACGTGTCTTTCACAAAAATGGCCTTCGGGGTTCCAGGGGGGTCTGAACGCTGCCTCCTCCTGGAGTTACTGACCCCAGTTACACCTGGACCAAAACAACCTCGGGGCGTAGGGGCAGGGGGAGGGGGGACATGTTTGAAATGCACCCCTCGCCCCCCGTGGCTCTGAAGTGATGGTCCCCTCCCCGGTCAGATGGAGCCACGCCTCGTTGTGCCATCGCAGGAAGTGACCCGTCACCTTACCCTGGAGGCAGGGCGTGCGGGTCTGTGGTCGGGGATCCCTGCCTCAGTGACCCTCACGGTTCCTGTCCTCACGTCACTGGAACCACCTGAACATAACCGCGCTCTGTCGACAGCCCTGTGCACGCTGTCCATCGAATCCCGGCTGCCCCCGCTCGTCGCCGTCCTTCCCCGAGCTCCCCGAGCTCTCTGTAGCTTGAGTTCTGTTCCGCCGTCACGCGCAGGTGCATGGCGGAGGTCGCAGATGAGCAGCGTGTGTGGAGTCACAGCTCCTGTGGGGCTGGCTTCTCCAGAGCAGGACGCGTGCGGGGGAGGGAAGACAGACGGTGGGGGGGGGGGGTGAAGAAGGGGAGTACTGGAGGTGAGCGCGGACTCGGGAGGTCGGGACGGGGACGGCGTGTGCGGGCTGTCACGGGCACGGAGGGAGACAGCTGGAGGGAGTCGGGGGCCTTCCTGTACGAGAACACAGGGCATCTGAGCCACTTTCCATCCTCTCCCCGCTGTCCTCTGCCCCGGAAGCTCCCTGGCGAGCCGCGCCCCGTCCGCGGGGGCCGCGGGCGCGTCGTGGCCGGGCTCGGGCCGTCCGCAGCCCTTCCAGGCCCTTGGCTGTTCGCCATCGGGTCGTGCTCTTGGCTGGAAGCACGGAGCCCTGTGGGCTGTGTTGTTTTTAAGTTTAACTTTCAAGTTGACGTAGCAGTGACTCACCCAAACGACAGGTGATATTTATTTTGTTTCTTGACAATTCCGGGCGAACCTGTTGTTATGCCTTGCTTAGGGGACTCGCCACACTTCCCGGAGGAGGGCACCCTGTGTCAGCATCCACAGAAGTACTTTCCCGTCGTCCAGGCCGGCTGGGCGGTCGGAGCCGGCCTGTCCCCCGAGCGGGATCCCTGGGGGCGTCGCCGAGCGTCGCGGAGCCCGGGGAGGCGGAAGGCGCCCTTGACGTCTGCGCAGGTGCCTGAGTGGCCTGTCGTGGCGTTGGTAATGCCCTCTGGCACCGGGCGCCCGGGGCTGGCCGCAGCGGGGTCTGTGCTCGTTGTGACAGGTGCCGCGTCCCGCAGCAGATGTCACTCTGCGGAGCCATCCGAGAGCCCGCTGCTCCCAGAGGCGTGACAGTTGCTTTTGGCTCCATTATTAGCATGTTATTCTTCTCCTGTTATGTGTGAGGAAAAATATTTATATAAAAAACACAAAAACAGGATCTTCAAAGAGCGTGTGCGTTGAGCGCAGTGACTGATGTCGCCTGTGCTGACGGGTGATTCAGGCATCGCAGCTGCGTTTGGACCGGGGGTGGTGGCCGGGGGCCAGTCAGGACCCTGCACCCCAGTCTCGGACGCCCTCGGGGGTCACGGGGCCGCGTGAAGGTGGGGGACACGGCCGTGAGACGCAGAGCAGAAGCCTGCTCGAGTCCGCGTGGGCTCTGCTGGGGGCATGGGAGGTGCTGGGTGGAGGACGGCTGTGCCCGGAGGTGGCTGGTCACGGCTGCCAGCTCCGAAGGCCCAGCCTGCTCCCTGTACCGTCGGGGATTTCGGCCTCATGGTCGGAAACCATGGGAACCCGCTTTAGAAATATCACGTTCGTCAGTTTCAGACGCTCAAACAAAGTAAGCGCTGAAGTAGCAAACGTGAATCCTTGTGTAAAAAACCCGGACAGCCACAGGGCTCCTTGGGGGGCAAGCACGCTGTGGCCCCGGGAAGCGCTCAGCCCCAGCCCTCCCTGTCACACGCCGGGCACGAGCACGCTGGGCCGGGGCCCTCCATGCTGCCGCCACCGCCCCTCCCCCCACACCCCTCTGTCCTCACACCGGTGCTCCAAGCCAGCCTCGGTCACTCGGCCCCCCTGCCCAGGACTCTGTGGGGCGGTGACTCCCTGCTGCCCGGTGCGGCGTGAAGGGACGACGTCCGGGAGCTTGGGAGTGTCCCTCCACGCAGACAACCCCGGGAGCGGCTTCGCCTGCCCCTCGGAGCTGCAAGGGGCGAATGTGTCCCCTCGAACCATGGCCGAGGAGGAGGCGGGCCGACCGGACAGGGCGCTTCGCGTGTCCGTCCCGGGCGGGGTGGAGCGTGAGCGCACGGCCACGCGCAGCTGTGCGTGTTCGTCCGCAGGGCTGGGTCTCCCCGGGGCCGTGGGGGGCTCCCCCGGGCGGGGCTTACGGCGTCTGCTCCGCGTGGCGCGGACCTGCCCAGACCTCACCTGTCGTCCGTCTGTCCAGCGCCCTCGCCTGGTTTCTAACGTTCTCGCTTCCCACACGATGTTTAGGGATGTACACGACTGGCCGTTAAATCGGGATGCTTTAGTAGTTAAAAAACACACACAAAAACCAGCACACTCGGAAGGAGGGGGTTAAATAGGAGAGTGACAGACAGAACCACAGCTCGGAGGCGGTGAGGCGTTGTTCCGGCCTTCGTCCAGCACGTGACCGCGCGGCCTTGCAGATGGGCTGGCGCGGACGCCGCGGCGTGGGGCGCGTGAGGACCTCGTTCCGGCATCGGGGCGGGTCTGGAGCCGCGGTCTCACGCGGGCCACGTGGTCGGTGGATTCCAACTCTGGAGACCTTTTTATTTTTTTGACTTATGATGTTTTATTTATTTTCCTACAGAAATGTCTTTTTATTGAATGCAGGCACTGGCGGTCATCTAGTTCCGTGCACTTGGGAGGACTCTCAGCTGTTCCTGAGATCGATCAAGTTGCGTTTTCTTTGTTCTTTTGGGGTTTTTTTTTTTGGTGTTTTTCACTGTGTCCGTCCTGGTCCTCATGGGAAGTTTTAACGGAAGGAGGGAGAAGGGGCAGGGAAACGTGAGTGAGGAGCCACTGAGGAGGTCTGTGGTGTCATCCGTGATGTCACCCATGATGTCACCCTGGAGGGGTCTGGGGTACAGACGTGTGTCTGTTTCCCATGTAACAGCGCTAGCTTGGAAACCCCGTGAGTCCACACATTTCCCCAGATTCAGCCCGTCTGTCTCGGAAGGGCCGGGCCGGGGGAGCCGCGTCTGCCCTGTGCCCCGTGCCCCGTGCTCCATGCCCTGTGCCCCTGTGCCCCGTGCCCCGTGTCCTGTGCCCCGTGTCATGTGTCCCATGCCTCGTGCCCCATGCCAGGCCGGCAGCCAGAGGCCCAGGGTTCAGGCCCGACGCCGGCGTCTGCCCCATGACGCCTGTGCCCCCGGGTGGTGGGGCGGGGGCTCGGGCGCCCTCTGCTCCACACCCTCCCTTACACCCCAAAGCTCTCTCCTCCCCCACGCACTGCATGCACGTGGCCGATGCTGCCTGGCGGGTTAGACTTCGTCACTTGTCTGTGTGGAAGGAAGATGCTCCCGGCGTCCCCAGTGGGCCGGGGAGAGCCCCCTGAGCTGTCGCACGGACGCTCTGTTCTGTACACGCCTCCTCCTCCCCCTCCAGAGCGCTGAGCGGCCTGGGCCCTCGTCAGCCTCCGTGCCCCGGTCCCATCCTCGCGTGGGGAACGGGTCGTGTCGGCCACGAGGCCCAGCACTCAGCGTCCATCTTGGTCCGTGCAGGCTGCGGTCAGGACGGAGACGCGGTGGCTCTGCCGCTCACAGAGCTGGGGGCCGGAAGCCCACGGTCAGGGTGCCCGCAGCTTCGGAGTCTGGGGAGGGCGCCTTCCTGGTTCATCAGCAGTGTCTCCTCCACGTCCTCATGTCGGGGGACACGAATCCCATTTGTGGGGGCTCCACCCTCGTGACCTGATCGCCTCCCGAAGACCCCGTCCCCTCACACCGTGACCCTGGGGCTTCGGTTCCAGCGCACGAGGCGGGGACACAGACGCGCAGTCCGGTGCGGCGTCATCGCTGCCGACACTCCTCGTCCAGAGCCGGGCGATGGGGGGTGTGTGGACCCCACGGGAGTCGTCGTTTTAGATACTAAGTTTGCGAGGTGAAGTATCTTCATAGTGAGGTGACCTGCGTGTATTTGTTAAAAACAATCTGGATGTCAGCGACTGAACTGAGTGCACATGAGGAGGGACAGACAAGGAAGGACGACAGGTTACACCACAGCCAGTGTAAGAAAGCGACAGATTTTCGTCCCAGGTTTCTGCAGCAAGCCCCGCTGTAGAGCACAGAATTTCTCAGCTGCCCGCGGGTGCGTGTGGTGCGTGGGCTTCTGGTCTGGACAGACCAGGGTCTCGGGTCCCTGGAGTGAGTTTCTCTGAAGACGCTTGAAGTGACATCGCTGCCGGGCATCGGGAGAGGAGAAGCCCCCGGGAGGGACTCGCAGGTCCCGTCTGCTCATGCTCGGTCTGAGCCTCCTCTCCCCTGGTCGGATGGGCAGTCACGGACGTCCCCCAGCCGTGCCACTGGCTCCGTGGGCCTGTGGCAGCTGCGAACGGACTCACCAGTCTTGGCCGATGTGTGGCTCTCTCCCTATTTCAGTCCCTTACAGAAAAGTAGTTTCACTGTGTATCTGTGAAATGGTGCCTAAACCAAGAACATTTCAAAGAATGCTTTATTTTTAAAACGTCTCTCTTTTATCACTAATAAAACAAGTACATTTGTTTAAGTAGACCTACCTTTGATCTTGCTACAACGATATCAGCGAGCCTGTTTCCCAGATGTGCACATTCTCTCTCCTCCCCTTTCCTCTGACCGCATTAGAACTTCCAGAAAGTGCTTTTGCTAAAAGTGGAAGCAGCGTCTCACATCTGTGAGTGGTTTTTCCCCCAGCGAGTGGACGGTTTCGCACGAGCACCTGTCGCCGTTTGCTCTGCCAGCCTGTCGGTGCTGTGCCACTGTGTCTGGACCAGCCCATGCTGCCCAGCGATGTTAAAACATAAGAGCGTTGTTTCTGCGTTCTGTAATAGGCATTCACGTATTTTTAAATTAAGGTATACACACGTTTTTAGACACAACTCTACCACACACTTACTAGAGTCGGTACAGTGTAAACAAAGCTTCGATTGCACTGAGAGATCAGAAATTTGTGTGACTTGCCCTATTGTGCTGCTCGCTGTTTTTGCTGTGGTCTGTAACGGAACCCACAGTATCCCTGAGGTGTGCCTTTGTCCTTCGATGAAGCAAAACAAAGTTAAAACTAGTAGGACGGAAACTAACATCAGAGAGGCAGAGAGTCAGCAGAGTGCTGTGGCCACTTGGAGTCCTCTCTGGGAGCCCACAGCAGAGGCGGGGTCCCACCTGTGCACCTGCTACCTGTGTGGGAGTGCCCCTCCGGTGGGACAGACTGCCTCCTGCTGTTCTCTATTGAAGACCTCCAAACTGTTCAAAGATGGTTTCTTTAAAGGGACAGCATCCTAGCTTTCTCACTAATAGAAAACGGGACTTGTTAGAGACTTTTTTAGCTCATTTGTGATGGGACCAGTAAGTCATCGTGTCCCATTCAGAGGGGACATGTCCACAGGCCTTGAGGAGTGCCCAGGTGGCTTTGTTAGTGCGTCGAGGCTGGCTTTTTCCCCAGTGCCAGAGGGGCGTCCACGGGACCCCCACTGGACAGACTTTGCATTTCTATAGAGAGGAATTATTTGCCTTGCTATCCATTCCCTACCACTAACAGAGCTGTCAAACAGCCCTAGGTCAATGGGAGGCCTAAACCCCATAAGAAGAGAGCACTGGCCGGCGTGCGTGTTCGTGTGCACATGTGTGTGCACGTGTGCATGCGTGTACGCATGTATGTGCGCACAGGTTTCCATCCAAGACCCTCCCTTCCATCCGGACATACTTCTGTTTCCCTCCAGCCTCGATTCTGTGACTGTTTCTCCCATTGAGCGTGTGTCTCTCCATTTCCCCATCCGTCTCCAGATAACTTGCAGCTCTCAAGACACGCCACTTCTTAAGGCGCTCCCTTGATTCACCGGGAGAATTATACGGCATCTGTTTTCCAGTTCCTAATTGGTGAGGTCAGATAAGCAGACGTGTTATTCTTAGTAAGGAAACTGCCCTTTTCGTCGCCGCGTTCCCGGCCAGGGCCGTCCGTCACGCCTGCCCGAACACGCGCGGTCCATCGTGGCGCCCGTCGGCTGGTCCTCGAGGGAGAGCGCGCGACGCGGGCTCTGCAGCCGGGTCCTGCAGGCGACCGACCGTTCGTCCCCCGGAGTCCCTGTCCGGCGTCCGAGTCCGCGTCGGGGGGACATGGAGTGCAGCTTTCTTTTCTTTTTTTTCCCTTGTGTATATTTTTTCTTTCCATTGAGACATCTAGTTTGGATTTTGAGTGAGTTTTCTTATAAAAACAGCTCCTCTCCCTCAGCCTGGGATGAGAGGAGCTGTCAAGCGTCCACTGGACCGCTGTGCAAGCCCTACTTCACGCGGGCCTGGTGGGGTCCTCTTCTTGATTCTCTTTTCTTGGGGCGTCTTAATAGATAAGATGTCAGTAGAATAGATGGATAGGGTATGTGAAATATATGTGTGAATATACATGTATAGTATATATAATTGTTTCCCATTTGTATTTATCCATTTATAATAAATGCTTAACAGATGCAATGAGTGCTTGTTGTCTGCCGGGCACTGTTCTGGGTATTGGGGGCGGGGGTGTGAAAAGCAGACGCAAGGTCCTCCTGCCCTCGTGGACTTTATACCCCACTATGAGTGGGGGACAGGGATGAGGCAGTAGCAAGGTCCGCAAGGTGTACAGCGTGATAAGTGCTGAAAAGCAGCATGAGAAGAGGGGGCGGCGACAGGGTCTGTTGCTGTGGGGCTGCGGTTCAGACGCTGGCCTGGGGACGTCGTCCCCGAGAAGGGGACCCTTGAGTCAAGCCCCAGAGACGCGGGTGTGACAGGGGAGAGCGTCCCAGGCAGCAGGATCCACAGGTGCCGAGGCCCTGGGCGGGGAGCTGGTCTGTCAGGGTCGGGGGCACTGCGGCAGGAGCGGTGGCGGCGCTGGGGTCGCGGAGGGAGCAGAGGCGCCTGGCACACGGCGCCGGCGGGGACGGAGGGACGTGGTCCACCCGCGTGCTCGCAGTCCAGCTCCGGCTCTGCTGAGTGGGGCGTGAAGTCACAAGGACTTGAGCGGGAAGACGCTCCAAGGCGTGCGGACAGGGACCCGTGCGCGGTGATGGGCTGGGGTGTTGCGAGCGGGGGTGACGGGGGTCCGGATCCGAGCTGACAGGACGTGCTGATGGGTTGGACCTGGGGTGTGAGGGAATAAACGGGAGAGTGGATGACGTGGATGCTTCTGGCCCGAGCGAGAGCGGCGTCGCCACGAACAGGCGCAGCCGAGGAAGGAGCGGGATGCTTTGGGAGAGGACATCGGCGGTGTAACCGCTGTTTTCTTCTCTTGCGACACAATATGTACAAAAAGCGGCCATTTTAATCATTTATAAGTGTGCGGCTCCGTGACAACGTTCCATGCAGTGCGGCCACCACCCCCTACTCCTCAAGTGGGTTCGTCGCCAGAATAACAGGGCGCTCCCGCCCCAGCCTCCGGCGACCTCCAGCCTCCCTCCTGCCTGCGAATTGCGCCGTTCTGGGTGTTTCGCAGAAGCAGAATCACACGTATCGACCCTTTTTTGTCGGGCCGTTCTCACGCGGCACGTTCTGAAGAGTCATTCCGGGTCATCGTCGTACGTATCAGGACGTTGTCACTTTTTATGGCTGAGTCCTACTCCACCGCGTGTGCATAGCGGATCTGTTTTAACCACTCCTCCGAGGGTGGACGCCTGGGTGGTTTTCACCTGCCCACAGGGGATAAAGCTGCTGTGAAAAGTCTCAGTCCATTTGGGAGTAAAAATTGGGAGTAAACTCGCCGGTTATGTGACGGTTCCGTGTTTAACTCCTGGGTGCGACACGAAACTGCTGTCCTCGCGAGCTGCATCTGGCTTCCACGCCCTTTCCACGCCCTCGCCGGTGCTTGCTACTCTACACGCTTTCGTGACAGCCAGCCCAGAAGGTGCGAGGGAGCGCCTCCCTCGGGGTTCCGTCTAGGTTTCCCCGACGACTAAGAACGGAGAACGCTCTCATATATGTTCGTTACGCATTCGCTTTCCTTTGGAGTCATGTCTGTTTGCCCATTTTTCCTTGTTTTACTGTTTTTGTTTCTGAGTTGTAGTTGTTCTTTGCATATTAAACCCTCATCAGATATATTTTTGGCAAATATCTTCTCCCATCCTGTAGGTCATCTTTTTACTCTCTTGACAGCGTTCTTTGATGCAAACCTGTTTTTAACTTCGATAAAGTCCAGTTTGTGTGTTTATTTTGCCTGTGCTTTTTGGTGCCGTATTTAAGGAACCACTGCCAAACCCAGTGTCCTGAAGATCTTTATCCTCCACGTCCTTCTAAGAGTGTTATAGCTTTGGCTCTTAAATTTGGGCCTTTGGTCCATTTGGAGGGAATTTTGCACATGCAGTGCAGGTGCAAGGCCATTCTGCCGTACGTGGACATCCAGCTCGCCCCGCTCCGCTCGCTGGAGACACAGTTGACCCGTGGTGGTGCTGGCACCTCGTCAGAACTGACAGCCGCAGGCGTGAGCGTCTGCTCCTGGGCTTCCGGTTCTCCGTCAGCGTTTGCGTTTACGCCAGGGCCACGCAGGTCTGGTCACCGTGGCTTTGCAGGAAGTTTCGAAAGCGAAAAGTGTGAGACCTCCAACTTGGTGGTTCTTTTGCAGGATTGTTTCGGCCGGTTGGGTTCCCTTGGAATTCCGTGTGAATTTTAGGATGGATTTTTTTTCATTTCCACTAATGTTCTTGATAGAGATTGCATTACATCTGCTTTAGATGTTTTTATATCGTAGCAGTAGTAAGTCTAATGAGTGAACACAGAAGGTCTTGTTGTTTATTTAGGTCTGGATTTCATGAACATTTTTTAATTTTGCAACGGTGTACAAGTCTTATCTCCTTTCTTAACTCTAATTCTAAGTATTGTCTTCTTTTCGATGCTATTATAAATGAAACTGTTTCTTGGTTTTATCTTCTGGTTCACTGCAAACATCTAGAAATACAGCTGCATTTCGCGTTGCCTTCTGTGTTCTGTGGCCTTGCTAGAGCCGTTTATCTGTTCCGCCAGCTGTCCCTGGCCATCCCGGGCTTCCCGCACGTGTGGCCATCCCAGGCTTCCCGCACGTGTGGCCATCCCAGGCTTCCCGCACGTGTGGCCATCCCAGGCTTCCCGCACGGGCGTGGGGGCCACAGTGCCTGCCCCTCTCCCGTCTGGGGGCCTCTCATCCCTCTCTCTTGCCGGACTGCCCGACTACAACATGTCAGATTTGGGACTCTTGTCAGACCTCCAGCGGAGGTGTCCAGCAGCAGTGGAGTATTCGAGTCTGGATGTCGGGAGCTGGCGGCATGAAGCGGGGATTGTCGCCTGTGGCGGGTGCACAATCCACAACGAGGCTTTGTGAGAACTCGCAGAGGGAGTGAGTCCAGGTGGAAGGGCGGAGCCATGGGGTGGAGCCAAGCGCTGCGGAGGTCAAGTGGGAGTCAAGGACGTTGCCCTTCCAGGTTCCCTCCCTCCGTGGTCCCAGAGTCCGGGTTCTTCCCACAGCGGGAGCCCGGCTGCCTGCGGGCGGCTCCCTGGGAGAACACGAGTTCCGTGGGACGCCCCGCCGGGGTGTCATTTGCGGCTGGTCCCATTCAGGCATGCCCTTGAAGGTCAGGGTCAGGGGTCAGCCAGAGTCCCTCTCCATGATTAGAGGTTCCCACGGAAAGGCCTTGACCCCGGACTCGGGGCGGCGGGCGGTGCCGCGGCCATCCGGCTGGGCGCCCACAGCGGATAAGAGCGGACAGCAGAGTCTCCAGAGGGGTGACTGACAGGCGCGAGGTCGCCATTTGCTACCCGTCCCCCACTTCTGGGTCCTTCCTGGGACTGAGCGACTCATCCTCTCTCAGATATATACCAAGAGTCATTTCTGGCTGGTGGAATCATAGAGGAACTTATGTGCCTAATGATAGATTTCTGAAGCTTGTATTTATTTATTTATTTGCTGTAAGCGTGCTTTTGTTATGTAAACAAAAAACATTTAAAAATTTATATTTCAAAAAAAACTCTACGATTCCAATGAGTAGCAGATGCCAGCGCGTGCCTAAGCAGCCCCCTGGTCCGGGTGCTCTGTGACGGGGTTCAGGGGTGTGACCGCTCCACGCGGCGGGCAGGTCCTGTAGGTCCATCGCGAGCGAGGACGCTGTGCCCCGCAGCCTCGGGCCAGCTCCCTGAGCCCGCGAAAGCTCATCCCCCCGCCCTGTCCTTCCTCGGGAGGCCACCCACAGGGTGGGTGCTAACTGGGCGAGCGGGCTTCTGGAGGGCACCTCTCTTCTCCTCTGCCCCGGGTCCTGGATTATTCTGGGTGGGTTTTGGGATGTTATCTGAGTTTCAATCTCTTGGGCTGGTGTTTTCCAGGAATATGAAGTCATTTTTCTTTGATATATGCTTCAATGTTTATTTTTAAGTGATGTAACTTTTCAAAAAACGCAATAAAGTTTATTTCTGTAGGAAAAAAAATGTTTTTAAAAATATTTTTGACTGTTTTTTGTTCCTTCTGTTTTGAAATCTCTAGCCAACGAGGACATTAGTCATGACGAGCATGCCATCTGAGTAAGTATCCGTGGTTTTGATAACTCTGATGGAAGTGTTGTCTGCCTCCCATGCCCTGGCGCTGTGCTTTGCGGCCGTTCGGAGATGGCACTGCAGCCCCGTTCTCTGCATGGGACTGAGTTAGAAGTAAAAAATACATCAGGTGGTTAAAAGTCCCTGGCCAGTTTGCCACGGAGACTTTTCTAGCAGCTCTGCGGCATCGAGAGGTTTTGCTCGTCCTCTTGCCTTGGGGACCCAGGGTCCCCGTGCGCCCCGCGCCCCCGCTCCGTGACTGGTGCACAGAGGGCGCGTCCCGCCTGCAGCGTTTCTCCAGCCGGGCTCAGGAGAAGCGCGGGGCTGGGAGGCTTCCCACGGCCGCGAGGCGGCGGCCAGCCAGCCAGCCGCCCACTGGGCCGCGCCCCCGGCTCCCCACTCTGCCCATGGCTCCCCCTCCGCCCCCGGCTCCCCCATCCGCCCCCGGCTCCCATTTACAGCCATCCAGTTAGACAGTTGGAGTTGAGAGCTGGGGTTTTCTCTAATTTCCTTACATTTCACGTTATGGGTTGTAAAGAAGCTAAGATGTGATCGCCATCGCCAAATCAGTGTGACATTTCACGTTCATGGTCACTCTGTTTTTAAACGCAATCATCTTGGTGCTCGCGCACAGCGAACGCTGATCTCGCTTTTCCCCCCATTCGCCAGGAAGCAGCTCATCGTCCTCCAGGTGGTGGACAAACTGCAAGGCTTCTCCGTGGCCCCCGAGGTGTGCGACACCACGACGCACGTGCTGGCCGGCGGCCCGCGGCGCACGCTCAACGTGCTGCTGGGCCTGGCGCGCGGCTGCTGGGTCCTGGCCTTCGAGTGGGTGAGCGCTGCGTCCGCGGGGCGGGGGCGGGGAGGGGTCCGGCAGGGTGGGGGCGGTGTGCCGCAGGTCCCCCGTGCGGGGCAGCTGTCCCAGGGCGCGCCTGTGTCGCCCTGCACGCTCCCCGTGGGCGCCGCCCTCTCACGGGGCCTCCCCCGCGCTCATCACCTTCGGGCGCTGCTGGCCCCGCAGGACACGGGGCCCGGAGCGTGGCGGGGGCCACCGGCAGGAGGGTGAGGACCCCTCCGCCGCCCCCAGCGCGGCCCAGACCTGGAGGGAGACGCAAACCGCGGGTCCTCACCGTCAGATGCGCGCGCTCTGCGTTGGAGAAATAGCGCGACGAGGTCGGTGACGGTTTCCCAGAGGGATTTGCTTAGGATGCAACATGTTCGCCCAACCGCATTTGGATACGTTTTGTCTTTCTATGATGTCACGAGCCCTTATTTCTGTGCGCTCAAGGTCGTTTATTGTTTTAATCATTGTTCTCATTATTCATGAAAATCGACATTGTCTGTTACTCTGTCTGGTCTTGCTTTGCTCCTGAACCTCGGCTGGCGCCACTGCCTCGCACTGTTACTATTTTGCTATTGCTAAGTGTCCCCCCCCCCAGGAGGTCTTACATTAATTCTGTGTCTATTTAAACCAGGGGAAACATAACATGCGAGCAAACCGCAGGTGTGATTTTAGGGACGGCCGTGTCACGATTTAACCGGGCAGCCGCTGGTGCAGGGGGCGCAGGGCGTTAGCGCCTTCAGTCACGCAGTGGGAAAGGCGGCAGTCCCCCCAGAAGTCCTCTTCGCATTGGGGCGATGGGGGATCACCTTCCCTCACTCTGCGTTAGTGCCGCTCCGCGCTGGCCTGCACGGAGGAGCGTGTGTGACGCCAGCTCTGGCGCATGAGTACCCTGTCGTCTGTCTCCGGTTCACAGTGTGTGTCCTCTCTGCGCTTCCCTTCCTCGTGTCCCAGAGGGAGAAGAAAAAAGTCCTTTTTCATGGAGACACGGATTTGTGCTCGGCCCTGCGCCCACCTGCGCTTCTGGGTCTTGTTGAGCCAGCCAGAGGGGTCAGACGTGGGAGCCAGCGTTTCCTGCCACGTCCGATGCCCCCGTGTCTCTGCTCCGTCCGCTGCCGGCGTCCCCACTGGTCATGCGCAGAAACCGAGCCCGATGCAGAGTCAGAGAGCGGCGCCCCTGAGGGGTTCCCTGGTACATGAACTAGTGGGGCGCGGGGGAGCATGCTGTCTAATAAACGTCCTGTGCTCAGAGTCCCCACCCCCATCTTCCTGCCCGGACGAGAGAGCCTGGGTCGCCCGTCACGCACGTGAGCGGTGACACGTAAGTGCGACAAGGCGAGAAGGGAAAGAAAAGGCATTTGCGTTCGGAAGACATGACACTATGTCTGTGGACAGCGTGATTGTGTGTTAGACGGCAAGAAATTTCCAGTTAGTTATTAGAACTAATAACTGGGTTCAGCAAAAAGTCGGGATACGGTGCCGTGAGGTCAACACTGACACATTTACGTGTAAAACCAACGTGATAGGCACAGGATGTGTAAGCTGAAAACTGTAAAGCACTTCCTTTAAAAAGTCAAATAAATGGAGAGAGACATTCGTTCATGGATTGGAAGACTCCGTGTAGCTAAAATGTCAGTCCTTGCCACACGATGTATAGCTTTAGCGCATTGCCAGTCAAAGTCTCAGGAGAACCGTTCTGAGGCAAGATGAGCTGATTCTATCTTCATCCATGGCAGTCTGTGAGGTCAACCAAGGGGTGCCTCACCTAAAATAAGTAAATAAAATGTGTTTAGAGAAGAAGGAACTAGCACAGGCAAAACAGTTTCGAAAGAGAACAGCATGGGAGCACGAGCACTGCCTGGCTCGCAGGCAGCCCTTGTCACGTCAGTGCGGTGTGGCAAAGGACAGAGGTGATAGGACAGCGACTGGGAGAAGCGAGAGCTTCATAAATGCTCACTGCACAGCGGACCGGACGCGTTCCCGCCGCCCGGCGACCTAACCCTCACTTCCTGTCACTGTCGCCATCGCTCTGTATGCACAAGGAATGCCTCGACCCTAATGTGAAAAAATGACCCTTGTGCTCGGGCCCAGCGACAAGCTGGCCGTGGCCCTGTCCAGTCGTCCCGGCAGCCGGGCGTGGGCAGAGTCTGGACGGCTCTCGGAGGGAGGGGGCCCAGGTGGGGCAGGGGACAAGCTCGGCCTGGGCAGCGTTTGCCTGGTGGGGTCCCTAGGAGGGCACTGCCCCCACCCCGGTGGTCCTTCAGTGCTCTTTGAACCGCCACCTCTGTGATGCCGCCTCGGACACATCCTCGTCCATTTTAACGTTCCCCAAAACCATGAGGGTACCGTCCCCGCAAGGGACCGCTCTGGGATTCTAGGAGCAGCAGTGCTGCCGGCTTTGCCCGGCCCGTGGCGCCTAAACACAGTTTGTGAAAAGTGCCCCATCCCTGGGAGACGGGGCGCGACGGGGTGTCCGGGGGCCTTGAAGCAAAATGTCCTTTCGTGCACTTTCTGGCTGGTGGAATCATAGAGGATGGGCGTGATGACTGCCCAGGGTCCCGCTAGCTCACGTGGTGTGGCATGCTTATTGGTCTCAATAGGTTATTGCTGACTTGCCCCCTTAAGGCAAAAAAAAAAAAAGTGTAGAAATGAACTGAATCTCTTCCCCTGTTTCTCTCAGTCTTTAATAAGATAATTGCTGCTTCTTTCTGGCCTCCTCCTAATTTTCTAAAGAAGCTTAATCAGACCAACATGATACACTTTTTTGAGGGAGGGAGCGTAGCCACTGCTGTTTATAAAGCCACTCACAGAATTTCTGCTGCTCAGAATTCCACATTCACCGCTCTCTGACTTCTGCGGTGAATGTCGCGGGTTCACGGGTTGCCGTCCCTTCTGGGGTCAGGATTCGAGCATCCGTGCGACGTACCTTAAGGGTCACGTTGTCCTTGTGTAAAAGCAGTGACTCTCTCTGTGGTCCCCTTGCTTCTAATCCTTGTCCCCAGTGCAGTTTGGGGGATTCTTAAAATGTTCTTTTTGGCTAGCGGTATGCACTTGCCTCCAAGAAAAACATTGCTGAGAATGTTTTTGTTTTCAGGGTTTGTGTGGTATTCTCTGGAAATTTCTTGTAAAGGAGAGTTCTTCAAGATTAGATGGTTGTATGTGGCCCAGTTAGCCATAGCAAAAAGAATTATGGTGATTTTATAACATAACTCAGATTCAGTTTTTACTTAACCTTTTTTTGTTTGTTTTTGCAAGAAGTATGCTGGCGGTTTCGACGTGTTCTCAGCAGTTCCGACTTCCACTGTTAGCTCTGCTGTGTTCAGCAAAGGGAATAACGGTGTTTTTCCTGCTTGTGGCCGAATGGTCTGGCAGACACGGAGAAGAAGGAAACTGAGTCAGGATTTGCCCTGTTTCCTATCATGGGAGACAGGAAGTAACTCATCGGGGAGAAAAAAAAATTGATTTGACCAAATTGTCGCTTCCGACTACAGCCTTTTTGTCACGTCGTGCCCAGGCGTGGTGCTGTTTGAAGTCTTCACACCCTGGTGTGTGCCGGCCCTCACTTCCTGGGTGACGAGCCACACTCCGGCCTTGCTCTGACACCACCGTGTGCGTGGAGGGAGGGAGGGGGTTGGGGTGACCTGTCTGCTCCCTCCCGGCCTCGCTGCAGAGAGCTCCGTCCCCCGTCGGGAGACATGGCGCAGGAGCAAGCAGCGATTCAGCCTGTGTTCAGGTCAAAATGTTGACTCCGAACAGCTTATGACTAAAGCACCATGCGGTTCGAAAGCTCAATCACTCGTAAGTGCAAATGTAGAGTTTAGAAGCTAACTGAGTCCTACAGCCAAATTTCAGGATGGTTAACTATTAAAAAAAAACAAGAGAACACTTCATAGTCAAGTGTTTGACAAATCAAACAATGGTTTCCTGATGGGTCAGTTTTCTTGAAGTAACGTGATTTAAGTTTTGACTTGCTTGCAGTGCATGCAGCGAGCCGCACGGCTGATTGTGTGGGTGTGAGCGTGGAAGCCGGTGTTCAGACGAGAATGAAATGCGAGGCTCGTGCAGACCGCGTCTGCCATCCCCCTCTGAAGAGTGCGAGTCCCTCTCCTGAAGTTCCGAGTGGTGGGACCGGCCCCAAGTCCTGGGTTTTCCCTGGCGCCTCCGCGGGTGCCCGAGAGCGGCTGCTCCAGACCGTCCGGGAGGAACCGTCTTTGAAAACGTTTCTTTCTTTCTTTCTTTCTTTAACTCTAAGTTGGAAGATGAACTTCTGAGCACATTCTGTGCATAATCTCTGGGCAGGGCGTCCTTGCTGTGCCCAGTTGTCACCAGGGACATTGAGCGGCCGCGTGTGCCGGCCACAGAGGGTGCCAAGCTGACCGCGGGCTCCAGCTCGGGGCTTTGAACCTCCATTGGCTCGGTTCCAAAATTCTCTGTACTCGGCCACAGATGACACCTTGGTACAGCACCTACACTCGAAAAGCACGTCCACGCCCACCGTGTCCTTGGACGCTTTTGGCAGGACACGTTTTGCGCTGGAGCAGGGCCCCGGGTGTGCCTGGTGGCGAGACGCAGGAGGGTGGCTCAGCCGCCTTGACTGTGCCCTGACACCGGCGGCGTCCTGCGGTGCTGACCAAGAGCGGCCACTCAGCGTCCACCCGACGGGTCCGTTTTCACCGTTAAATGCCGCGCTCCGTGTGCTCCCCTGGGGGCTCTGTGCGTCCCCAGCTCCGCGGTCTGTGGACGGGGACAGACGGGACTGTGGTCCACCCGGAAAACCCAGGCTTCGGGGTGGCCCGCCGTGAGAGCCTAGGGACAGGCTGTGAACAGGACCGCGACGGCCATGTGGGAGGGACAGTGGCAGTGGACGCTGCTCTGAGCCCGGGGCTGTGAGTCGCCCCGGACACGGCACGGGCTGTCACGCATGTGGGCGCACCACTGTTTTTGGCATTCGAGTCTCTGCATTAAAACAGTTCTCGAACTCCGCGAGGGGCAGGACCTGCCTGATGCACCTGGCCCGGGCCTGCGGCCACGGCCACACATGGAGGACGGAGATGGGGACAGGCTTCTCCCTCTCCTTCTGAGTATGTCTGATGTGCCACGTGCGATGCTGTGTTGAAGTAGAGTGTTCGTCTATCTCAGTTGTTAATCGTAAGCAGCGTTTCTGGCAGTGAAGCTTAGACCGGCCTCATCGGCAGGACGGATGGGGCAAAGCGACGCACGTCTCAGACGCCACAGCAGCATCCGTCCGGCAGATGTGGGGTCCATAGCAGCGACAGGCCCTGGAGGGCAGCGGCTGGGCCCGTCCACCCTCATTACACGGCCCGGTGCCCAGGGCAGAGTGTGGAGCACGGCGGCCCTTACCTGTCAATCAGTGAGTGAGTAGACGGATGGCTGGACGTACTTGTGACTTATTTTAATAATCTCAGAATTCTTGTCTCTGATGAGCTAAAGATGCTATGTAACAAGTACTGTGCGTCACTATAAACTACAAAAGTATTCATGAAGTTTGTGTGTTTCTCGTTAAAATTCATGAAAATAAGATTACCTGATGCTCATTTAAGAAAAAAAAAAAACTTTGGAACTCAAATTCATGGAAAGAAGAACAAAAAAACAGTGATTGCTCTTAGTAGCCATAATATTTGGATTATTGTCTGTGATGGTGGTAATAATTTCCACTTTGTTTTTATAAAGCCAAGTGATGTTTCTGCTGTTTATTTTAGTTACATTGGAATGTGTTATATTTATTTCTTTGTTTTCATTTTGATAAGGAAAACACAAGCTTGCGTTATTTATAAAGATGTTTGGACTCCGCATTCGAGTGCCCTGGCGAAGCGCTGGTCCACCCCGGTCTCTGCTGAGCCCTACGGAAGACGCGGCTGGCTCACAGCGAGCAGTTACGCTCGCAAATCCAAGAATAATCCGTTTTTATTTTTGCAAGCCGGAAAAGACTGGGCAAAATCCAAGCCACATAAATCTGTCTTAAACGCCTGTGTACAACGTAGCTAAACATTGTTGTAAGAATATTCGAGCTGTATCAACATGCAGCTTCTTTTCTCTCTTACTCTCTGATGTTTAGTCTGTCAGTGTCTCTTAAGAAGGGAAAACAGTTCTGAGCTCCCTATTTTTAGTACTTTATCGCTTATCTTCTCTGTCTTGATTAAATAGATCATATTACGGGTTTGGATTTTGTGCTACTTTTTTTGGAAACAGCTGAGAAGTGCTTTTTAAGCCTTAAAAAGCATGTGAACTCATCTGGGGATCTATGAAAATGCAGCTTCTGATCCCAAGACCCTGGGTCCCACGCCCAGGTGGCATGGAAGCCACCGGTCCAGGCCCACGCCCTGAGCAGACGGCGCCCGATGCAGGTGGGGGCGGGGCTGCTCCCGGCCACGTTCACGGTCACCGCTCAGGAAGTTCAGAGCCGCGGGCCGTCTCGTCGGGGGTTTGCACGTGCCCCCTCAGCCCGTCTGTGCGGTGACCCTCGGTGGAAACTGAGGCCTGAATTTATTCGATTCTCGACTATTACTTGAGTTTCATAGTGAGTTGCTCACCGTGGCAGTACTTGAAAATGGTGGGTTTTGAATTTGAATTCAGCTTTTCCTCAGTCCATAGTCTGTGTTCTTTTCGGGCGTCTGCTTCCAGAGATAGCCTAGAGAATATTTTATCTTCCACTGCCTTAAACTTGGGTGTATTCATTCCACGATGGCACACCACCTCGTGTGTGTCTTCAAAGACTGATGGATGCGAGAGTGAACTTCCGTGCTCACCTTGCCCCTCACCAGCTGAGTGACGAGTAGGGCAGTCACACTCTTGTCGAAGCCTCGGTTTCCTTATCTAGATAAAGTGCCCGGAGAGCACTCGGTAAGTGTTCACTGGTGTCGCTATTCTGAAACACGCATCGTCTGGCTCCTGTCAGTCACCTTATCCGGACCACAGCTTGAGTGAACCTTGAAGACCTCACGCTGGGGAAGGAAGCCGGTCACTAAGGCCACATGGCGTGCGGTGACTCTCGTGTGAAGTATCCGCACCCAGCCACTCCGCAGAGATGACGCTGACCGGGGGTCGGCCGGGCACAGGTGGCGGGGAGAGCGCGCCGTGGGCACTGGACGGGCACTGGACGGGCGCAGGCGTGCCCCTCGGGGGAAGACGGAGCTCTGGACCTGCACGGCGGTGGTCGCACGGCATCCTGAATGCCCCAAAGGCCACCGGGCCGCGCACGGTGATGTCACGATGAGCCACGTGTGACGGGGATTTCACCTCAATTAAAAAAAATAATAATTGCACGAGGAGAATGTGCTCTCCGAGGCAGGGAGCGCCTCTCCCGAAGAGGTTTGTGGTTTCAGCTTGTGGAGTGAGAGAAGCATTTCTGGATGTGCCGAGATGCGCTGCGAACGCAGGGGGATGGCTTGTTTGGGCAGGAATGCCATCGACTTGAAACCCCTGCCAATTCCAGTTCCAGTTGGTCTTCTCTGAAGACGAGGCGTCCTCTGGGTGCTGGCTCCAAAGTGCTCAGGGCACAAGCGCCCTCGTGTGTTGTCAAGGGTCACACTGCCGATGGCCCCGGTGTCTCCTCCCGAAGTGTGACCCCGAAATAGCGCCCTTGCCGCACTGTGCACTCTGGTGATGGATCACGCTGCGTCCTGTTCCGTGTGACAGCGAGGTTAACCCTCATCGTGAGGCTGTGACGAGATGGCGCTGTTCTAACCCCGCGGCCCGGGTTCTGTGTCCCTGACCAGTGCCCTCCCTGACTCCCCGTGGGAGAAACAAGTGCCATTTTCCCTCCGGAAACAATCAAGAGGATGTACGTAGGAGCAGATTCTCTTAAGGTGTGCGGTTTGAGAAAGTCACTTGCCCTCACAACTGGGACAAAGAAGTCTGTGTCCTCTGCTGAAAGAGCATGTGCAGTGTGATTTTTATAATTATGTTGTTAGCTTAAAATAGTGGAAAAAAACAGCAACACTCTTGTTATTTGTCTAGAGGAAGGAAAAGCTTTGCAGACGCTGAGCGTGTCTCTAACACCTCCATGAACCCCTAGCCCCAGTTCCGTTTCAGTTGGTGGAGGAGAGGGTAGGTGGGCGAGGAGACGCAGACTGCCCGGTCACTTAGCAGGAGCTAACGCGTAAGTCACACTCCCGAGCTGTCTGCCATGAACCGGTTTCCCGTGGGGGTAAATCCGTGGGACGCGTCAGTCAGCTGGCGTTTTGTGCCGTATAAATACTTGCGTACGCAAAGAGTCTCGTTGAGGTTCCCCACAAAGGCGCCCCCCTCCCCCTCACCTGCTGTGTTCTCACGACTTCTTACCGCAGCTGCTCTTGAATTGGACGAGTCTGTGTAGCAGGGGGTGTGTTCTGGAGACCGATCCAAAAGCAATGATTGATTCAGCTGGCTGTTTGGAAACTTGGAATAAACTTAATGTTACAATGACAGTCAGAAACAGGGAACGTTAATAAATGTTTTCAGCACGATCAGTAAAGGTCTCGAGTGATTAGGTCAGCTTCACGTCCGAGCTGAGCTGTGATCGTCGTATGAGGTGAATTAATGGCTCACGGGCGCCCTAAAATCCCTCTGACAGGCTCCTTCTCCTTTAATCCCAACCTCCTCTTAGCTCTTACGTATTGAAATAATTCTGTTGTTTTTTTATCACTTAAAAAAGATTTTTAGAGAACTCAGAATTAAGGGTAACTTGTTTCGTGTTTTTGCTTCTTAAATGCTTTGAATAAATCAATTTTTTTCTCAGCCGAAGAAAATTTCTTAGGCACTTTTTAAATTAAGATATTCAGTTGAGTGTTAGGAAAAGATGATTGGATTGGTTCTGGTTTGGAAAATGGCATTTTCTCGTTATTTTGGGGGAACAGGAAGTTGAAGTATCTGATGGAAGCCCCGTGAACAGCAGCCAACACCGGCGCTAGATAATAATCTGTACTTTCTTAACTTAAAAACAGCACAAAACGAAGCAAAAAGACAAAGAAAAATGTGTTTTTCGTAGAAACATTCGACGATATTCAGTACCACGTGGGGTTGGTGCTGTCCTGTTAGTGTCGTAAACCAGACCGACCAGCCCGGCAGAGGGGTCCAGGCGTCCTGGCTGCTCTCCTGTCCGTCGCCTGCGTGCACTGGGTGTCCCCGCAGCGCAGTGGATAATAAGCCGGGTCGAGCAAGATTGCAGGGTACAAGATGGACGTACAGAATCCACTTGTATTTCTGTGCCCTAGCAGTTAACAACCAGAACTCTAATTTTTTAAAAAAATCCCATGTATATTAGCACCTACCCCATCCTCTGAAATCTAAATATTTAATTTTAAATCTGACAAAATATTTGCAGGGTCTGTTTGCCAAACACTACAAAACTCTAAAATTTCCCAAAATAAAATGTTTTTAAAAAATCAAGTGTAACTTCTGGAACTTAGAATAAAAGATGGCACTGTCAGCCCTGTGGTTTCCCAGCCTGATTGTCAGTCTCAGAATAGCCTTCCAATACTTCACCTATGTATTTCTAAATAAAAAGCTTTTCCTGCTCGTTTTTTTCCCCGTTCAGACATCATCTGTAGACGTCCTTCTGAGGAAGATTAAAGTATGTCTATGGCCAAACAGCTTTCTCCACAGCCTGCACCTCCCCTCACTATCTACCCCACGTGGTCGCAATGCGTTTGAATTTTCCTGAAATTTTATGCGTGCTGAGGAGCGTGCCAGCGTTGGTCCCCTGGGCTCCCGGGCACGTCGTGTTGCTCACTAACCGCTTTCCCACACTGCCTCTTGTCTCAAACGAGCCTGGTCTTGAAACGTCTTACGTTGTACTTCTGGGTGAATCACGTGAATGTGTAGCGACCACACGCATTGCTCGTGGGTCCCTGTAAGCGATCGTGTGCATTGACGGATAAAAATAAGGTGAACACTGTGTTATTTCAGTGTTTCTGAACACCTGTAGAGAGCCAGGGAGAAACCTGATCTCAGTGTAGTTACCAGTTCTCTAATACCTTCTTTCACTGAACTTACTACGTCTTGTTTGTTTTCATCATGTTGGTTAGGAAGGAAAAATCGGGACAGCAGACGTCAGTGCCAAAGGGCTCGTGTGCTCACAGCTCTAACTGAGGCCGGAAGCGGGTCTCTGAGCGCCCAGCCTGGTACTCTCTGCCCCTGATGCTTTGCCCGCAGGTCCCGCATTCCCGTCGCATCATCTGCACCCCGCGCCCGGTGCTCTGCCCCGTCTCTTCTGGCTTGTCTCCGGCAGGCACTTTGCCATGTGCTGATGCCCCTGCGCGCACAGGAGCAGAAACGGCATCTCCACACCTTACCGTGCGATCCAGCCCACCCGGTTCTGCTAGCACGTCTTCCAAAGCACCCTCTTCTCTAGCCAGGAAAGGAAGAACAGAACCTGCTTTCATCCTGACTTGGCACAGGCTCTTCTCTCTCTGTGCTGGGATGCCCTCTGCCCTCCTCTCTCCCTCCCTCCCTCCCTCTCTCCCTCCCTCCCTTCCTCTCTCCCTTCCTCCCTCCCTCCGTCCCTGCCTGTCTGATGAGCTCTTACTCATCCTTCAGGGCTCAGTGTGAAACGTCAGCTCATCTGCGGACCCGCCGTCACTGTGCTCCCCCGAGTCCGTTGGCTCCCGCCCGCGGGGTCCCACGCGCCTTTCTGGAGAACGCCGTCTGTGGCTCGCCCGTGCCTCCCACCGCGGAGTGGACTCCCCTGGGCTGGGTGGGTGTCCTGGACCTCGCGTGGGGTCTGAGCCATGGCTGCTCGGGGCGTCGCTCACAGATGCACGGAGCGTGAGCAGAAAGAAATGGTTGTGGAGAGAATGAGTGCGTCTGTGTAAAGGGGGCCCCGGGCCAGGGCCGGGAGGTTCTGCATCCTCTCGTCTTCATTCCACTGTCGCACTCGTGTCTTCTGAGAAGCCAAATGTGGCTGTCTCGGGTTGGACGTGTACTGGCTTTGCCATGTAAGAAGGGACATGTTTAAGACTGGTTTCCCGTGATGGTTCCGAACCTGAGGAGCCACCGAGAAGGAAGGAGGGCTGGGCCCCCAGGAATTCAGCGGGGAGAACGTGAGTTTTTCATAGCAGCTCTAGAAAGAAACAGATGGATTCGCCGAATGTCAGAGGCACACGCCGACTTTTAGGGAGTTGGGTCGTAGGGCGGAGCTGCCTGCAGAATTTCCAACACTGTTGGATTAAAATGTAAACGTTGTTTTGAGCATTTAAAAATATGCGTTCAGCTAATGATGGTGAGGATGAGGAAAGCTTGTTAGAGACATTTTACTCTGCAGAAGTCTCGGAAGGATTTTTAAATGTGCGATGGAAAACTTGAAAATAGTATTTAATGTTAGAAACAAAGTCAGATACTAAAAAGATTGCTTTTTAAATGTAGGCTTATGGTCTGTCTTCTAATTTATTTATTATTATTATTATTATTATTATTATTATTATTATTATGGATAAGACTGGAATGTTTACTGAGGATGGCCTCTAATAACCCCTTACATTTGAAACTTGGAATTTAAAAATACATACATAGTGTATCACATATTTAGAAACGGGGTACTGGTTAGTATTTAGCCTCACGAGGATGATAGCTCAGAATTCTAGTCATCGTGTGACTTTTTTCTTAACCAAGTGTTTATTAGCGTTCGTAACAGTCACATGCAGCCCGAGACAGGCACCAGGGTGTTCAGGGCACACGTGCTTCAGATCTGTGGCGTGCGTCATCTCCACCGGGCGTTGCTTCATGTCACTCTGCTTTGGCTCTATTGCCCACTAACTGCCTACTAAGCCTGTTAACGCCGTTCTGCGCTCTGTGTCACTCGCAGGTGCTGTGGTCTTTGGAACTGGGTCACTGGATTTCCGAGGAACCGTTCGAACTTTCCGACACCTTCCCCGCAGCTCCCGTAAGTCAGACGTTATCTTACAATGGACATACAGTTTGGTGTTCTCGGGAAATTGTTATTGGCACAGCTACAGTCTCAGTGTTTACGAAATCAAGAGCGATGGTGCCCATAACTGGAAAGACATATTCATAGAACTTAACGCTTTTTATCTATTTATTTGTGAGAACAAATGTGAGAACATTCTGCAAGAAGTTGTGAGGACTCCATTCTCAAAACATTTTAATTCTAGAAGTCCTCAGGATGGAGAAAAATAGTAAATGCTTGAGAAAGTAGTGTTACGTCCTGCGTACAGCTTTAAAAGATGATGCTGTTGGCGCTCAGTAGAGATAGAATTGATAGGTATAAAAATGGTGGCCCGCTGGCGTTACGGTGTGGTCTTTGTTTTGGTGTTTTCCTAGACTCAACCTCAACCTTACTGACCTTGAAGTATTCCAAATGCAATGGAAAAGTTCCAGGTTCTAATTTTTGTGAAGATTAAATAATCGTTTAATAGGTAATTTCACGTTTACTTGGAAGCATAAACTGGCTTTCATTTCCAAAAATATTTACTGGTTTGGGACGGTTTATTCTTTCAAAAGGTTAATAATAATACCTGAAAGATAAATGGTGATTTTGATCTGTGGCCAGTCTTGGTGCGTTTTTGGTTGTGTGGAGCATGTCATGTGACTCATCATACGACAAGACGTTGAACTCTGAACTCTGCCCCCAAATCTCTTTGATTCTCTAGGTTGTTGGATTGTTTTGTTTTCATTTTTAACATTACTGTTTCGATTCTCTGTCAACTTTATACGTGTTTTCTTAAAGAGAGGAAAAATTCCTCTCAGCAAGACTCTTTGTTGGAAATTCCATGTCAGGAACTGAGGCGTAAAGTAAAAACACAGATCCCGCCTTGTTTCTGTCACAGGAGAGTGTTTATGACCCTGAACGACATAGCACGGTTTATCTTTGAAATTCGTGTAACCCGCGTGCCGTGTGGTCTCCGAGATAATCCTAGAAACTTCAGTTCCCTTTGATAAGACCGTTGAATTTATAAACCCTTCTTACCCATAATGAGACGGGGGCTGCTTCACTCAGCTAACGAGCCCGTCGAGAAGGCACGACTGGGTGGAGAAAGCTGGCTTTCTGGCCCTTCCTATGTCCGTGAACTGACCCAAAACGCATAGCAACGTTAACTGTGCCGCAACTAAGCTGTGGGTGGGGGTGGGGTGGGCGCGGAGGGGTAAAAATAAACAAGAAAAAGGGAACGAAGAAAAACATCGTGGTAGAACAGCGTAAGATGGGGACAGGCGTGAGGTGAACGCCGGTCGCAGATTTGGCTCTAAGCTTTGTCCTAGAGACTGACCCGAAAGTACATAGATGAGAGATCGCTCCTAAATTCTAAAGCCTTGCACACATGTTTATTAGTGTTAATTGTATCATGGAAATGTCAGAGTTCAAACTCTAGGCATTTAAGGTCTTTGCAGTCCTGGGCTTACATTCATGTTCTCCAAGAAGAAAAATTCTCTGCGCCCATATGCGTCTGCTATAAACGTCAGAGTTTGTTTTTGTACTCAGAACACTTTTTATTTTTTAAGTTTTCTGGTAGACAATCTCACCAATGCAAACTATTTTTTTCCTTAACTAACTTCGGGGGCGAGGCGGGCTTGGGTAGGAGAGAATCCTACGTGCTTTCACGGGGAGGGTTTCCTCAGCACTGACGCAGCCTGTAACCGAGGACATTTCTTAGTAGAAACGGGAAAAGTCCCCGTATGAGCACAGGGCGTGAAAGAGGGCGAAGTCTCTTCATCGTGAGATTTATTTCTTCATCATGAAAAATCAGGATTGTCCTTGTCACGAGGCACAGTCGGTGGTTTTGGAATCAAATTGCAAAACAGTAAATAGTATCATAGAAGCTAATGTAGTCAGTCATCTCACCTAATAAGTTATATTTAATTACTAAAAAATACCTTCATATTTAATAACCAGGCAGGAAAAAAAAAAAAGAAAAACATAGTACACTCTTTACGTAAACTGCAAGAACAGATCCTGGAAAGAGTCACCATATAAACTTGAACTCTATATTTGAGCGTTCACTTAAAACGAAGCTGGCAACACACACATAGGTAAATACACTGTTTTCAGAATGAAAACTTAAAGCACCTCGAGGAGGGGCCAAAACGCATGAACTATGTTTTTCCTTCTCCACATATTAAACTGCCAATAACCACTTCTCCGAAAACCCCTGACTCTCTCTCTCTATATATATATAACATATTTGTATGGCTTAGAGAAAGTTTTCTTCCTTTTCATTAAGATAGCGATGCTGGACGCAGGGCATGTGGGGATTTACACGATCCATAAACAGTGCTCGGCAGAACGCAGTTCCGAGGTTATCTCCGCTCTGCGGCCTCGGGCTCTGTTTTCCAGTTATTTACTGATGGGCTCGCACGCAGCATTCTTGGCTGTGACCGCAGCGTCTGCAAAGTGTCAGTCCTGCGCGCAGGCTCCCATCCTCGTTCGCAGCGCCGCCCCGCCAGGCCACGGGGGAGGGGGGTCCGGCTGGCTTTGGTCCCTCGAGGGAGGCAGGTGTGCGTGGCGACGTCTCCGGGGCTCTCCCTGGGGACGCCCGGGAGCAGGCTCGGAGTGGCCGTGCCCCTCGGAGCTCTGGCGCGCAGTGCGCGCGGGCAGTCCCCGCCCGCGGCCCCTCAGAAGTCCGCCGGCCGGATCATCATGGCCGTGGCCTTGAGCGAGTAGCCGGACCCCTTCCAGTAGTACCACTTGATGCCGTTGAACTTGTTGGTGCTCTGCCGCTGTGGGTAGTACATCCCGTTGAGGTTGGAAGGACCGCAGGCATCGAACCACCAGCCTGTGAAAGCAGGACACAGAAGGCGTCAGGGGCCAGGGGGCCCCACCTGTCTCACCGTGGGGCGGGGACAGCAGATAGCCCACGGGTTACCCACACACTCTAAGCCGGCGGCCCTCCCGAGCCCGTGTCCGACCAGCTTCCTCCCCATGGTCCCGATTCGGGGGGCCGTCGGGGTGGGGAGGGTGGATTGTCAGAGCCGGAGCACTCAGTGGCCACTCCCATCCAGCCAGGGCTCCTTCCCCGATCTGGCAGTGCAGGGTACGGAACCCACCAAAGAAATGCTGCTTGTTTAAAGCACAGCCCCCAATTTTAAGATGAAAAGGGAACTTGAAGGCCCAGACTCAGAACAGACATTCGTGGTGCTGTCACCAGGACACAGCGGAGAGCAGAGGGGGGGCACGTGGCGTGGCACCGGGGCGTGGGCACAACCTCCTCCCGCCTGATGGCGGGGCTGGCGCCCTGGGGCCTTGGCCCTGGCAGGAGCCCGCCCGACGCCCGCGTGTGCAGAGGGAGCGTGGCTTCCACCCGCACGGAGCTGAGTGAACCTCAAAACGCTGTGTTGGGAAGGACGTGCCCGGCGTGATGCCGTCTGCATCAAACTTTAAATACAGAAAACAGCAGCGGAGTGCTTGCTGAGCTCGCGTGTGTGATAAGTGAGCAGTGTGCATGGACCTCGCTGGTGGTTCGCGTGGCCAGGTTTTGGGGGGGCCGCCCTGGTTGTCTTTGGACGTCTTGTTTCTCATAAAAGATTCCGACGCCACATTTATACGACGCCGTGTTGCCCTGTCTGTCCAGGGCACTGCGGCGTCCAGGGCACTGCGGCCACCAGTGACTGCGGCCCCCGCCTGCGTTCTTGCCTCACGGTCACAGCTCCCTGACCCGAGTCCTTCACACGGACGTCCGTTTGGTAAGACGTCTGTGTGTCTCATTCAGGCTCCTCCCGAATGTTCAGGGACGTCACAGATTCGTAGGTCTGTGTGTTCTGGAGTCTGTCCTGCGTCGGAGGCCGACCTCCCCCCACCGCCCCCCCCGGTGGGACCGGACTGGTCCGCCTACCCCGGGGGCCGCGGCCCCCCCAGCCCTGAGCCTGGTCTGAGTAAACAAACGTGACAATCATTGAAGCACCTCTGTCCTTGCGCGTGAACCGCGGACTCAGCGTGGGACCAGCAGGCCGGAAAGAAGGGCCGGGGGCACTCGGCCCCCTCCCTCCTTGCCTTCCCCCCTTTTCGTTTGCTTTAGGGAGGAGGATTGTGGCAGGACGAGGACGCGGGCAGCATGCACACCTCTGTATCACAGCTTTCTCCCGTTGACACAGTTACTGAAATGATTACGGCCAATAGGGAAGACCCGTGTTGCAAACTTACATGTTTACGTATAAATGTATTGTCTAAGGAACCAAAGGGTTGATTTTCATAACAGAGCCTAATTCTCTCAGTATTAAGGACGTGAACGTTTCTGAATTTCTAATTATTTTCATGACTCAATCCTCTGGCTGTGAACAGTCCTGAACGGACGTGCACACACGCGATGAGCTTGGGTCTTTCCCGGGGCTTGCAGTCCCTCCTGTGTACACAGTACCGACGGCCCGGCCCTCGGCGAGGGTACCCCGGGGGTGTCATGAGTGACTGGCCAGCAGTCCCGCCGGTGGCCCACACCGGTGAGCCGGCCGGCGGCCCCCGCGCCCTCGCGGGCACCATGCTGCCCGCAGAGTGCCCGTCTCTGTTCCGGGCCTGGCAGTGATTTTAAGAGCTAGCTCGACAGCGTCTGTGGGACATGCTTCCGTCTCAGGTACCATTACGTGGTTCCACGTCTAAGCTTTTCGGAACCGGGAGGCGTTTCCCAGCCGCGGTTCTGACACCCACAGCCGGCTCGCCCCTCTGCGGGGCGCGGGCAGCGGGCACGGCTCAGGGGCAGCCTGACGTGACAGGCAGAAAGCAGGCAGAGCCTGGAGGTGAAGGCCTTCCCTGCAAGCGGACAGGCGCTCGTTCTAGCCTGCGCTCCGAGGCGGCGGGCCAGTTCCTGTGACTTTATGCGTGTCTGCTGGAAGTGGCCTCCTTGTGGTGCAGTAAATTACTAATTGGAAGCATTTCCTTAGTGAGGGCTCTCTATCGCTGTCTCGCTTGACATTTGCAATAGTTAGCCTTTTTACTAAAGCGAAATGCAGTTGAGCCTTGCCTGACGTCTGATAGCGAACACAGATGCGAGGGCTTGCTGAGGGTCACATGCCCCCTTCCTGCCAGGGGCAGGCCCCGAAGAGACACAGCTGGCCCGCTGACAATTCCAGCTCAACATCGCCGCATTCCTGCTCGGAACTCAGCAGCCTGAAAAAGTGAAAAACAAACCCCCCTCTCCCGAGTAAGCCTGTCTGTTTACGAAGTGTGGACACTGTCACCCCTCTGGGGCGGGCGGAAGCCCCAATAGCCAGCCTTTCCCTCTATCAGATGCGCCCTCGCCAGTGTAAACAGGAAGAGAGAGTCGTCCCACCTCCTGTGAGCATTTGCGAGCATTTGCAAATGCATTTGTCGTTGTCCGCATCCTTTGTGCTAAAATCATTTCCTGGTTGGCTTATGCTGCTGATTTTGCCGGCTGTCCCCGTGAGTCCTTTAAGGTGAATCCTGTGAACACAAGCAAAGCGGGGGAGAAGAAGAGTGTTAATTGTCTCGGGCTGTTGCTGTGCCACAGTGGAACATTTCTCACAGGGAAGAATTGCGTCCTGCAGAGAGTTCGCGCACAGCTGTGCGTGCTCTGGACGGGACAGTTCTGCCCTGGCATAAACAGGAACCAGCTTATCGCCGGACCCCGGGCGGAGGGGAAGGTCTCCGCACGGCCTTCGGCGCGGGCCGCGCGCACACGCATCGGCGGGGACCTCGGGGCCGGCCGTGTATTGTCCTGCTGCCTTCAGATAAACAGACGCGGGGAACAGCACGCGGGAGCCTGTCCTAGGTCCCCCTAAAAATGAGCATCTTGAGATGCCGCACGTTCTTCCCCGTGGGGACAGGGGGCCGGCAGGCCGGCAGCGGGGAGGATGGCTAGATTCAGAGTAGAAGTCTACACAACTGGGTGTAAAGAAATCCTCACAGCCGCGTTGCCTGGTCTCTGCCGCCCGGTGGTAAACCCACCAGACACCGAGAAAGGAACGGACGCACCGTCCAGTTAGACACGGGGCAGCGGCCCACACGTGGAGAAGGCTGGCTTGCCCCGGCGCCCGTGTGCCAGCGGGAAGAGGGGGAAGGAAGTGGGGGAAGGAAGGGGAGGCCAAGGCATGCGGGAGAGCCCGCTGGCGGGCAGGCCGGCCTAGGACAGCTGAGAGCAGGGTTTCGTGGGACGCTGTGTGGCCGCGCAGAACGTGACACGACAGTGTAGGTGTGTGGACATCGAGATGTCCCCTCCCGGGGACCCTGCAGAGTGCACCCTGCGGTGTCGGGGGGAGAGCGGTGCTTCCACCCCCAGTGATGCTGCTCTTCGCAGCACCTGCTCACGTTTGCTGCCCCTCCCTTGGGAAGAACGCGGTCCCCGAGAATTCACGTTTGAACCAGGGGCGGGGAGGAGAGGAGCTGGTCCCCAGGGGACTGACCCTGCCAGGCCCTCGACGGGCGTGGGGTTCAGGGCCGCACCAGCCCGAGAGGCAGGCGTTCCCCCCGTTTTTACACGTAACATGGTTGAGGTTCAGACAGAGGGGGTCGGCCGGGATGCGCCTCGCTGCGCCGTCGGGGTTCCAGCCTGGCGCCCAGCATCCCCCGGCGACGGTGCCGGGCTACGGAGGAAGTGGCTGCGACCGACCGCTGGCCACGGACACGTGAGCTGCGCTTCCGTGACGCGCCGGTTCTAAGTCCCTTCCCTGCGGACGATTGCGACTTCCGACTCTTCTCACTGTCACTCTGGAGAGTTCGTCGTGAGGCCCTGAGTGGTTTCCGCGTCACCCTCCTGTTTGGAGACGACCCCAGGCCCCAGCACGGCCCTGAGTGCCCACCACGAAGGGTCCGCGCACGCACTGCTCGTCACCGCCGGGGGTCGGAACGCGTGGCCATCTCCAGGCTCCCCTCGGCGGTCACGGGGGGCTCCGCGGCTCGGTGCTTCCCCTCCCTGTCCTCTCCCTCTCCCGTCCCCTCTGAGCCCTCTCGGTTCTCGGGGACGCGTTGGATGTCCCCGCAGGCGAGTGGCATAGCCGTCTGCCAGAACAGCTGTGCGCCTTTGCATCTTCCACTGTAGTGCAAGTTGCTTTCTTTTAAAATGGGTGTTCTTGAAATTGCTGTCATTTGCCATCAGTTGCTTTTGTAGAATGGTGAGTGAGGGCAGAGGTGATGATATTTAATGATTAAATCTCCGTGTGTGCACAGAACCGCCGGAATGTTTGTGAAAAGTGACCGATGTTTAAGGTTTGATGTAGAAAGAACCACATTCTGCTGACGTATTTATCCAGTCCTTGTAACGTGTATTTTTCCGGTTTGCACCATTCGGGGAACATTTCTTCAGGAAAAAACAACTCGGCTGCTACATACGGTTGATGCTCTGGAGCACTTGCAGTTATTCCAAGTCTTAGTAACATGACAGCTCTCTTGTCATATTTTATTAGGATAATAATTTTTTTCAGTGTAATAGCTGTCTTATACTGCCAAGTAAATTAAACTGAGCTTTAAACGAGTGTGTACTTTTTTAAATGACACATCCAAAACATGATTACATTTCGAAAGAAATCTCTGTTCAGAACCATCTCAGATTAAAATATTTTCATAATGTCAGCATACAAGGGTAATGACCCATTCTGTAAAATCTTCTTATGTAAACAGCCTAATCCTTAATTTCTGTGTTTCTTTTTCCCTTTTTTTTTTCTAAAATTCCTCCGTTGTAGATTCATAACTGTTGCCAGTTGGAAAAATATTTAGCTTGGAGGTGAAACGGTGGCGGGCCCCTGGTGTGTGACACTGCGTTGAGGGTTTGATCCCTCTGGGTCCTCCTGGGGGTGCAGGGGGGGCCCGGACACCTCTGTCTCCTCATCCACCCTGCAGCCCCTGCAGGAGGGCCCTGCCCGTCTGGGGCGAGGACTCACGGACGACGCTCTGACGTGTCACAGTCCCGCTAGCGTTCACTGCGCGTCACCTGTTTTCAGAACGTGCTTCTGAGCTTCGGTCCCCTGTTCGTTTGCAGAGCAGGACGCACGGGGCGTCATCGGGTTGTCAGGTGCTTGCTCAGGCCAGCCGACTGCCAGCCCGCCCCTCCGTGCCGTCCGTCATGACCCTCCACAAGGAGCCAGCTCAGGGACCTCGAGACTGGTTTAGATCCCGAACTGTTCAGATCTTAGGGTTTCTGTTGAGCAAAGGGTCTGAGTCGGGCGCTCGTGAGGTAGAGATGGGGCCGGAGGCCAATGGCGTCTTCGTCGGTGACGTCTCTCCGGTGCCTCAGCGGTGTCTCCGGCGTCAGGGTGGGCTGTGCACAGTGCGTGCCCCAGTCCGCTCTCGCCACCGGTCTGTGCTCCGCAGACAGACGGCTGGCGGCCACATGGGCGCCTGAGCCGGGCCCTGGGAGGCCCGTCCTGCGGGGCCACCTCGCCCCTCCCTAGATGACGGTGCACATGTGTCTGTGTGAGCCAGCGGTGCCGGGGTGTCGGGGTCCCGCTCTTCAGTCCCTTTGCTGCCGCCTCGTGGCATCTGGGAGCCAGGGGGTCATCCCGGGCCGGGGTCGCCGCCCCTGCTTCCCTCGGAGCGGCACTGCCAGGGGCGGGGGGGGGAGGGTCCGTGGACGGGGCGCACGCTAAGGAAGCGGGGGTGGGGTATGGGACGCACGCTAAGGAAGTGGGAGCCGGCTGTTCCCATGGCAGGGAGCAGAGGGTCGACTGACCAGCCACCGCCCCCCACCCCCAGTTCTGCCACTTCCAAACCCAGCAGCGCACCCTGACTTCATGAAGAAACAACTGAATGTGTCTAAACAAACAGCAAACATACAGATTTGACTTTTAAAACTTCGCGGCAGGAAGCAGTGTATCCATCTGTGATGAAGCTGTCCTGACGTCTGAAGCCGGGACACGGCACCCACGCAACCCGCAAGTGGTTGTCACATGCCCCTTACCTGCCAGGCAGGGTCCATCTGCGCGTCGAGGACAAAGAGCCAACACGACAGACAAAACCCTGTCCTCGTGACACGTCCCTTGTACTGTTAAAGCCAAAGTCAGAACTGTGCCACTAGAGAAACCCGCCTGACGGCAGCAAAGGACTCTGAGACCCATCAGACGCGTGTCCCGTGCCGCGCAGCCCGAGCGCAGCTGGCGCAGCGCGGTCCGCCCCCCATCCCCCCCCCCGGTGTGCGCTCTAACCCCCTGCGGGCCCGCGGCGGCTCCTCACCTGTAGTTGAGCTCCTCGCCCGAGAGGGAGAAGTGCTCGTACAGCGAGTGAGCCTCGTTGCCTTCCCAGTCCGTGAGCCGTATTTTCAGCGCGTAGCGCTTCTGACTCGTCACTTGTGCCACGAACTCGTTCCCCAGCCAGTGTTCGCCCGACGGATCCCCGAAGCCCTGCGGGCCGGGGGGTGACGTTCAGTTACCACCGTTACCCGTTACCCATCCGCTTCCCTTCGGGTGTGTGAAATCAGTGATCCCCATCAGTTCAGAGTGGAATGACCGTCAGAAATTCCTTCCCGCGCTGTGAAAATGGGGTGAGGGGCCTTCTGCACGAGAAAGTGGAGCTTTAGGAGGTCAGTTCTAAGAAGTCAGCCGCTACGGGGAGGGAATTAATGTTAGAATAGTGAGAACGACTGGGAAACGGCGGACAGAGACAGCAGCGCGGACAGCCAGGCTCACAGACGTGCGGAGCGCTGCGGAACGGCCAGCTGGCCGTCAGCCGCCCGGCCCGCCGCCGTTAAGGTCGGCCCCGCGCCCCCCTCGCCCCCGATGTGCGGCTGGCGTCACACGCACAGGACTGTCTGTCATGGCGACACTGAAGCAGCCGTGAAAAAGAACCCTTTGGTTAAGAGAGACGAGTCCTAAGCGGCCGGTTAGTTTGGGATTTTAGGTGCAAGGTCCTGCAGATCTTGAAAGATGCTTCTCACGAAGAAAATGACTGTCAGACGGTGAATGGACACGCATACCACTTTATACTCCTTCCAGGTCTTCTGGAAATCCACGCTGCCATCTCCCCGTCGCTGGATGACGGTCCACCCGCCCCCGGCGGTGTCCATGTCGCAGTAGGCCTGCCAGAGAGAAGCGCTCGGTCACGCGGCCCCGGCCCCGCGGGGAAGCGAGATGGAGGCGGGCCGCGCGCCCACGCCGCCCTCCGGGGCCGGTCCCCGAGGGCTGCCGAGAAACAGATGGTTTTAAGGCAACGGAAAGCCACGAACCTAAAACGGTGAAGCACGGACAGGCTCGGGACACGGCGTCTTGAGGAAGGTGCGATGCGCGCGTGGTCAGAGCTGTTCTCGGCTGAGCCCCGCCCCGCAGCTGAGCCAAGACGCCCGAGGCCCCGCGGGGAGGACGCGTCTGGGCAGACGGGCCCCAGACCGCACCTTCCCCCACAACACACGGTCCCTCGCCTCGTGTTCGCAGCCCTGCAGGCGCGTGTGGCGGCCACCCGTCCCCGTCCACCCCGCGGGCAGCTGTGCAAAAGGGACACGCCTGGAGGGCGCCCAAGACTCCTGTGGGGTGCGCCCTCCCTGGGGGGTCCAGGCCCAGCTTCCCGGCTCACCCCTCAGCACCGGGGACCTGGGGCCCCGCATGCCCCGCCGTGGGTTGCCCCCAGCTCTTTCTGTTCCTGCTTTCGAGCTGGCTTTAAACTTTGGGCCTAAGCTTCGTTTGGGAACTCGGAATTCCGTCTTGGACTACGAGCGTGCACGCTCAATTTCACCTCTGCTGGAGTTCTGTTGTAAAATTAAAAACCCCTGAAAATACGATTACATAAATAGTTTTAAATAACGAGATTATGGTAGAACGAAAGCGTTTTCCGGGAAGTGAAGAGGAATCTCCCTACAGCGTAGCTCTGCACGTCAAGGTTCACAACCCATTAGAGATAGTCTTCCTTTGTTCTGTCCCGTGGGCTTGCGGGAGTAACGCAGAACGTTCTGGCAGAGTTTAACCGCGAACCGCTCGGCCCTTGTGAGTTAAAACCCTGAGGAACGAGGGCTAAGAGGCCCGAGGATGGGCTGCTCGTCCATTTAGGGCGCTTTTGGGCGGAACCCCAGCCAGGGGCGGGCCCCCTCCTCCGCCAGCTTCCTCCTCCACCCAGGGGCCCCCCACGCTCCCTTCTCCACCCAGGGCCCCCCACGGGCCGCCTGTCTATGTCCACCCCAAAGTCCTCCCCCTCAGAGTCCTCACGTTAGGGAACACAAGGTCCATTAAAGAAAATTACATTCGTTAATAAACTACTTTCCCCCTTTAAAATAACGGACCATGTAAAGTTGATCCGCTTAAGGTGACCCCTCAGCCTCCCGTAGCGACAGTATCATCACTGCGGTGACAGTGTCATCACCGTCCTTAACTGGCATTGTCACTGCCGCTCTCTTCCGAGCACCGTGCTGGTCATGTCGTGTGTGATCTAACCTCACGCAGCTCTGCAGTGATACGTGTTTCCGCATTTTTGAAAGGAGAGCTTTAGTAAAGTTAGATTCATTTGATCCGTCATTCAGCGGCTAAGTGGAATATAGGATTTGAATAAGCTCGCTTTAATCCCTAATTCTGTAATGTTTTTCTACCACGCTCTGCTGCCAAGAACAGAGCAGCTCAGCCCTCCTGTTAGGCCAGCAGTCCCTCACCACGGCTCCAAGCTGAAGTCAGTTCACAAATGATGCTTCTCTCGTTCGCCTGTGGCCCACCAAGTGGTCAGCGTGGCTCACGTCCATCATGTCCCTTGAAAAAACCCACTTGGTAAACCAGCCGAATGAGCTGCAGTGGTCTGGGAAGCCGTGTTTGTGTGAGCTTAATTCCCCCGGAGCCTAAGTGGCCTCCCAGCAGGGGTGGGGGTGGGGTGAGAACTGCCACCGTCCTCAGCGAGCCTGTCCCTGCTCCCAGGACCTGTGATTCTTCAACGTCAAAATCACCGTCACGAAGTCACTGGTATTTACATCAGAGTCCAGACCCTGAATGGCTGAGGTTCACGGCTAGCGTGTCCACGGCCAGACCCATACTATTCTCTGACCCCATGAGGGACAGTGATGGCGATACTAGAACATTTTCGTAATGCTACTTTGTCCGGATTTTAAAAAGAGGGAGAGGGAGGGAGAGTTTATGGAAACGGAAATGCTGTGGTTAATCGGGTGGTGAAACTTTCACACAGAGTGTTCAAACTGAGTTGTCCACGTGGCCAGAAGCACTGAGTGACAACGATGCAGCTGACGATACCAGAACCAGAAGCGCCAGTGTCCCCAGAAACCCCCACCCCCACCCCAGGTCCAGCGGTGCTGAGGGCATTGGGTCTGGCGCCCGGCGCACCATCGCACGGTTCAGCGGCCGGGTGTCCTGGCCACAGCCGATGCCTCCCAGCAAGTGGTGCTTGAGCTCCCGGCTGTGCCTCAGCTCGGAGGCTACAGGGAAGGGCCGGTTAAACGGAAAGACAAGCACGAGCGGGGGGACAGGGGCACCCCGTGAGACGAGGGAAGGGGACTTGGGCTCTAAGTAGCAGAGACCTACAGGAGAGTGTCCCGTAAATGCCCCCTGCAGTGTCTACCTTGCACAAAAACCCTACGAAGTTTTCAAAAGTAAAGTTGATGGATTTGGGCCCTTTCGGAGAAGGGAGCTCTGTGAAGCTTTTCCTGAATTAGATGCAATGGCAAAAGGGAGACTAGCCTTGGGGGCAGTCACAGTAGCAACGCCCGTGTCCCGCGTGGATGCTAAGCCCCGGGTCCTGTCCAGGGTCTCCTGGAGTCTGCTCCACGAGAGCAGGGCCGTTAAGTCAGGTTTCAGGTTAGGAAACTCGGGGCACACACAGGTCACATGACTGGCTCAGCGGCAGAACTGGCAGAGCGAGCATTTCAGCTTCCTGCCCCGGATCCGACTGGGAATACCGAGTCTTAGGTGTGGAAGGGGACCTAGAGGAACCTCAGCCTGGACCGTCCGTTCAGAGATGAGCCACTCGAGGTCGGAGAGACGCTGTCCCCTGCCGGGGGCGAGAGTCATTCTCGCTGCAGGTGTTGAAAACACTATGAATCCTAGCGCGTCCAGCCCTGACACTCAGGTCGGCCCGGGGCCCTGTGCTGTTCTGTCGTCCTGCGGGACGTTTCGGGGGGCCGTTGGGTCAGTGCTGGTCACCGGGGTGGGGACGTCGCGCTACGTCGGAAAAACATTTACACCACGGTGGGGTGGCACCGCACAGCCGCGATCGTGATCGCCCTGCGTTCGCGTCAGCAGCTCTCACGTTGCGGTCAGACCCCTGCCCTCCCCTCGTCCCTCCGGACCCCACTGGCCCCGCGCCGGGAGGAGACCGACACCCGGTAGCGGACCGTAGCCCCCGGGGATGGCCGTGGAGACGGGTGTTCGTGCTTTCCCACCTCCGGTAGACGCGTCTCCCTGCCCCGATGCGCAGCGCGGGCGCCGGGCGCGTCAGCCGGTTCCCAGGCTGTCGTGCAGCAGCACGGATGAGCTCGAGGGTTTGGGAAAGCCCTGTCTTGATTAACTCTTCTGTCTTAGATGCACAGTCAGGCTGTGTGTCCCTGCTGCACATCCCACGTCTTTAAACCCTTCATGCTGGTGTTATTAGTGTTTCTTCATCACCGTGCTCAAGGTCACACTGAATCACGGCGGTAATGCGTCCAGGCGCCTCTGAGATTTACGTTTTGATACAGTATCAGGTGCCTCTTCTAGAAGTGTTTGCATTCAAGGTGTAGCTGCTTTTACAGTTAGATGCTGATGCATTTATGGACATTTGACACATAGTCACATGATACTTAGATAACGGTCTCCTCATAATATCATCCCGCCTTACTCACACCCCCGAGGGCAGCCACATGGAGATATTATTCTCTGGGGAAGTGGTCCTTTTTGTCTCACTGCAGTTCGGTGTTCCTGGGGGCCCCTGACACCCTCGCAACAGATCGACAAGGTCAGAACTCTGCACGGTGCCCTCGGTGCTCCTGGCCTCTGGCAGTGCGCTGGCATTGCCCTGGTGGCCCGGTGCCGGGGGGGCACGGTGGCCTCAGTCGGACGTCTGACAGAGCAGTCAAATGTGAGTTCTAGCCGACCTCTGCTGCCAGGCGCGCGCGCGTGTGTGTGTGCACGTGCGTGTGTGTGTCTGCTGTGTCATGGACGGGAAATGTGACCGGCCCCGTCGCACCCCGTGTAGGCGTGAGCACAGGAGGCTTTCGGGGGGACACAGGCCCACTGTTACTTGCAGTAACGATCGCAAGACAAAGTCTGGTTACTTGAACCCTGGGGCTGGGAGGTGCTTTCTTTAAAATTAAGAAACGAGCCTCACACGTCCAGCCGGGCGGCCGAGCGTGTGTGACCACGCCCGGGGCCAGGAGCGCGGGACAGGTGGGCGGGCCGGCGTCCCCTGCGCCCTGCGTGGCACGGAGCTGGGACCAGGAGCCCGGGCGGGGGCGTGGCGCTGGGGGCCACGCCAGGGGCGACACGGGGACATGGGCGCCTCACCTTGGTCTCCTGCGTGGAGTTGGGGAAGGTCAGCGTGTAGACGCCGCTGGTGGTGAGGCCCGCCCTGAACGCTTCGGCGCAGTCTCTGAAAACCGTCTGCTCGTCCTTGGCGATGAGGGGGCGCTTCGCTGCTTAGAAAGGAAGGGACAGTGTTGAGTGGGCTGAGAAGAGATACGGTGACTCCCTCCTCTTCTGTAATCGGTTCTGTGTCGAGATCCTATAAAGCTGTCCTAGCAACGATCGTAAGAGAAACATAGTGCCTCCTTCGGAAAGGTGACAGCGTTTAGACTTGTGAGAGCCCCCTGGCTAAGGGCGGTTAGAACCGCGCTCCGGACGGCCCGCGCCCCCCGCGCACTCACAGCCCGACGTGGACAGCACGGCCAGCAGGCTGTGCACCGTGTCCGTCAGGTCCTGCTGCTGCCTCTGCAGGGCCGAGTTGTTCACCGTGGCGGTCACCAGCTGCTTCTCCAGCTCCTCGATGATGGCGTTCTGCTTGGAGACCAGCACCTGCAGCTGGTCTTTCTCCTCCTGGATGGACTGCAGCTGCACGACGTGCTTGTCCTCCATGTCGAGCACTTTCTTCTCTAGGAAACTTGGAGTGGGGGGGCGCTCATTAGTGCGGGGAGCTCGAGCGCCGCCAAGGCCAAGGGCGCGGCGCACATCTATCTGACCGCTCTCCTCGCCCGCACACGGCCGTTTGCGGTCTTGTTTTCCTATCGAAAGAAATCCGTCCGAAACGGAGACATCGGGTGAGACGATCTCTGAGGCCCCTTCTCGTTCAGATCGTCTCAGCCCGTCGTGCCTTTGCGGGGGCAGTAAAACTTCCTGAATCGTTAACCCTGCAAACAGCGTCACTCGGCCGAGGCACTGGCTGCCCATTGCAAGGGCTGACCTTTAAGCGTGAGCAGTCAGCGTTGACGATGATTATTAGAAATGCATTTGCAGGTCTTAACCTGATCCCGGCCCCCTGGTCACTGTCCGCCAGGGTAGGACGGATAAGTATGTTGTCATCGTACCAAGTCAGCAAACAGTCAGTTCCTGTAACAGTCTTGTGCATTAGACTTTCATCAGTTGTACCACATCCATTTTCGGCTGTCATTACCATTTCTCTCAATATTAGCTAACTTATTTAACTTGTAAGTCATTTTCATTAATGTAAAAACCAAGGTGACTTACCATAAGCAGGAGGTCACCTTAAAAATAAATGCATAAAGCTTTTCCGTCTCGTAAAGTTATTTCTAGTGCCATCTGGCAGTTTGCTTTAAAAACCCTCCAACAACACTCGACTTAAACACCCACCGTGAAACACACGGACGTTCTTACATCACCGATCCGTGCCGCTTCCAAAGCGATGAGAGTTTGCTGAAGTTTGTAACCCAACTGCCTTTGGTTGCCTCTAGTATTTATTTATGAGGAGGCCTCAGAGAAATATGTGAAAGCGTGAATGAGTGTGTGAACACTCAGGAAGAGAGATTTTTTTTAAAAAAAAAAAACAACCTTATTTCTCCCGGAACTTTACGAGAACAGCTGCAGAGGGCAGTCACACCCTGACCTAACAGAGTCAGTCCTCAGATGCAATACAAGCATGTGTCACAGAGGTGAGCCCGCCATCAGGACCTCCCGGATGACACCAGCTCAGAGAGCGGCACCGCAGTGGGCACAGAGCGCCGAGCACTGCTGTTAAAGCCGCAGGGGGCCTCAGGGGTCACTTCTGGAGCAAAACGTAGACCGGGACCCCGGCACCGGCTTGTGAGGTCACGCTGTGGCTGCAGCCAGCATTTCTCTCATGAGAGGAAACTAGAGACTGGAGCCTTGAACAGCGTGGGTTTGAACTCTGAGTCCGTTTATACGGGTGTGAACTGCAGTCCTGCACCCCAACCGCCCCACCCCCCGTGTTGTTCGGGGGTCAGGTGTAAATGGGGACAAACAGGCATGAATAGAGTGTCAATTCGCAGCAAGAACTTGGCACAGGGTGACAGACCCCGTGGCCAGCAGTGACAGGTGGCAGCGGAGAGGACGCGGGGCCTCGGGAAGCACGCGTGTTGTCGGGAGCTGTGCTCTTTGGCATCTCGGTTTTCTGATATGGGATGATTGGTTTGGTCATCACCATGAACACCGTAGCTTTATCTTAATGTAACCACGGCCGGTTGAGACGTGTGGGGAAGGGCCGGGCTGAATCCTGATTGCACTGCCTCCCTTCAGATGGGGACAGTGACAGCAGCAGCACTGCCTCCCTTCAGATGGGGACAGCGACAGCAGCAGCACTGCCTCCCTTCAGAAGGGGACAGGGACAGCAGCAGCACTGCCTCCCTTCAGAAGTGGGGACAGGGTCAGCAGCAGCACTGCCTCCCTTCAGATGGGGACAGTGACAGCAGCAGCACTGCCTCCCTTCAGAAGGGGACAGTGACAGCAGCAGCACTGCCTCCCTTCAGATGGGGACAGTGACAGCAGCAGCACTGCCTCCCTTCAGAAATGGGGACAGTGACAGCAGCAGCACTGCCTCCCTTCAGAAGGGGACAGCGACAGCAGCAGCACTGCCTCCCTTCAGAAGGGGACAGTGACAGCAGCAGCACTGCCTCCCTTCAGAAGGGGAGAGGGACAGCAGCAGCACTGCCTCCCTTCAGAAGGGGACAGGGACAGCCGCAGCACTGCCTCCCTTCAGAAGGGGACAGGGACAGCAGCAGCACTGCCTCCCTTCAGAAGGGGACAGGGACAGCAGCAGCACTGCCTCCCTTCAGAAGGGGACAGGGACAGCAGCAGCACTGCCTCCCTTCAGAAGGGGACAGCGACAGCAGCAGCACTTCTCAGTACTGGCCATCACTGTGCCAGCGATCACAACCTAACCTAGCAAGTAGCCCCGAAATTAATCATTTGTTCTGAAAGAAGAAAAAAATGATAAGATAAAAAATATTTAGTAACTTGCAGCCTCAGCTGGTGAATCCGAAAGTGCCGTAGTGGCAGTCTTCAGAAAAACGGTGACCCTAAGAAGTGCTTCGACTCCACTCGAAACCATTCCGTAAAGAAAGCAGCTGCCCTGTGGGGGGACTGACTGAAGGAAACTTAAAGCAGGATTCGTCAGATCGTGCGCCACCTTCACGTGTTTCTGTAACGATGTCCTCGCAAATGACATCTTAATCTGGTCAACGCTTGAGGCGCCTGAAAACACAGCCCGCCAAAGTTACTGAGAGATGAAAAATCATCAGCGCCATTTTCTTATTTTTATTTATTTACTGTTGTTGACTCAAAAACCCTTATTATTGTCATTTTGATTCCTATATGTGAAAAAGGGGGATGTGATTTCTGCAGCTGCTCTAACGAAGACCCTTCCTGCAGGCTGTGGACTTGTTACCCGTGGTTTGGACGATGAGGCAGCTGTTACCAGCTGCACCTGTCGGCGTCTGCACGGGGGCAGGTCGCTCAGAAACAGCTCTGAGCTGGACGTCCACAGCGCCACTGCTCAGGGTCCCACAGAATTTCAGCTGATTCGTTACGTTTGACAAGGTGGTTTTATGGAGAAAGTGTGATGTTTAAACTTCATGTCCCGCGAAACGGGATTTGAACTATTGGAAAAGTATATCCCTGGTCGTCGCAGATTAAATTGTGGGAAAATATGTAGCATTTAAGTGAAACAATGTGAAGGATGATGTAAACAGGAATAATCAGGAAATACAGCAGGCTTCAGCATGGGACCACTATTTTTGTACATTGTAAAGCTCTAACGTACAAAAATTTCACCACATCATGGATGGTCAAAAAAATGTAGTGAATGTTGATTTTATTTTAAAGTGGTTCAGGCTGACTGTACGTATGACAGGGTTGCTGCTAGTAAGTGAAAATATTAAGCAGCGTGTCTGAACTCAGGAGTAAGATTCACACTTTTTTAGGCAAAAGGCATGATTTGACAAACATTTACAAAGATGATTATTTGGGTGACATAAATGACTGACTGACCCGAGAATTTTAGCATCGTACGTAGTACACTAACTTAGAAACCTAAAGAGTGGACAGTATTCAAACTAGATATATCCTAGGTTTCTCACAGGCATTACTGGCCAGTGACAAAAGTTGTCACTCAGCTCTCGTATGTCCCCAAATGACAGTAGTGTGTCCAAGAGAAAACCATTAAATGAGACCCTTTTGAGAAAAAGACATTAGAGAGATCGCCCTATCTTAGTTTTTCGTCTCAATATTTACTTACTACTTAGCAAAAGATAAAAATTGAAATATTAAAGAAAAATACTTAGATTAAAAATCCATTTGCTTTTTCAGATCATACATTAATAATGAGTTAAAATTGGTACCCAAAGAGCAGAAAGAATTATTTCGGCTTCGTTCTCGATTAGCAGAAAATAATGATGATAGGACAATAAGTTTATTGTCATTTTTGGCTAAGTAAAGAATAATTTAATTGAAATTATTTCGTTGTGATATAGAATGTATTGTTGTTTGACCTCTCCATATCCTATACATGTGTCTTGATTAGCAATAAAGAAATGGACCCCAAGTATGTGAATACATCTTTCTATGTCCCCAACAGGAATAAACCTCCGAAAATAATTCCTGTCCATCACCTACAATTTTTGTGTTTGTATTAGTCTTCTTGGGATTTCTCTACATGTAATTTAAATATTACTGCAATCATATTTAATGGTAGCTTTTGTTTTTACTTTACCATGCGTTTCGGGCGTAGATACGGCATTATGAAACGACACAAGTGTAGTTTTCCTGCCGGGGACGGCTTCGCATTAGAAAACTCTCAAGTTCCCAGAGAAAAGAAACTTGGCAAAGTGCGTGTCTAAACGCCTGGGCCGCTCCCGTGCGGTATTTATCCATAGGTTAGCTTGCGTGGCACTGAGACAGGCTTGGGGGATCCCGGGAAGAGAACCTCCGGGGGACAGAGAGTGAGAGCGAACTCGCGGGCTGCGTCAGCAGCGACCTGCCACGCCAGCCTCTCCTCCAAACCCGCTCCCGCCCTTCCCCTCAGAGAGTCCGCTCCGCATGCAACACACAGGGCAGAGACCGGACATTCTGGAAGCCAGGCGTACGGTGAACAGTCACACGAAATCGGCTCTCATATCTAGACAGCGTGCAAGACGGGATTACAGATTTTTGGTTTTGCTCTTTTTATTACCTGTTCTTATCTTGCAATTTGTTTATTTCACTGGTCTGATCCAAAATCTGTTTTTCCAATTTGTTTGTAGACAGGGAATGTTCCAGAAGCTGAAGTTCAAGTCTCGTGGTCTGATTTAATACCTAAACGTAACAAAATAAAATTCCTATTTATCATTGTTAAAATTAGATCTGACTTCCTTTTAATTAAGTGACCCGAATGGGAGGAAAACGTAACTAAGGGATTATTTATTTACCCAAGGATCTTATTTGGGCATATTTTCCATTATCAGAAAAGTCTTGACTTCCTAGATTATATCAGAGTGTGTTTAAAGGTTTTTTTTTTCACCGTGTCTTTATTTTGGAAAGTGTTTAATGGTTCTGGACAATGGTATTTGTGTCCAGCGTTACGATGTTATTTTTCTTGTTTTTCCACGTTTCGTCGTATCTTTTCATACAGGGAGACGCGTGGGCGTATAAAATGCTCACACTCAACACATCCGAGATGGCTGATGAATGAAAAAAGCGTCCACCTCTGCTCACAACAAAATTCCATTCTCATCTTCGTCAGCAGACAACGCGGTTACGAGTCACGCGCCTCCGTGCTAAATGGAGCTCGTTTTAGCCTGGCTTTTCCTAGTTTGTCTTCACTTTAGCCTTTTTTTCCCCTTTCCCATTCCTCTTATTTAAAAACTCGTATCAACCAGTTAGGAAACGGTAGTATGGCAGCATCGTGGGGGAGCTCGGTTTTGCTTTGAGGGCCACGTGTGGTGGCACTGTCCCCACTGCGTTCCAGCACAGTTCCGGGCGGGACGAGACCCGGCGAGGGACGCGGGGCTCGTGGCCGGCTGCTCAGCTCCCTCCGTGCTGCTGTTGGCCGTTCTGTTTGCTCCGCGCTCTGCAAAGTCACAGACCAGAGGCTGTGAACTCGGCCGCAGAACGGTTGTCTCAATGGCTCTTTGAGACTCAGGTTTTATCTTAAGTCAGATTTCAGCACCGTTCTCAGCCCTCTGCCTCGGGGCTGTCCATCTCTCCGTGCATCAGAAAGTTAAGGATTCAGAAATGACAGGGACATGAGGAGTGCAGGAAATGCCGGTGCGTAGAGGGACGTTTATGTTGTCGTCCTCAAGTGTGAGTGAGATGGAAGCGATTTGAATGCCCTTAGCAGACTAAATATAATTTAATCTCAGCCCGGAAAATGAAAATATAGTTACCTGTTTTAAATTCCTGTCTAGCCGCAGGTTCTTAAATTATCGGCCCTCCCTGTTTTCTGCTGTATTGGACCGTTCCCTGCCAGCCCTTCACGGGTACCCTGCAGCGTGGTTAGCAGCGGGGTTTACCTGCCGGGCCACGTCTGTCGCACACTCACCTGGGCCTCCACGTCCGTCAGCTTGCGCGTCTGCTGCGCCGTCTGGTTGAGCAGGCTGGTCCCGATCTCCAGCATGACGGCCGTCTGGTTCTGCACCGCATTCTGCTGCATCTCCGCCATCTCCTTCTTCATGTTGTCCTGGATGTAGGTCTCCAGCTGGAGGAGCGCGCGGGAAAGTCAGCCGTCGGGTCCACGGGTGGGGACCCCCATCCCTACATGCGCCCCCTCCCCTTAAAAACATCGCCCGCAAGCCCCGGACCTTGCTCCTGTTTGGAGATTTCTGTTTTTTCTTGTTTTGTTTTGATCACTATAAGGCGCAGTGCGATCTGGCCGCTTAGCATCATCATGAGCCGGGGACAGACGCCAAACACGGAGCCCAGATTGCGGGGGGCAGCGTGTCGCGAGGCCGCAGCTGGGGGGCGGGTGGCAGGAGGGGTATGGGGGGACGCCGAGAAGCGTCCCTGTCCCTGTCCCCATCCCGGCCCGCGCTGGGCTCTCCGGCTCCAGAGGACCCCAGGAGCGCGCGGAAGGCGCCCCCTTGGGCTTGTGGCCCCACAGCGTCCGCCCCACCCCACGTTCCGCAGCGCCCCTGGGCTCCGCCCCGCGCCCCGCCTGCCCCTACCCCCCCCCCCCGGGGGGGCGCGTCCTCGTGATTTCATCGTTCCGCTCACGGGGCAGCTTTAACCCTGCACGGGGCGTCCGTCGTCACCCCACGTGCCGGCCGAGGTGCCCCCAGCCCAGCCCGAGGCGAGCCGGATGAAGCACAGGGGGCGGAGCGGGGAGGGCGCCCTCGGAGGGGGGGGACACACCTGTCCCCGGCCATGAGTGAGGACACAAGTGACGCTAGTCGCGGGCCTGCCAGGGAAGGGACTGAGCGAGACCGAGGGCCCCGCCTGGTCCCGGCCTTGCCCCGGCGGCCTCCACTGGAGGGCCAGTGCCCAGCCGTGGGGTCCCAGGGTCCCCGTTTCTGCCTGGTCACCGGGGAGCGTTAAGGATTAATCGAACTGTTTCTAGCTTCGGTGCTTGCTTCTAGTTTCCTTCATTCTTCCTTCTCATGAGCACCCCGTGCTGGGGGCCGTGGCCCCCACCCCCCGCTGGGGCCAGACTCCCAGCTCACCAGATGAAACCCTGTCTTTTTTTTTTCCCATTAAATCGAACAATTAAAAGTTGATTGTGAAATTGCTTGGGGTGCCTTTGTTAAAAGGCAGGAACCATTCACAGAGCCGGGCGGCAAACAGAGTTCCTCCTGAAACATGACCTGCTAAGTAATTCCGAACCAGCGCCTGCGAGGGGCCGGAAAACAGAGAGTTTACGGCCTTCCGTGTCCTTGCAGTTCATGCACTGTGTCTCCCGGGCTGTCCTGAGGTCTCGGTTCCTACTAGGACACCGTTTCCCTCGCTGGCTGGGTCCGCTCTGTCCCTGCTCCGCGTGCTCCCCACCCCCCTCCACACCAGCGACCTCGACGGTGGGGGGCTGGCTGGCTTTAGGGCCGGTTCAAAACAGTGGGAACCCTGATGACTCCTAGAGCTCCCATCACCAGTAAACTGTAGCTGAAACCTTTACACGAACCACGTCAGATCAGACCCGTTTAAAAACTCAGACGCCAGCCCCCACGGGCCCCACGCAGACCCCCTGAAAATCTGAAGCGAGGCGCCGACTCTCCACCACCCAGCTGGCGCTGACTCGCTAGCTAGCTCGGGCTTTTTCGTGGCCGTGCGCTTTCTCGACTCCTTATTGCCTTCACACCTTCTCCTGCCTTTTTAAAATCGTGACTTTTGTGATTTAAATACACAATGTGAAAGAACTCATCTCCTCGTCCCTCCCACCCCTCACCCCCACCCCCACATTCTCACTCTCTCATCATCATGGGAATCATGGGATTTTGAGGTGAAAGGCAAAGCCATATGTCATCCAGAGAAGTTATCTTGGTTACTCTTAACACCCAGGAAAAACAATGTTTAGAAAGACTTACTCTGGGACGTTGAGAACTATTAAAGATATAATCGAGCTGGAGTTTGGTTGAACTCTATATTTCGAAGTAATAATTTATGAACAAGTATAAATAAAAACCTTAATCCTTTTATTGATTTTAGTGCTTAAGAGCTAAATAGAATTCCCTTCCGTCACTCTAAACGCTATAACTGGAGGGGAAACAAATTCTCTAACCCTCCCCCACCCCCATTTCTGGAACCGCTGGGCCAAACGTGACTACAGCCACCGAGGGACACGAGAGGGTCTTTTCAGAGTTGACGTTTTAAAGTCACGTTCCGGTTTAAAATTAGACTCGGGAACTTTACAAGACATAAAAGACTTCATTTATAAACATAAAGTTTCTTATCTTTATTGCCCTATCTCTTTCTAAGCCTGAAAATGATAGGATGCAAAATGCTTTTCAAGTCACTGCCTTCAGCTTTTCAGAGTGACGGAGTATGTGTGTATTTTGTGTGTTGGGGGCGTTCGCGTTACATTGAAGCGCATTGCAGGTGTGTGCACATGACGTGTGTGCACATGACGTGTGTGCACATGACGTGTGTGCGCACACATCCTAAAAGTCGTCTGCCCGTGCCTGGGGTCTGTCTACGGTACGTGCAGCTAAACAAAGGACCACTCTGTCTGACGCTGGCCTGGTTGCTGACTAATCAGAGTCTTTGGGACAAACACAAGTGCCAAGCATCAGACCGTTTGCGCTGATTCTCAAAAAGGTGTGTGTTCCTGCACTGGCAGCGGAGAAGTCAAGGTTCTAAGAGACGTGGGCGCTGACAGGTGAGCGCTCTGGGACCAGGAAGGTGTTGAGTCTGAGAAGCGACCACAGCAGCGGGTCCAGGTTCATCGGTCACTCCCACGCCTCAGGGCTGGGTGCTCTCTCTGTGGACTGGGGGGCTGTGGCGGGGAGGGGGGGCCCTTCTGAGGACGGGATGAAGCACACTGGCAGTTCAGTTCCAGTGGGCACAAGCGCGCCTTCCGACGTCCGAGGTTCGCAGAGGTTCGCGGCGCCGTACACAGCCGGGCCACCTGCCACGCAGCTGAGGCGAGGGGCGGCTTCTACTCACAGACATCCCAGGAGTGAGGGTGGCCAGAGCCGGGAGCGTCGTGACCAAAGGGGGCCCCCTTTCCCTCCAGAGACCAGTGGTGCTTCTCAGAGACTCTAGGCGTTCTTCGTGAGCTGTCAGAACAGACATCTCCAGGCAAAGCGTCCCGTTCCGAGTGGCCCTGAGAGCACGTGGGAAGAGGGACGAAGCCCATCGGACCCACGTGGACAGGTGCACCCTGAAACTCCCTGGCTCTCGGCCTGGACCAGTCAGTTCTTTTCGAGCCTAGGGCCCTGGAACGTCTCTCTGCTTAGCATCTCTTGTGTTTGGTGTGTGCGACCGAAACCCAGAAGTACAGCGATCTGCCCGGTGACATTCCATCCTGGTGTGAGGACGTCTTGACGCAAGAGAAGAGGAGGTGGGTGACAGCTCCCTCCCACTGGCCGCGTCCCGCCCTGCTCTCCTGTGGCCGCGTTTCCCGTCCCAGCCTTTGCACTGAGCTGCTCTTATCAAAACAGTTCGAAGACACTTGCCCCCCCCCGGGGGAGGGGCCGGGGTTCTTTGCCATCGCACACGGGTGGCTTCGCGTGCTCGTGTTCTGCAGGGATGTTGGAAGCTTGCCTTCCTGTCTGAAGATGACCAGGCAGGGAGGGATGTGAGTTCCGAGTCCCTCTGACAGTCTCCCGGCTGCAAATGCGAAGGGACCCGGCAGACATGGGCCTCGTCCTCGTGTGCATGGTCTGAGCGCGCTCCAGAGCGTGGGGCCTCGAGCCGTTTCTTTTTCCTCGGGATTTATGCGTCATCCGAACGTAATTCGCATTTTAAGGCTATGGCTACCGCGACAGTGGCTGAGCTTGTTCAGTATCATTTCGATTTGCAGAAAAGGAGTTGCCCCTTCAGCACGGACTGTAACAGTTGGCAGCGCATCAAAGCTCACGCACCCGGAATGAAACATTGTAACTCCACGGGAGTTGGATTTCTTTTTAATGCAAAATGTATCCTAATGTTTTCCTTCACTCCCCCGACGCCAGGAATGAGCGACCAGCACGTCGTGGCTGCGGGGTGACCACGGCGGAGGGGTCCCCTCGCTGCCTTCCTTCTCCCCAGGATCGTCCTCGTCACCCTTTCTACCAGAAGGGGCGTGATCTCGATGTTGCTGGGAGAGGAGAACGGAGATAATGCAGAAAGCTCGGGGCCCCTCACCAGCCGTATGGATGGGGGGGGGGAGGTCGTGTGTGGATCGGGGGGGGGGGAGGTCATGTGCACCTCGAACTCGGGGCCCTGGCGCCTTGTAAGTAGTTAGTTTTCGTCCATCTGATCCACCTGGTTTCCCGAGGGGATTAGCAAACGGCTGTTACTCTCTAGCATTTAGATTTGGAGAAGAGACATCGTAACATCTCTCTTGCAGGCACACACACGCCCCTGCGAAAAAAAGGAAGGCTTCTTCCGCCCTCAGTAACCCCCCAGGCTGCTCCCTTCCCACCTGGCGTGTGCCGTCCTGTCCCCCTGGACTGGCAGGCAGCCCCCCCCCCCCCCCCCCGCCACCGTCTCTCCGGACAGTTCCTCAGAGGGCTCGGGGGAGGCCTGACCACTCCGCAGCCCGGGTGGCCACGAGCTGCCCCACACCTCGGCCTGCGGGAGGGGAGCCCCTTCCTGATCCGCACCCCACGCGGTCTCCTCGCCCCGCCTCCCGTGTGCGCCCGGCCGCCTGGCTGTGCTTGCGGCCGCCCTCTGCATCTCCCTTTGCCCACGTCACACCGTCTTCTAAGGTTACACCCCACCCCATCGCGTGCCCCATCGGACACCTGCGACATAGTGTGTGTGTGGCATTTTGGTGCCAAAAATCTTGGTTTTTTTTCACATTTTTAAGTCTCCTAATCCGTAGGTTGATGTTCTTGTTTGCTTGAGATACTGAAATTCTGTAGCCGTCCTATAGGAAAGGACACAACTAAAGGAATTTAAACGATTTCTGCCTTAAGATGCTTTCAAGACAAACTAGTTCTTTATAAGGCAGACGGGAAGCTCGTGCTGTTTCTTTGGAAGAAAGCGGGGGTGTGGGGACTTGGGGGTGCTCGAGAAATCTCAGAGTCGCCCGCGTGTCCCACACCCGCTCAGACCCCAGACAAGCCCTTCTGCCGCTGTCGCTCCTCCTGCCACCAGAGCAAAGGGTGGAGAGAATGGGGGGGGGGGCGCTACGCCCCAGACGCTCGGAGCACGTGGGCCTGACGTGCATGCTCAGCGATGAGACACGCCCCCTTCGTCTGTGACGCCGCACAGCTGACCCGCCCCCAGCGGGACGCGGTGCCCCGGCCCATAGCTCCCTGCTGGGCCGTGGTCCCCTCGGCCCAGGCACCGAGCACGGTTCCGTCTGCCTTCCCGGGGACTGGCGCGCACGGGGACGACACGTCCGCGTGCTCCCCCCACGGCTTAGTGCTCCCCCAAGACTCAGCGCCCCCATGCGCAGGTGCTGGGGAGAGCCGTGAGCCCCCCTTAGCATCACGCGCGCGTCCCAGCCACGCACCAGGGTCGCCGCAGAAATAACGCGGGAAGATGGGCAGGCAGGTGTGTCCTCTTCACTCGGATTTTCACATAAAGCTGCAGCTGCAGCTTTTTAATGCGATGATGTTATAACAGCTAAGCTCATGCTTTGCTGGACCATTTGGGAGGGAAAGTATGTTTTCTACCAGATCTGATTATCTCTGATGGGACCTCTGGCTCCGTCCGCGTTCTCGGAAGTGTTTAAAGCTACGGACTTCTCATATTTTTGTATTTATTTGGCTAATTCAGTGGCCATGTGTGTATACGTGCCTGTGATTTGCAGAAGCAAAGTACTTTGAAACTGATCAGTGCTTTTTAAACTCACATTAAAGATACAGATTATTTTAGGCTGTTTTACAAGTGAATTTTGAATGCTGTAATGCATTTTTAAGCCTGTGAGCAACTTACTTGAGACCTGACCAGTGGTAGAATGTTTTTTTAATCAGAAACAATGTAGCAAAAGCAAAACAATATTCAATGCCCAGATTACGTGGCAAGAGAGAAGAGTATGTTTTTTTTAAACTCAGTATAGCTCTTATCTTCATTTCTTGATCTGAACGTTGCCAAGAGGTGTGTTGAGTATGTGTTGAGTGTTCACCGTGTGCTAGTGACAGGCGGTGCTCGGGCTAGGCTGCCGGTGGCTTCAGGAGGCGCAGCAGAGCCTTCTGCGTGTTCCATGTGTGCGTGTGGCCCGCAGCCCCGGGCGCTGTGGTGACAGCCACTCGCCCGGGCTGCGTGGATGGCTGAGTGCCACTCCGCCACCAGAGGGCGTCCCTGGGAAGTTCACACGGTGATCATGCTGTGGACAAGTCAGCCAGCCTCTAATTTTGCCTCCCGGCCCGAAATAAGAGTGTCTTGCTACAAAATATATGTTGTATCAAACTCCTCTTTACAAAATACCAGTTCTGGGGATGACGCTGTTTCTGACTCACTTTTAGAGGGAGCTTGTTTCCGGGTGTGTCATTCACAGATTGGGTGCTCGCTTTCTCTTCAGTAGAGGAGTAAGAATACACGTGAAAATTTGGCCAGAAACTAAAGGTCTCATTGCTCCAGATGGAGTTTAAACACATTATTTTATTTTTATAGCTTTCGTCACTAAGTAATTTCCCCATAAAATTTCATTCAAATAGAGACCCAGCTGTGGCACATAGTTCCACCTCCCCGTCAAGGAAGCTTTCCTACCTGCCAGCCTGCTATATATAAAATCTGCTGAACCGTCCACATTGCGAGGACTTGAAACACGTTTTGTGCCCAGTTATGTGATACCGACTCAGAGCTGCCAAATGACAGCCTCTGGCGAGCGGTGTTCGCTGCTCTTTCTCACACAGGCTTTTTATTTTGATCTGTAATGTGGCTCCACGGGGACTGATTAGATGTGTTAATGCCCTCTGACTCTGTTTTTAAAAACAACAGAACGGAATGCTGCCACAATTAAGCGCTGTCACGGGCAGCATGTGGAGCAGCAGAAGCCACACAAGCGCTTACTGCTGTACGGTCCCCTTTCCATCAGGCTCAAGACAGCAGCGCCAAGTTACGGATGGTGACGCGCGTCACACGGTGGCTTATGGGCGGGCGCCGTTTGCGGGGACCGCGAGCAGGGCTGTTAACTGCTGAGGATCATAGGGGACTTCCTGGGGGTGCTGGCGGTGTCTTATGTCTTGACGTCCATGCCAGTTACGTGAATAAATTCAGGCTTTGAAAGTTCATGAAGCTGTCAATTTAAGGTTAATATTCTTCATGCATGTCCTGCGTTCTAGACGTCAGTTGAACAGATTTTTTAAAGGAAAGGATGTTAAAAGTGAAATGTTTGACAGTGTCTGCTGTGACACTGCCACCCTGCTCACGCTGAGTGGCTTTCTTCACCTTTGTCTGTGGCTTTCCTCTGGTTCTGCCTACACACTGCCTATAGAAAGGAACTTGGGAAAAGGATTTTAAAGTGACTGCCTGCAGAAGGCTTGAAGGTGACACCATTTCAGCTGCCCAAAAAGGGTTTTTTTAAACCTTCAGTTAGGTGAATTCGTCATTTCACATTCTGAAACTTGATTCTTTCCGGATCAAGCACAAAAGGCATTTGCTCTTTGGAAGACCAAGAAAGAATGCATGCAGTTCCCATTAGTCTAAAAATAAATAATAAATAAATAAATGTCTGAGTCACGGGTTGCGTTTTGTCGGAGTTCAGCGGCTCTCCACTGGAGGAAGAAAATGATTTATTCTCTGAATAGTTGCGCTACCCATTGCCCACTGGAATGAACACAGAATGACTCTGAGAAAAGTGAAAGAAAGGAATTCCTCTTTTGAATGTAATCATATTCTGAGTAACTCCAATTCAAGCATTTTCTGCTTTTGGCCAACATTATAAAAACCTGAAGAAAGTGGCCGTGTTTGTGTTGGATTAAGGCGCGGAGACGTTACAGCTGCGGCGTTAGAAGGTGTCGCGGGTTCGTCTCGGCGAGGTGTCCTGGGTCCCGGACGCACGTGCGTGGGAACCCTCGCTCATGGTCCCCTCGTTCAACCTCACATCTCTCGTTGGTGACATGCCTACTGTGCGCTGTTCGTGGGGAAATGAAGTGGAGCGAATCAGCACAGGTCCCCGGCTGTGTGCCACAGCAGACTCGGGGGGACCTGGGACACTGTCGGGCTGTTTGCGGGGGACCCAGCGGTGCTCAGCCTCGGTGGGCCCCTGGAGGACCCGCTAGGTCAAGGGGACGCCCGGTTTTGGCACTGCTAGACTGCCCCTCGGGCAAAGCTGGGGTCTTCCCGGTCATTGTCCTAAAAAGCAAATATACTGTGAGGTTCAGCCTGGAGCCTGGAATGAGGTCCCCTCGGATCCCAAGTCTGAGAGGTCGGGCCGAGCCTCACAGCCCCCTCCTGGCAGCCGGGCTGGCTCTCGGGGAGAGGAAAGCTCGTGGCTTCCTTCCCTTTCCACTGGTGCGTGTTTGTGTCTTCAACCGACTACTGAATGGTCAGGACATAAAATACCCAAGTCGTGTGAACCTAACTACGTAGTGGACGTAAGGGTTCGGCCCTGCTTCTGGCCTAGAGGTGCCGTGAAAATAAATGCTGAAAAACTCGGGGTACCAGAGCTGGGAGCCGTGGACCGGCTGTCTCCCACAGAAGCCTGTGTTCAGTGGGGTGTCGGCTCGTCCGCCCCCCTCCCTCGGTCCGGACGTTGCCATCTCCATGGTTAGATGCCTTTACTGGGAACCCAGTACGTCCAAAAGAAGTAGTCCATTACGCAGCATCGTCCTTAAGTCGTGTCCTGGGCTATTTTCCTCACGTCCGAAACCAGTAAGGAAGACAGCCGTGCAGCCTGCGGGCTGGGTGGTCGGCTCGGTGTCGCCGCGCGGCCCGACCCCGCTCCGGGGCAGGTGGCCTGCGCCTGCGCGCCGGGCGCCGTGCACAGGTGCGCCGTGCACAGGTGCACCGGCTGCGCGCAGGTGGCGGCTTCTGCGCGTGGTTTACGGTCCGCGCGCGGCCGCCGTCACCCGCGCGTGCTGAAGTCGCGCTCGCTCTGCCGCACGTAGGAAAAGCCACCTCGCTTGAACGGCGCTGCGACTTGGGAAGTAAATGTTCAGCGTGATTCCCCACATGCCTGCGGTGAGTGTCCGGGGCTCGAACCATTTTCCCAGAATTAGCTTCAGCTCCGGGGGCCCGCCCCCCGCCCCCCCTGCTCTGCGGCCTGCAAGCGTGGCCCTCCCGGGGAGCTAGTGGAAAATTCCTGTCCCCGTCCCTCCACCGCCAGGAGTTATAAAAAGCACGCCATTCAGAATCCGCCGCGGCTTCTGCGCGCTTGAATTTCCACCAACGACTTCAAGGGGAAAGCAGTCATTCCAAGAAGAGGAATGTCTCTGATGCGGGGATGAGGGGTCACAGCATCACCTTAGGCCACCAGGGGGTGGCCGCCGCGCTCCGCGTACCCTCCGGGTGGTCAGATATTTATAAGGAGTGCTCTCTGAGTGATGGCGTGTGACAGGGGAGCACGCCGCCTCGTCCTCGGAGCCCACACTCGTCCACACGAGTCACGTAAGGCTCCACCGAGCCGCTCCACCGCCTCGTTCAGTGGGAACAGCAAGCCCAGTGCGAGCGGGAACGGGAGACGGGGGCGCACCCAGGAGGCCGGAACGGGGGTGGGGGGCCCCCGAGGGCACACCCAGGAGGCGGAACCGGGGGCGAGGACACACAAAGAAAGGCGCAGTAACAGGTTTCCCGTCGTTAACGTCTGTTTGTTTCCATTAAAATGAGTCATCTCGCCCCTGAGTTTTAGCCAGAAATCGCTGTGGTCGCTGCTGGGACTGGGTCCCGGCTCCTGCGAGCCGGTCTCACTCTGTCGGCGGCGCTGAGCTCCCCTGGGCTGGAGCAATCTGGTTCCAGATGAAAGTGGTGGCGATGCCAGCTTGCACTCTGTGGCTTTGCCGAGCCCCCCCACCCCGGCCGAAGGACCTCCACGGGCGTTTTGGCTGCTCCCGGGGTTCAGATTTGGGTGGTTTGTGCCCTGGAATCTTGGCCCCGTCTGCAGAGGCTCAGGAGGCCTGCGGCTCGCGGAGGGAGGCCGGCGTCCGAGCGAACAGAGGTGAAGCTTTGTCCGCGCGCGGGCCCAGCCGCTCGGCCAGCATTTTCTGGGTGGTGCGTGGAGGGAGCCCGCTTCCAGTTGTTCCCGAGCCCCCCAGCCGTGGGTCCCCAGGAGCGTGGACACTGCGGGGGGTGGGGGGCGGGAGGGGTTCCTAGGAAAAGTGCTGAGAAAGACAGCGGTGAACTCAGACCTGGGGTGCGAATCTTCATCTTAGTCCTTGTCCCCGGTGCCACTGGCTCTGCTCCAGTCGACCTTGGATGGGGCGGCGGGGGGGCGGGGGGGCTTTTGACGCCGGTGCCGTGCGTCTCCGCGGTCCCCGCGGTCCCCGGGGCTGATCCGGGAGCCGGCGCGCGCGAGCGCAGCGCAGGACGCGGGCCTGGCGGCGTCCCCGGCGCTGGCCGGAGGCATTCGGGTTGAAGCGCGACGCCGCTGGGAAGAGTGGGATCAGGGGGACCCGGGGGTTCCCGGCAGCCAGATCCAACGGAAACTGCGTAGGATCATCTGTGTGTGACGACGCTGGCAGGGAAGGGGCTGCGGGACGGCCGGGAAGGGCGCGGGGCGGTGACCCGCGCAGCAGGCCCTGCGCTTCATCCGCGCGGCCCCTGTCGGACCTCGGCGGGGTGAGGCGTGGCCGACACGGAACACGCTTCCTGCGCGGGCCTCTCTGGCCTCTCTGGCGCGCTGTACCGGGGACGGCAGAGGTCCACGCGCGCGACACACGCGACACGCGAGGGCGCACTGCGGAAAGGACACGGCGCCCGCCAGGCAGGCCCGCGGGACGCTCCAGCGACACGAAACGCAAGACGGAGCGTAGCGGACGCGACGGGCGCAGCGGGAGGCCCGCCTGGGAGGGAGGGGTGCCGGGTGGGAGGGGGCCGGAGGCGGCCGTCTGGTCACCACCCCGGGACACGGATCATCGGGGCGGCCCCTGAGATCGGCCGGCCGGACGCTGAGAGACGCCTCGGAGGGAGAGAGCGCTGGGTCCCCGCAGGCCGGCGGCCGCAGTCCGAAGGGCCGGACCGGGCGGCCTGGCCCGGGGGGTGGGGTGCAGCGCTGTGTGGCCCGCGAGCCCCGCTCCGGGGCGCTGGTCCCCAGCCGTTACCCCTGCAGGGCCCGGGGGCGGTTTGGCCACCTGCACGTGCGTATCGCGAAGCCCGCCCTGGGCTGACAGCGCGGCCGGGCACGAGCGGCTGTCGCGGGCGGTCGCGGGTGGCGCGCGCGCGGGTGGCACGTGCGTCCCGCGGTGCCCGGCGCAGCACTGCCCAGGGCGCGCGTCCTCGCGGCCCAGCGGCGGCGTCGGCACGGGCGTCCGGGTGCCATGGGTCCACCCGGGTGCCATGGGTCCACGCGGATGCCAGCGTCGAGGTGACAGCAGAGCCACCCCCTGCCAGGCTGCGACACGGGCCGGCCCCGGTGTACGCCCCTTACGCCCCTGCTCTGCGGCCTGGCACCCCGCGGGTCACCTAGCGCCGCGGCCCCTCAGCACCCCGGGGTGAGACGCAGCCCAGCGCGTGCGCGGGTAGAGGGGGCGCGGGGACATCTTCAGCGCCCCCATCCACACGGGGACGCGTGGCTTTTCTCTGAGCGTCGCTGCGCCAGCTCTGTGCCAGCTGCCACCACGTTGAGCCTGTGTCCCCTCTGGAGGAGGACGAGTGTCTGCCCCGGTGGGCAGTCATGCGACGCACCGCGCTGTGCCCAGACGGTGCCGGCTGCCGTCGAGACGACAGGCAGCATCGTCGCCACTGTCGCGTTTCAGGGCCAACTACAGCGCGCCAAGGGGAGCAGTGCTGTGCTCTGTCTCACCCTCCCGCCGGGCGGTCACACGGGCGGCACCCTTTATGCGAGAACTCTAGACGTTTTAAACACACGAGCGGGAGGCGCATGAGTGGAGGTGCTGGGGACGCCTTGTGTCTCTGCCTCAGGATCAGTCACAGAAACCCGAGGTGGACAGAGAGGGGGTCCAATTAAGCGAAGAGAGTTATTTATTTCATCGACTACTTTCATCCTTTTTTCCCCTCTCTCCTCCAGAGACTGTTTTCTGGAATGGCGGTGGTATTTGGGGGTGAAGGAGAAGGAAGGAAATGCAGCTCCCCGTCAGTTAATTCTGCACATGAGGCTGCAAAACCGCCGTGGGTGTGGCAGGTGTAGCAGGCGGACCACAGAACAACAGTAAATAAATTCTGTGCACTGAACGTCCAGCTAGAGGAGAGCGCGGGGTGGAGTCACGTGCCTCTTATAACCCAGAGGGGACCGTATTTTACCTTAGTTACCTTGGTTACCCATCCGGATGGCCAGCGGTGGTGGTCCGATTAATCCTGAGTCTTTACATTATAATCTCATTATCCGGACCGTCCCAGGTGTTAAGAGCATGTCACCCTGTAGTGACAATCAGTTCCGGGCAGCGACTCCTGTAGTCAACACTTTGTTAAGTTAAAAGCTGGGTAAGCTTTTCCTTTCTTGAAGGAAATTTAAAAGTCTATTTTTTAGTAGCTAAAAATAACAAGGAATTTCATACACTTACAGTAAAGGTTAAGCAGAGATAATTAGCTTGCGGTTGGAATTTGATGATTTTATGTGGTTCAACAAAATTTCTTCTCTCCAGCAGCATTTTTTGCACCAGAATTTCCCATTAAGAAATGCCGCTTGGGGAAGTTTTAAGCTACATCTGCATGCAATCACTTCTCAGGATTCCACAGACGCGATAGTATTGCATGAAACTCAAAGGAATACTTGAGTTATCTTCAGACCAATGTTTATGACCTCGCAGCGCATAACCAACAGTCAATCGTATCTGGTGCTTCCCCAAATCTGATGGCAGAGACAATGCTTTCAGGAGCCCAAGACGTGCGGGTTGACCAGTTAACCGCAGAATGCCTGCTCAGAAGGTAGTTGGGGGCTGCCTTTCAATAGTCACTTAGTTCCTGCCATAAAAAAAAAAAAAAAAACAGGACCTTCGGAACAGGAGCGTTGCCTGTAACTGACCGAAAGCCGAAATGATAAAAAGTTACGTTCAGCAGTCGAGGCCGCCTCTTTTGATGGCCTCACAGCACTCCCTCGGTCGTTCTGGGAAGGAGAAAACTGGGGGGACGTGAGAGGACGGGTGTTGGCAGGGGCGGCGGGGATGAGCAGGGGGAGACGCGGCAGTGCTGGACCCGCGGCATCCGTCCGTCCAGACTCAGAGAAGGTGCGAGACCGAGAGTGGACACTGGGTGACGAGGACGTGTCCGCGCGGGTTCATCTGGTGCGACACATGGACCCTCTGGAGGGGGACATTAAATCGGGGGCACTGGTGCACGCAGGGGCGGAGGAAGTGCATGACAAAGCTCCCCACCTTCTGCTGAGCTTTGCTGTGACCCTGAAACCGCGCTAAGAGACCTCTTCTAAAACGCCATCGACTTCAAATAATGAGGAACAAATGAAATGACAACGAAGAAACGTGTTCCGTAGCTTCAGGTCGCCCCAGTGCGCCTCGCCAGCCGTCACTGGTTATACAGTGCGTGACACACGCAGGCACGACTCCTCGGGGAGTCACTTGGGCGCACGCCTGTCTGACGGTGGCCGTGCCCACCGCGTGGGCACTTGGGCTCCTTCGCCTCTGCTCAGTGGCGGCTTTGGTGGGGGACGCCGTCAGCCCACATTCGGGAGCGTGTGATCACACCGTCCCCTCTGCTGTCCTCTGCTGAATCCCTGGGGCTGCCTTAGCCCGAAGTGACACCCCTGACACGGTCCCAGCTTTTCACGCTGGTCCTCTCTCCTTCCTGGTGGTGGTGTTCAGGGCCTCAGGCTCCTCCCACAGAGGCGTGGCGGCCCCAGGCCACGCCCAGGAGTCTCAGAGCAGAGGCTGTCCTGCTAGTGGCCCGAGCCCTGCGGGAGGCGGCCCCCCCGCTGTGAATTCAGCAAATTCGGCCACGTTAGACAATTGCAGGCACGGTTTCCCCTTTTGCCTTGAACCTAACGGCCAAGCCCTGTTTTGGGGGGCCAGGGTGGGAATCGACAGCATGGAGCATGCCCAGGCCCACGCCACGTGCTAATTGGCGACATCCGGAGGCGAGGTGAGCCCAGTAGTCAGGCTCCGCCTCCACCTCTGCCTTTAGCAGGACAGTCCGGTGGAAGGGGCTGGCCCGAGGCCCGGAACACCGGGTGACCGGGGGCGGCGCTGTCCCCAAGCTAACACCAGACGAGTCGTCCTGGCGGGGCCGCCCTCCCGTCAGGAGCCCCTTCCCCGGTGAGCAGGTTGAGGCACAGGCCGTCTACACCGGCCGTGTCTACACTGAGGCGTGGAGAAGCCCAACGCCCGCCTCCCCCTGAGACGGCGACTCTCCCGCACGCGTAAACGGTGTCCAGCGACAAAATGACGTGATACCAAGGCCTCTGCGTTCTCAGACCTCCCCTTAGGAAATCGTTGTCGTCCGTGAAAAACCCAAAATTACATATTTAAAGATGGCAGGTTATGTTCTTAACATATGTACGGAGTCGTCTTGATTGTGGTGTTTTAAATGTTAAATACTGGGTTGCGAACACTGCGTACTGTTAAGTGGTCCATGTAAAGATCCGAAAAGCTATTTCTGGACCTGTGAAAAGTCGCCGAAAGCAGGGATGGAGGCTGATTTCGGAGCAAAGTGATTACAGGTGCAGGCGCCCCCCGGGGTGGGTCCCCCAGCGGCTTTGATTAGGCTGTGGCTGAGTTGCACACATCATGGTTGTAGCTGGTTGAAGGAGCGACGATGGTAATGCCCTTCTCGGGAGAGTTTTAATAGGTTTCCCTTCCTCGGCTGGTGCGTGCCAAGATTCGGATAAGAAAGCAAAGGCGATTTCATGGGGAAATATTAAAATGTTCATTTCAGGCAGACGGCACACCTGACTCAACGCCCAGGTTGGGGGGTGGGGGGCTCTTTCTCTTCATTTTCAAACCCTACATAAAGCAGTCCTTCTAATCCCGGTAAACATGGAAACTTTTATTCCAAAACGATATCCGTGAAAATGTTTAGTTTTTGACGACAGGAAATTATCGAGCTTTGTTTTCTCGCTTCACACAATAATAAATGCTGATGCCGAGGTCTCTTCGGTCCTACCTGTCTGTGGGGTGCCAGATGGGGGACACATTCCGGTCGTTTTCAAAATCATGCCGGGGACAGGGCAGGTCACGCGTTGTTACTTTTCCGGGCGTGAAGACAGTCACCTTCCGGGAGGGGCTCTTTCCCTGTGTGCGGCTGGTGTGTCCTCATCTCTCATTTACCAGTTTGTTCCAACCAGCTCCGCTGGAAAGTCACGTCATCACGTTACACACACGATCTTCCCAGCGGCTTGATTCTTGCCCGGCAGGTTGGTCCCGGTCCCCCCTTAGAAGGGACGGCCGCTCCTCCCTGCAGGCCTTCGGTCACGTGGCTGTCACTCGGTGGCTGTCATGGGCCGAGGCTGGCGGAGGGCCCGGCTCGTGCTGGCGCTGCTGAGTTGTCCTGGGTGGGCACGCTGGTCGCCCTGGGCACCCTGTACCTTAGGACGGGACTCGCGGGAGCTGGGAGCTGCCGCGGTTACCGCCCCAGGGGTCCCCCACGCTACCTGACCTCTCAGGCTCACCCCCTTTGTACTTCTAATTGAGACATGCAAGCTGTCGGGTACACACAGGCGCCTGCGCTGTGGGGTATTCAGTGCACACTCGCAAGCACCTTACCCACGTCGGCGTGCGTGGGCAGCGGATGGCACGGATGCTGCTGTCAGAATGATGGGCGTGCACGCAGTGTTCACTTTTTGTGCATCGTGTGCTCTGTTCTCCATGGTGACCGTGCGTTGCTGTGGTCCCCCGGCCAGGTGGACGATCGGGGACAGTTTTAATTGATTTTCCTTCTGTGAAAGCAGCCTCAGCGTCGTGGCCGCACCGTTTAACCCGCTCCCATCCACCCCGGCGCCCCGACCCCCTTTACCCTTTGGTCACAGTGTCTGACACGACGGTGGCGACACGACCCTCCCCTGTCGTCTTCACCTCCCCGTTGACCCCAAGCTCCCGCTGGGCACACGCGGGCCTTTAGGAAATAAGTTGTTGAGCAGATGACGGAACGTCGCTGTCGCCTGCCCTGAACGGGGAGCCCCCAGAGGGCCGGGACGGACAGAGCGGGTTTCACTCGAGTCACGGTAACAAGAGACACACTGTGTTCACACGCGTCCCCACTCTCAGCAGTCCTCCGCGGGAATTCCGCTGCTCGTCAGAGGTGGCGACGGGCGGGCTTTCCCGCGTCCCTCCCCCGCTGACCCACGCGGGGCGTCTGCCCGCGGTGCCCACGGCTGCGCTGGCCGTGTTCACATGCGACACACACCCAGCGGCCGATGCCGCCGGCCCGCCTGCGCGGGGCGTTTGCAGGACAGATGCCGGGGGTCTGGACGGCGCTCCGAGTTGGTCGGTGCTACTTGGTCGCGGTCTCTCATCACGCTACCGCCGTTACTCAGGCGATGAAAACGCGCGACTCAAGCGCGCCTGGCCCTTTAACCAGAAGAATCCCAGAATGCTTCAGGAGGGAAACCTTACTGTCAGTTTCCAACAAGTCAAGGGAGGACGTCGCGAAGAGAATATATATGCCTCGCTTTGTGTGTTATTTTTGATCAAAAAATATAAATGATCAGATAGGTATAAATGATCGGATAGGTGTAGATGCGTGTCATGAGTGTGCGTGGTTGTGCACTTATCACGAGAGAGGAGGCGTGGCCGTCCGCTGAGCTGCTGCTGTCACTAACCGGCAGGCCTTCTGTGGTGTGAGCACCTGAAGTGGTGTCAGCCTGCGCGTGCCCAGTGCCCGCACGTGCCTGATGTCCGCCTGTGTCCGATGCCCGCCTGTGCCCCATGCCCGCCTGTGCCTGATGCCCGCCTGCGCCCGGTGCCCACGCGTGCCCAATGCCCGCCTGTGCCCGACACCCTCCTGTGCCCCACGCCCGCCTGTGCCCGATGCCCACCTGTGCCCCACGCCCGCTTGCACCCGGTGCCTGCGCGTGCCCGGTGCCCGCGCGTGCCCGATGCCCGCCTGTGCCCGACGCCCGCATGTGCCCAATGCCCACCTGTGCCCCATGCCCCTGTGTGCCCGATGCCCGTGCGTGCCCTATGCCCGCCTGCGCCCGGTGCCCGCCAGTGCCTGATGCCCGCCTGTGCCCGATGCCCGCGCACGCCCGATGGCTGCCGCACGCCCTCTCAGTGCCGGCTCAGGAAGTGCACAGAGCCGTTCAGGGCGGGGTGGGTCTCTGGCCCCACACGGAACGACGTGCGCCACCTCCTCTCTGCTGACACGGTCACGTCACACCTGCCCCGTTCTTATCATGAACGAGTGAGTCCACCCCCGTCTAGTCTGAGCTTCCTGCCCCTCCCCCCAACGCACACGCCCCTCCAGTCCGTGTTCTCTTTTACCTCGGCCTTCAAATTTTTCCTTTTCTCCATAAATAAAATCTCTTCCTTCCAACCGCTTTTCATGTCATTGGGTAGCCAAAAAAAGACTCTGGTCATGGCATAAAGTCCCTGTGTGTGTTTTAAGAAGGAAATACATTTGTTTTGCTATTAAATTTGTCACAGTGAAGGGCCGGTAGAAATCTCTAAAGAAAGGGACGAAAGATGAGGAGGATGGAGAGTTTACTTCCTGTTTTCACTGTTTTAATGGTTTGATCGTTTTTTCTTGCACTGCCCATATATTACTTCCGCCTATTGTGTTATCTTTTCTAATATCTGTATGTTGGTAAGGTTTATCAGAACCGTTGCTTTCCAGTTGCAAATATACAAAATTTCAGTTATTTGATGGATTAAAATAAGCACCGTGGGCCAACTGGAGCACCTGATCACTGTTTATGAGGCCGTCACCCTTTCCAAGCTCCGTATAAAGTAACTGGCTTATAGATAACTCTAGGATCACAACCTGTTCGGAAGCTGTAACACATCACATGGATTAAGACCCACGGGTTTCCACAGCTCAGGGTGGAGACTGCACAGAATATCTGGTCTCGGAACAGGACGTGAGATGGGATGGGAGCTGTGTGCTCCAGGCCGTTTCCTGGTTCCAGACCCTGCAGGCAAATCGTCACCTCCCCAGAGTACGACACTGCCTGGTTAACCCGGCATGTCACACACACCCCGTGTAACAGGCGGGGGCCACTCGACCGTGGAAAGCAGATGTTACACACGTACTGTGTATAGAATGAAGAGTCACCATGTGTTATGTGTCACGTGTTGTGTACAGCGTCACAGTGCACTGTATATCTGTGTAACACAGTAAACATCGTTACACTTGCATTTTCCAAGCTTGGATATATTGTGCTTCGCGTGCCACGGTGAAGCTTGCAGCATCTTCCTCCCGCACCAGAACGGTATTAACACACCACGAGGTAGTGAAAGTGACCGTTTGCCTCCCGTGTTACATCGAGGGTTTACTCGGCTCGCGTGAATGCGCGCGCTGGCTTCTAACCCTGGACAGTCACCTCGGTGACTCAGGACACAGCAGACACTGCGCTCCAGCCCTGCAGGAGACCGTGAGCTGGGGACAGGATGGAAATTTTTTTCTTTCCATTCATGAACCAAGCTCCGGGGGTTTTTGTGGCCACACGGGATAAACACACACACACACTCAGACACACGCGCGCACACAGCCCCCGGGAGGGGTGAGCGGGGGCTGCGCCTGAGCGCACGGGAGCCTCTCGTCGGTTTTTCCCGTTGATGCCAGTTCTGTTTTTAGGGGCAGAACTGCCCTGTTCCCAACACACAGACCGATGAGGGGTCGTTCTTACACCTTACTAAAAGGGTGCATGTGTCACTCTTACTTTTAAAGAAAGAAAAGGATCTCGATTCAGCTTTACAGTTTCTGCCAGTTTCTGTCATTTGGGGGGAAAAATAAGATGACAGAGGAAATGTTTACCTCAATTTCATAGGCAGTGGCCGTATTTTTCAAAACACTCTGTTTTAAAGCACAATAGACTTTGCAGTTGTTTATAAATTTAAAGTATTCATTAGTGTGAAATAGCTGTTTATTTCCTTTCCCTATTTCCTCTTCTTGGGGAAAGAAAAAAAATTTTTTTTTGGTCTCCTAGCAAGACACGATCCATGTTGTAAGTTATTTTCAGTTTTTGTAAAGTGTGTTTACTATCACCGGGGCAGAGGTTTGGAGCAGTAGCAGAATTAGCAAGTGGCATTGCCGTGCGTTTGCTGCGGTGGCCCTCACGGGCTTCACCTCATCCTGTTTCACCCCCGAGCAGAACGCTGGCCTTCCCTGCGTTGTTCCGTTCATATTCCCCTGTCCTCATTCACGAGCCTGACGCTCCCTGCTCGTGCCAGATTAAAGGGGCAGGGTGGCATTGTTTGATGATCTGCAAAACGGCTTCCGTCTGGGAGCTCCACGGGCTGTGGGTGCTGAGCACTCAGAAGCTCAAACGCTATTCGTCTGCCCCGAAATTACCAGAAACTGGGCCTTATTGTCCTCCCTGACAAGTTCTCTTAAAAGCTTCAAGGTTTCTTTTCTCTCTCTCTCTCTCTCTCTCTCTCTCTCTCTCTCTCTCTCTCTCTCTCTCTCTCTCTGTCTCTGTCTCTGTCTCTTTCTCTTTTGTTTTCAGTATTAGCCAGAGAGAGAAAGGAAATATGGAAACATTAAAAAAAAAAAAAACAGCCCTAAAGACAAGGAAATATGTAAAACAATGAGAAACACAGAATTGTGCTTTTTTTCTTTCTGAGATAATCTATCCATAGGTGTTAGGTTGTGGTGTGTTGATCCTTGAATCGTGTGGCTTATCTCTTCTCCCATTATATATTATTTTCTCCCTTGCGATAAAAAGCAGTGTTTATTATCACAGGTGGGAAAACACAGAAGGAAAAAAGAAAAACAAGCAGAGAGGTTACGTGTAATCACGTTAAGTGGGTCTCATATTTGCTCTTTTGCTCTCCTGCCCCAGCCAGAAGCCCATAAACCAGGTGAGAACACAAGCTGACCTCCTCAGGTGCTCGCTACCCAGACAGGCCGGGAGGACAGGTGCGGAGCCCATGGGAAGATAAACATCACCCTTGGTGACAGGGAGCCAGATAGCTTGAGGAGGCATTCAGAAGGAGCACTGTGCCCCTGTTCAAATATTGACTTCTTAAGCCCGGACAAAGGAAAACTGGGGGTCGAACTCCCTGTCCTTTCCCTCCTCTAAACCGTCTCTTAGATCCGAGGGAAGCGGGTCGCGTGTCTGAGGGGGAACCGTGCGCTCGGCTCCTGGAGTGCCCGGTGGACCTCACGGGGGCTTCAGTAAGCAAAGGCAGCAGAGCAGCCTCGCGCTTGGCAAAACAGCCTTTCATGTATGTGTCTTGGCTGTTTCTTCTAAGAGATGATTTACCAGCCGGGGAGATTAGCATGTTTACTAGAATGGAGCGTACTGCATCCCTCCCGCCCTCCCCACGGCTGTGAGCCGAGCCCTGGCGTCCGTCCTCAGCCCTCAGCCTCCGTGAGATGCAGGGAGGCTGCTGCGAGCCAGCGCTTGGATACAGTTTCGAACTTCCAAGCATCTGAAACTGTGTTGCTGCCTACCTTTTATTGTTACATTGTTATTCCTACACCTGTGACTCCCAGACGGTTTAAAAAGAGCAGACCTCTCTCGCACCTTCTCAGGAAGGGAGACTGGGGAAGACTCGGCCACAAGGGAGAGCGCTTGGGAAGATGTCGCTAAAGAGTTTCGTATTACCCGGCGGGTCTCTGCGACTGGTTTCTGTTGTTTGCTGCCTTTTGATTTGCAGCCGCCTCTGTTGTCGCCGTGGCTGCAGCACCGGGAGCCTTCATTCATTAAGGCTCAGGGCTAATAACTTAGTAGCTTCCTCTCTGCTCGCAGGAGAGTTAATGAGAAACACAGACGCGGAGCCCAGATCTATTCCGAGATTAAGATAAGGTATCCTAACAGAAAGTTCATGGCGAAATGAAAAGCCTGAGCATAATTACACTCTCCCGGGGGGCAGAGTCTCGAATGAGGCGAACCGGCTCGTTAAAGTCCCCGTGTGGCTTTAAATAGTCACATCCTCCACCGTGGAAGCATTGCCGTGCAGTGTCATTATATTTAATGATTGATCTACTGTTTCCACCATTTGTTTAAGCCCCTTTTACATTATCTCTGGTCCATACAAAGTGGAATTCCAGGCTGACTGTAGGTTTCGTGTACATAGTTCCCAGGTTTCCATGTGAACACGACCCCTTGTGAAAGGAAAACTGAGCTTTCCATCTCTTATTTTGGTTAAACTCCCTAAGAAAAAAAGCTCTGAGACAGTGGACTCCTCGTAGCCCCGAGCACGGGACCGTCCTGTCACAGCATAAGCACAACGAGACCGGCCCGAGCTCCCGCCCGCCCACGTGGGTCACCTCCAAAGCCAGCTCTGGGGCTGCAGGGGGCTGCAGAGCTGAACCCCCCGAGACACTTCGGAAACGCTCCCCGTGTACAAATGACACTCCCTTGGGGCCCAGCCCTGAGATTCTGAGAAACGTGAGGTCTGCTTTATTGAGTTTCCTCTCATTTACCAAGAGCCACAACCTATCTTAGTAAATAAATTCAGGAAATTGGTAAAGCACTTGACTCCATCCGTTATGTATCAGCAATTACCGTGACTGCCACGTTTTTCCGGGCCCCCCCGGCCGCTCGCAGCTTCCCTCCCCGTCCCATGCCTGGGACCAGGGGACCAGTTTATACCGTCCCCGGCTGGGCCGGGGGTGTTGCTGCCGTTAACGCCTTAAACAAACAGAACAGCCTCCAAGCATTCCTCTGCCTTATTCACAAAGATTCCTCACTTTCGAGACCTCTCTCTCTACTGATTCTGGCGTTCTTTTCAAATAACCCTTCCCACGTCTCAGCAGCCCTGACCAGTTTCTGCTTTGGCACAGACTGAGAAGGCGCATAATTCATTCAGCAGCCGGCTCTCCCCTGCTCGCGCCCCCCCCCACACCCACCCCCCTGCAGTGTTCCTCCTTCGGTCCCGAGCGGCCCCGGCGGGCCCCGAGCCGGGCGGCGGCCCTACCTTCATCAGCCACTGCGTGTTGTTCTCCATGATGTTCTCCAGCACCTGCAGCCTCTGCACGGAGTCGCCGTCGTCCGGCGGGGCGTCCCTCTGCACGGCGTTGGGCACGGAGGGGCCGGCGGGCGGGCGGCAGCCGCCCGTCTCCGGCAGCAGGAACGTGTAGCTGCAGGAGCCGTGCTGGACCTGGTACTGCCTCCTGCCCAGGCTGTCCGTGCTCTTCCGAAAGTCGCCGTAGGCGGCGGCCAGGACGAGATCACAGCCCAGAGCAAAGAGAGCGATCGGCCACATCCTCCCCGGCTTCTGCTGGCGGCCGCCAGCGGAGCAGACGCCGGGGCGCGTGGGGGCCGGGTGCTGCGCCGCCCTCAGCTGTGCGGCCGCGGCCCGGGGTCCATCTGCGGCCGTGGCCCCTCCCGGGGCTGCAGGGAGCTGTCAGCGGCGGCCGGGCGGCAGGGAGAGGGGCCCGGCTTGCCGGGAGGGCTCGCGTTTCTTTGTTTCTCTGCCCCGGCTCCCGGCTCCAGTGTCGGGACCCGCATCAATCAGGGCGCGAGCCTCGTATGATAAGTTGATAAGGGCAGCCAGACGAGCGGAGTGGGCGCCCCGCCCTCCGGGCTCCCGCTATCTTCCTGCAGGGGGGTCGGCCAGCAGCCAGGCGGCAGGAACAAGCCCAGCGCGACGCTCGCCTCCCTCGCAGCCCGGCCGAGCGCTGCAGGAGCCCCCCGGGACACCCCCGCCCCCACGTTCCCAGGACCCCTGGGCTTTCCGGGGACACCCCCCTGACTGAGCGTTTCCTAGAGAGAGCGGAGCGGGTCTCTGTGTCTGAGACGGATTCACAGCGCTCGGCTGCTGACGCGTCTGAGCTGATAACTCTGAAGCACAATGAAGGTTCCTGTTTGTTCCTTTAGGAGTAAAAACACTACAAATATGTCAGGACTTGGGATTATTTGTGTCGCTGCGGCCACAGAGGGAGAGGTCGCGCTCCCGTGCGCGCTTTGCCGGCCGGGGGTGGGGGGAGCGCTTCACGGGTGGTGCTGGGTTTTGAAGGGTTAGGACAGAAGACAGTTTCCACTGGAAACAGGGTGGTGGGGAGATGTGGATTTGTCGGATCGGGTTACGAAGGTCGCTTTCTGAGCTCCGTCGTCTGATCTTTTAAACAAAATATCCGCTTCGGTATTCAAAACAGACCCAAAATAGACGGGGCTGGTGCGTGGCCTGCCAGGGTGCAGGCGACGGAGACACGGAGCCTCAGCGACGGCATGACAGGGAGCGGGAGAGGGCGAGCGACGTTCTCCTGTGCGAGGCCTGCGTTCGCCCAGGTCCCACCGTGCGTGACACCCTCCAGGATGGGTGCCGTCCGTCCCGCTGGGCGAGCCCAGGCACCGGTGGCCGACGTCCTCGTCTGTGAACGCTGGGGACGCTTAACCCCGGGGGTCCCGGTCTCGGTCTCAGTCTCGGCTCTGGGCTTCACGATCGTCCCCAGCTGCTTCCCTGATCGTGACACTGACACCCAGAGGCGGTGGGTCCCTGGCCCCGCAGCCAGGCGCACGCGGAGAGGGCGGGGGCTCCCAGGGCACAGGCGCACTCTTCCCGCTCGGGGGGGACAGGGCTGGCGCGGTGGCCCGACGGGCCACCTCTGCCTGTGAAAGCCAGGCCAGCCCTACACCGTGCAAGGTCAGCTGCCAGGTGTGCTGGAAAGGGGGCCGCAGGCTGCCCCCGAGAAGCCCCCGGGGGTCAGAGGTGCTGCCCGGCGCGCCCCACGGACGCAGGGACGGCACGTCCCCGCACAGGGTGGCCTGAACATGACAGCTCCTGACCACAGTCGTGCTGGGCGGTCCCGTGCTCGCCCTGTGGCCGCCCTGTCAAAGGTCAGTCTCTCCCTGTGCACTCGGCTGTCTCGAGCACCCAAGGTAGCACACCTGTGAAATGTCAGAGTCATTTTCTTTTCCACAGCCCTGGAGGGCACAGCCGCTGCCCTGGCCGGAGCCCGGGGCCGGGGCCCAGGACCGCTCACCGTCTTCTGTCGGTGTGATGTGAACTGTCGGCAGCCCGCAGCCACCGGTGTGGAGGGGGTGCCTCTCTGCTCTGCGCCTCCCGGCCCCCCATCAGCCCGGCGGTGTCACGTGACCGCCCTACGGCCACTCTCGGACCATCCTCTCAGTCCGCTGAGGCTCCGCCCCGGCCGGTCGTCGTCAGTGTTGAGAAATAAACTCGGCGAGACCCCCGCAGGTTCCCACGTGCCCTGCGTCGCCCCGGGGGCGCAGAGTCACGATGCTGCTTCGGGGGTGGGGGTGGACTTCGCACCCCTTCTCCCGGCTCTGTTTTCCGGAGGCTTCGGGGACCTGGGCGCTCCTCGCGCTGTGCACAGGCCGCGCCCGGGGGCCCGAGTAGGTTCGCGCTGCGGCCGGGGACCTGGACGGGGAACGTCCCTATTTGTCACCAAGTTCCGAGTGACATAGCGTCGCCTCCCGTAACCCGAGAGCGGGCCGCAGACAGCAGGGTCCCCCCTGTGGCTCCGCGGGGGTGGCAGCCGTCCGTGGTCCTGCCACGTGGCTCGCGCCGTGGCCGGCCCAGCCCGGGACAGTCCTGTCGTCCAGGGTCCGAACGACGCCGCCGGGGTCACGTCCGGGGGGGCGCGAGCGAGCATGGGCCACACTCCCGCGGGGCTGTCGCGCGGGCCCGGCTGCGGGGGGCCGGCGTGCCGTCCGCTGGGCGCAGGGAGAGCACCCCCACGCTGACTGGCGGGAGCGCGTGCGCTCCGAACGGGAGACGTGCGGCCCCGGGTCCGTGAGACCGGAGCGAAGGGTCACCGTGCCCCGCCTCCGCTTCCCCGCGTGCGGAGGGCCCCTTGCGGTGCCCTCGGGGCTCACGTGGTGCGGACGGGCCCGTGCGGGGTGGGGGGAGCGTCCGCGCCCCTTCCCCACCTCTCCCCCCCCCGCCCCCCGTCCGGGCGCTCGGGGCACGTGGGGGCCGTTCCCTCCGCCGCATGGTCGTCCGCGTGTGCGGGGGAAACGCAGCTGCGGGTCCCCCCTGCGATGGCGCGCCCGGTGGGGACGGCGTGCTGCGGGCGGCACTGCTGTGTCCGCGGGTTCGGAGCCCGCTGGCCTGCGTCCCCGCAAGTGGGGTGCTCCGAGCGCGCGAGTCCCCTCCCCCCGCTTCGTGCGGGACCCCGCGGGACCCCGGGGAGGGGGCTTTCTAGCCCACGAGGCACACGGAGTGAGGGAGACGGACCAGGGGCTGTGAGCGGGAGGAGGGAGGCAGCCTGTCCCCCGGCCGGTCCTCCAGGCAGCTGGGGCGGGGGGTGGGGGGGGTGGGGGGATGCTCGCGCTCTCCCTCCTCCCTCCTCCTTCCTCCCTCCTTCCTCTCTCTTTCTCTCTCTGTCTCTCTCTCTGTGTGTCTCTGTCTCTCTCTGCCTCTCCTTCTCTCTCTTTTTCTCTCTCTCTCTCTCTCTCTTTCTCCCTCTCTGTCTTTTTTGTCATTTTTACATATCGTGAGATAGTCTTCCGGAATTTTTTCCAACCATGTAAAAATGTAAAGCCCGTTCTCAGCTCCCTGGCCGTTCAGAAGGACGGGCTGTGGCCCACTGACCCGAGGGCAGGGGGAGCCCAGGGGAGCCCCCGGGGGTGTGGCGTGCTCGTGAGGCCACTCCCAGCACACGGCGTGAAGGGGGCACCCTCCCCACCCCTGCCAGCACTGAGAGTCTGGGACAGGCTGGGAAGAGCCAGTGAAGGGGCAGGAGCACCCCCCACCAGGAGAAAGTGCCGCTCGGACGCTGGGCCTTGACCGCACGGCGAGGAGGAAGCGCCAGGAAGACTGTCCGCGGCGGGAGAGGCCCGCCACACCTGTGCAGGGCCAGCCGCAGGTGGCCCGGTGGCACAGCCGCCCACACGGTGCGAGAGGCCCGCCACACCTGTGCAGGGCCAGCCGCAGGTGGCCCGGTGGCACAGCCGCCCACCCAGCGCGTGGTTGGTCACCGAGGAGAGGCAGGGGGCCCCTGGAGGGGACAGGTCGGAGGTGGGGGCCGCAGGCTGGGGCCAGAGGGCAGGCCAGCATCCCCGGCGCCCTCGCTGCAGCCCCTCCGGGTGGCTCCCCGGGCGCCCACTGGGGTCCCGCGTGCGGGCGGCGTCCGCCCCGCCCTCCCAGCGAGCCCTGCCTGCCGTGCCCGGAACCAGCCCCCTTCAGAGCGAACCTGGACGTTCCCTCACTGGCCTGCGGACGGCACAGCTGAAGGCGGACGCAGCTCGCGTGTGAGAACCGTCATCCCGGCCTTCCCCACAGCTGCTGCCTGCCCGGCTTTCTCCCTCGTGGTCCTGCCGAACAGCTGCGTGTGGCGCTCGCTGTTTATTCATCTTCCTAACGCCGTGTTCTCTCCCCCGTGCTGCGTGTCGTCAGCTGGAGTGCCAGGCGCTCCCGTCTGGTCTCCGGAGCGCTGCCTCCAGTCCTTACGTTGTGCCGTGAAGAGGCAAATCCTGTTGGATGGCACCGTGCTTACCTGTCCCCTGAGAGAAGGCCAGCGTTACAGGGACGCTGCCCGAGGCCCCGAGGCCGCAGTGCCCTGCTGCACGAGCACGGGTGCTCAGGAAAGGCCACAGCCCCCCCACGTAGACCCTGAGCCCCTTCTCCCCAGGTCGGGGAAGCTGGTGGGCCCCAACCTCCCCGAGGCCCCGGCCGCCCAGAGCCATCTGAGCGGCTCTCAGGGGTCCTCTGTGGGGAGAAGCCAACCTCAGACCAGCACCGCGCCGGGCAGCCCCCCAGCCCCGGACGGCCGAGTGACGGGTGCTGCTGTCCAGTGAGACAGCTCAGTGTGGGCGTTTCGCCGGGTGCGTGTGTGCGCTGTCGGGCAAAGCAAGGGCTAGAAGTGGGGTCGCCGGGCCCGGGGGGCGAGGGCGCGTTGTGTCTGAGCTGCTGAAGGCCCCGGGAGCGTGTGGCAGGTGCCGGCTCTGCAGAGCCCACACCTGGTCTGGTCATAAAGCGCGTGGAGGGAGCTCACGCCCAGAGGCCCGCGGGCCTCCTGCACCTGCCGCACGTTTGGTGGGGGAGTCTCTCTCCACTGCATCTGGGCAGGTCCTCGGGCCCCAGTCTCACCCTGCTCCATTCACTGTCACCGGGCACAGGCTCTGAGCTTCTACCACGTCACCGGTGCCTGCCGGCTTCGGGGTGGTGGCAGTCCCCGGGAGTGGTGGTGGCCGAACCCCGGGGGGGTGGTGACCGTGCCCTGGCAGTGGGGTGTGCCCTGGGGATGGTGGTGACGGGGCCACGGGAGTGGTGGTGACCGAACCCCGGGAGTGGTGGTGACTGGGCCCCGGGGGTGGTGGAGACCGGGCCCCAGGGGTGGTGGTGGGCTCTGGGGGTGGGGGCGGGGTGGGCTCCTTTGGCCAGCGTGGCCTTAAACTTTGGAAAGTGGCGTGGTGTTGGTGGGGAGCTCGGTACCGAAGCACCCCGAGGAGCGAAGCTGGGGACACTGCGTGCGTCGGTGCTGACGACGGCCGGGCACACTCAGGGCTCTGGGCGCCTGGCGTGCTGGAGCCAGCAGGGGCCTCAGAGACGTCTCGGCCGCCTCCCCCGCCCCCGGCCTTTTCCAAACTAGCCACAGTCGGTCGTGCTCATGTTCAGAGCACAAGGAAAACCCACTGGGACGTTCACTGGACATAGAACTGTTAGAGAAAAAGTGACGTTTACTACTTTTCTCCCAGAAAAGCGTGTGCAATAACGAACGAGAGCTAAAGAAGGAGCCCCAGCTGGCCGACAATTACACACGTGTCTCCGCTTTCTGGGAGTCGCTGTCTCGACTCCCGTGTCACGGCCGTGGACGGTCTCGGTCCCTCCGCCGTGCCCGCCGGCAACTCGCGCCGAGCCTGGGGAGCCGCCGCTGCCGGCCGGGAGCGGGAACCAAACCCCGAAGCTGGCCAGCTGCGGGAGGTCGTTCGCAGCCCTGGGGGCTGGTAAAAGTCCCAAAGGAAAAACCCCTAAAAGTTACTGTGAAGACAGAAACAAAAGGAAAGAGAGACACACACACACACACACACACTCACACACACACTCACACACACAC
>PVKZ01002119.1:0-50000 GCA_004027375.1 Macroglossus sobrinus
AATCATAATATACTTACGTGGTCCAAATTTAAAAAGTGCATTAGATTCAATCTTAAAAACCTTCCTCCTCTCTCCCCCACTCAGTTCCCTTCCCCACTGGCTAACATTCCCAGTCTCTTGTGAAGTCATCCAGAAATAGTTCACATATCATAAGCATTTTTTAAACATAAATGTAGCCTACTATACACATTTGTTGGCATAATATTTCTTTTTCATTTAACTCACCCGTGTAAAGCATGTTGGTTCTTGCTGCACACCAAAGGCCTGTGTTCATAAACCCTCGGCATGATTGGGTTTTTTTTGCAGGGAGGGGTAAATATCACAGAGTAATAGGGAAAAATCACGTATCTAACGTGCTTAGATCTTACTGCCATTGTCTCATGATTATTTTTATTCCCAGAATAATTGACTCTAAAAAATATTAAGGATGAAGATTTGTGTACCACCCACATCTCAAGATACATCTTCATCCTGTTGGCTAAGCACAAACCACCCAAAAACTTTTAGCTCTGTGCTGCAGCCGAGGCAGCTCATCGGGCTAGGGTGGTGCCTGCAGTTAGGGAGGGTGTCTGTTCTCTGATGAACCAACGCAGCTGGATCCTGCTCATGGCCAGGTTCCTCCCTCTCCACCAGGGTCCCAGAACCTGACCATTCCCTCTTTCTCTTTCCCTGGGGTTTGGATTACCCGCCTCTTTAAAGAGTAGCTGATGCAGGCTGGGCTGGCTTCTCCCCCAACTCTCTTTAGTAAACTGCTCCTGGCCTTGGCCTTAGAAATTTATCTCAGTAACACAATTGGCCCAGATTGGAATCTTGGTTATTTCTGAAAACCCTAAGGCCAGTACATTCAGCCATGCCTTACATTTAACCTAGCTCAGCATGCAGCAGAAAAATTTGTACTTCTAGAAATTTTCTATATTCTGCTGGTTCCCACTTACATTAAACATATTGTTACAATTAGGAATAACATCAAAGACCCTGGAACCTGTGGGACATCAGAATCACCTGGAGGGCTTGTTAAAACAGGTGCCTGTGCCCTACCCCTAGAGTTTCAGAATTTCTGATTTACCGGTCTGGGCTAAACTGGTGAAATTTGCATTTCTAACCAGTACCCAAAAGATGCTGTTGGTGTGGGGACCAGCCTTGGAGAACAGGAGCAATAAATGATTAACTGGTTCCTCCACTTCCTGTTTTAACTGGAATCTTGCCGTCCACTGCAGCCCTGGCAAGTTAATTCCTGTCCCTCCTTCACTCCAGGTTTCTCTGTCTTCTGTTTCTGGCCTGCATTCTGTGGTCCGCCTCTCCAGCCTGTCCCCTCCTTTCGCCCAGCTTACCTCTAAGAACCTCAGACCGAACTCTTCCTCCTCTGCTCCCATTCCCCAGCCACTCAGTCCGTAAAGCTGATGAATCACATTTCTTCATCCTCTCTTCTCTCCCCTCGGGCTCTGTACTCTCAACTCCTGTTCAGGAAGCCACCAGACCTCCCTGTACCAAGGTATCCTACAACCTGTCATCATGGCTGTGATAGAATTGTAAAACCACCCCCCGAGGTTGGCAGCCTGAATCCATGGGACTTTGGGACTATGATTATAACGCATTTTACTCCCATGATTAGATTGTTACGAGACACAGATGACCTTTCCAAAAGGGGATTATTTGGGCGGGCAGGCAGGACCACATCGCATGAGACTTTTTAAACCTTGGGGAGGACTTTTTGCAGGTAAGCTACAAGGAATTCAGATTTTGAGCTTGAGAAAAGCTTGATGTGCTATTGGTGGCTTTAAAATGAAGGGACATATGACAAAGAATGTGGCAGTTTCTAAAAGCTGAAATCAATCCCTAGCTGACAGCCAGCAAGGAAGTGGGCACCCCAGTCCTATCCTCACGAGGAACTCAGTTCTCCTCGCTGTTGCAGTGACCTTGGACACACAGTCTTCTGCAGAGCCTTCCGGCAACAGCCTTGGCCTTATGTGACATTTTAGGAGGTGATAACGCAGAGAAGCCAGTCTAGCCTAACTACATTTTTAACCTACAGACCTGGGAGATAACAAACAGGTATTGTTTTTCTTTTACTTTTTAAAAATCTGTGAACTTTTTTTTCCTTTTTTTACATTTTTCACAACAGAATTGAGCAGGAAGCGCAACGATTTCCCATATACCCTCTCTCCCCCCTCCAGCCTGTGTCGACCCTCTGACGGTGCGCCCGTACAGTCGGGGTGCTAGCCAGGCACTGGTTCCCACAGAGCTTTCTGCTCCGGTAAGTTGTGGTTCTCTGTGTCTGCCTGCCTCTCCCATTTCTGGGTCAATCCTTGGCCCTGTGATCACGAGTCCCTGATGGATTTAAGATTAGATTTTTCTTAGTTCGCTTTTAACTTATTAGGCTGGAGTAAAGACTTCTACGCTCCCTACATGCCAGACAGAAACCAGAAGTCAATAGGTCTTGTTCTTAGCCGCTACATGTGTGGTCATTAGCAACTGTCTGCAAGTCCAGAAGCTTCTCGAGGGCACACACCGTCTTTTCGTTTTATTCTCACTTAACACGTGTCACACACGGTGGTGTTCAGTGCGAATTTATTAAAAGTATGGTTGTATCCCCCAGTTGGAATGGTCTGGAAGTTGTAGTGGATGATGTATTGTGCCCTTGTATCTGCGTCCTAACCCTTACTCTTGTCTTCAAGGACTAAAAAAGTATTTACTCTCCCCGCTGCTGGGACCACGGACAGCTGACAGCTTACAACTAACTGACTTTGCCTTCCCAGTGATTCTTCTTTCTTGATCTGGCTTGCTTTGGCCCCTCAACGACGTCATTCCTCAGAGCTTTCCCCATTAAATTTCCTGTGCACAAACTCTCCATCTCAGAGGCTGGTCCCAAGGAAATCAACCCCCCACAGGGGTGCAGTAGCCACTTGGGAAAATGAAAGTACAGGTCTTATCAGAAGGTATCTTTTCTTTTTGAACTCCGTTTTCCAAATGTATGCTTGGCTTTTAACCTAGCCTCTATGATAAAGGGAAGACTCTGGGAAGGATTACAAACCAGGAGAGTGTTCTCTAGCACTACCCGCCTCTTTCTGTGCTTCCTCTTTCATATACTGGCACTGGCATCTTCCCCAACTTCCAGAGTCTAACACCTTCCTACTAGCCAGGGAGCCTGAGTTAAGTGCCTTGAGTTAACACACCCATAATACTTCAAACTCAAACTTCACAAGTGTCAAAAAATCAGATTCAACGCATTCATACTAACACACCAAGGAGGAGCCACTCCTTCATTTTCTCATGGGACTTTATGGGTGAATGAATCAGTAGGAGTTTCTGGCGGGAGCAGAGTTAGAGCAGTGGAATGAAGCCAGGAAGTCGGGTCCTCTGGGCTCCAGGCTTCCCTGGTCTTCACTTCTGTAGCCAAAGCATTCTTTTCTCAGCCCTGCCTCCGCAGGTGTGTTTGCTGGGCTTGCAATGGTGGGAACAGTGACCTCAGGGCAAAACCTGTTAATCTAAATTGACACTAAGCCATTCATTTACAAATACTGAGCATCCTGTTAAGCTCTATACTAACTATTCCAAGGAAGATTTCGCAATGGATATGGCTCTAAGGCATATATGGTGTGTCTCCTTGAGGGTGAGAATATTCCAAGTCTCATGTGTTATATCCTGAAATGGGCTATGAAAGTGAAAACACAGGTGATATTGGAATACAGAGGAGAGGGGTCAGAGGTGTTTCCCTGGAGTATTAAACCAAAGCTTGAAGTAGGGGGTAGGAAAAAAGTCATAGACTTTCTCATTCAGACCGATTTTGGGAACAGTATCTTGTTTGCCTTTTTGCATCTCATTTGAAAAAATGATTATCACTTTGTATCATCTACTTATTCCATCTCGAGAGGTACTTGGTTACTATAGGGAGTTAAAAATATAGGATAGTGTCATCACAGGGTAACATAAGAGGCAAAACCAGCGGCCCCGCCAGTATGTATCGCCATACTGTCCATACAGTACCCAGCCAGCCTTTCTTGTAAACAGCTGACCTGAAAAATGAAAACTCTTCTTAGATCTAGCATAGTAGTGAGGTTACAGGGCAAACTGCTATCCCCAATTAGAGAGACAGGAGTATGGACAATCGCAATTTACAAAAGCACTCCTTATCACACATAGTTTTCTACATGGAAACTGCATAATATACACAAAATGTTTTATCCATAAGAGGGGACACAAAAGTTTGTGTTTAACATTATCTTTGCTACTGGAGGTATGAGAAGGGAGAATCACCCCTTACAGCCTCATGTCCAGCCTACAGCCCCTGTCCTGCCCTGCCTAAACCCCTTCCCATTAAACCACACTGAATGAAATCCTAGATGTCTACCTCCCAAACATTTTCAAGTCTTGCTTGTCGGTCTCCCCCAAGAGGAGCCTTTTGACCTCAACGTAACAGCGTTTACCACTCATAAGCCTTGTTGAAAGTATGACTAGGAGCTGAGATAACTCTTCCAACCAGAGTGGTCTCAAAACAAAGTTCTGGTTTGACTACTACTGTGTGACCCTGGGTTAGTCACTGACTCTCCACGTCTCAGGTCCCTTTACTGGTAAAATAAGGACAGCTCATGGTGTTGTTGAGAGGTGGAATGACAGAATCATTCCTAGCATTTAGCAGAGCACCTGGCATACAGCTAGGTTCAAATTTTTTTCCTATTAACGTGAACTTCCAACACTGTGCTTCTGAGCTGTCACAACCCCCTTTGTCAGGACAGGGTGAGCAAAGGGAGTTAAGGCAAAGTATCAGAAAACCTTCAGGCACTGGCTTACAGGGAGGGTCCCTAACCCCACTGAACCTCTCCAGATTCCTTACCTGCCCCAGGAACAGACCAAGGATTATGGGTAGGATTCTGGTACCAGAAACGTGGGCAGCGCTGCTGGGCCATGCCGTCTGGGTAATAAAAGACGTTATTTTCCTCGGAACGTCCTTTCTCTGAAGAGTTCATTTTCTAGGCTGAAAAACAGATGCTCACATTTAGGAAAGGAACGTGCCACGCGGCCCTGCAAAATGTCGTGAAGGGAGAGAAGTCGTCCTCATTCCCCTTCAGACCTGTAAGCCTGGGTGGCAGGTTCTTTACCTTCTCCCCCCGCTCACCTGGCATCGGGGTCGCAGAGGGCTGCACTGCATTCAGGACAGGAGTGGAGCCCAAAGGCGGGGCCCGCGCTGTGACAAGCAGGGCTGGGCTCCCTGCGCAGCAGCACCGTGGGAAGCCTGAGGCCTTGGAGGCGCAGAGGCAATTCGGCGCCAGGCCTCAAACGCAAGCGGCTGCGCTCGAGAGTGGTGGCTTAGGCCCGGCCTGCACTGTCCTTGTCCTCCGCCCCTCCAGCGTGCCCAGCCAGCACCCTCTCCAGGCCGAGCCCCTCCTCAGTTCAGGAGTCCACCCACCCAGGTTCGGGGTCTCTTCACTCATGGCTCACCTTACCCACCACCTCCTCTCCTGCAAGCCAGTGTGTTCCCGTTCACCCCTCACTCAACACCTCGCATGACAGCTGTTCCGAATTCGGCGCACGGACTTGCTCTAGTTCCAAGTCTGCGACCCGGAGCGTCTGCGGTGGCTCACGGACCTGCCTCGAGCCCGACCTCTGCAACCCGGAGCGCCTATGGCGGAGCACATGCCACGCGCTGCCTGGTCGCAGGCCCCGCCCCCTCCGTTTGCTGCGCGTGCGCCGTGCGCGAGGCCCCGCCCACGCCGTTCTGCTGGAGGAGCGGGAAGAACCCCATCCTGGCTTAGATGTGGAGGCGTGGACCAGTGCTCTCCATTGCGCCCTGAGGTGCAGCCTTAATCGTCCCTCTGGCTTTCCTTCCTGTGCGAAGACGCCCTGGCGTTGGTTTTTCCAGAGGCCTAGACAGTTCCTTGTCCCCCTTGTTTTTCCAGACTGTCCCCTCCATTTAAGCGTGTTAAGATGAGTTATTGCTGCTTCTCTGAGCTCCTGGTCTCCTACGCTAAAGCCTCTGACCGTTAAGCAAGAAGAGCTGACCAAAGGAAAGGAGAGAGGGAGGAGCATGCTTAATGTCACCAGGAGTAAAATTGGGAAGAAGCTTTGGCAATTAGGAGGCCACTGGTTAGGGACAGTGGTGGAACAGAAAGCCACAGCAAGTCGTTTGCGGAGTGTTTGAAAGTGAAGCTGGCAAATAACAGACTGCTCTTTATTTGTACTTTTTTTTTAAGGATAGACATTTATAAACTTTTGTCTCCTGAATGGAGAGACAGGGGGTTGTTAAAGATGGCGAGAAGTTAAAGTAATGCATTATGGCACATACTGTATCTCCTGCACTTGCAGGGCCCTGCGTGTGAATGCCCCCTTAAATTTTATGCCCTACCTAGCGGCCTAGAATTGTCAGGAAGAGAAAGCAAATATTGTCAGAGAGAAGTTGATCAAATGGAGAAAAAAATAATAGAAGTCTTCTACATAAGGGTCAAGAGCTAGAGGAGGGAGGTTGTGGTCAGAGAATGGAAATTTGAAGTTTAGGATTTCAGAGTTGGAGCGGTTGCAAGTTACAACAAGGTCCACCAGGTGGCCACGGTAGAGGTTTGCCAAAGTGTTATGGAGGTGAAGGTCACTGGCCCTGAGGAAGGAAAAAATATAGGAAGTTGGGGTTTTGATGAGTCACTCCTTTCTTAATATTGTAGTCATTGTTGTAGTCATTTTAGGTTCCCATGTCCTCAATGAATGTGGCAGAGTGACCAGAAAAGTGAGAGAGAGAAACATCATCCCAAGATGTTTATATTTGTAATTTTATGATGTTTTTCTTAAAGAGAGTTCCCCAAATTTTAGAATACTCAGTCTCCATAAACTTGAATCTGCCACACGCTAGTGGTCATGTCTCAGCCCTGGAGTGCACAGACAGTGGGAGGATGGAGACCTCCTGATGAGGGCAGCTCAGGACTGGAACGTCCTTGGAAGGGAACACAGCTCAGGGACTATTCAGTGAATAGGTTGAGGGGATGTGGTAGCTCATTTGTAGCCAAACGGGGCATTTAGGTGGCATAATTGAGAGGGGTTGCAGGTAGATTACCAGGGAGTGGGACTGGAATGAGAATGTCCCAAAAAGCCCTGCTAACTGGGTTTTGGGTTTGAGGCAGTGCTGCAAGATATCAAAGATGAAATATACAGTGGTAATATATTGGTCCCTAGATTCCACTTAGACCTCTTATGTAAGGTTTTTTGTGCAAACCGAGGCATTTTGTGTGGGGTGGGGTGTCAGAGGTTAGGTGGTGGTTGCTATTTTAGTGTTAAGGTCCAGTTAGTGAACTATGTGTTCTCTGCTCAGGATTCCAAATGCATATTATTATCATCTCTATTTTAAGATGAGGATACCTGAGATTCAGGGAGGTTAAGTAATCTGCTCATATGTGTGAAGTTACAATCCTACTAGCTCGAAGAGGAGTGAGCTGAGGTCTTAGAATTCTCAGTCCCAATGCCTTTTCTAGTGCTTAGGTGGTCAGTGTCGCCATTATTTTGACAATTTGACAGTCTCTGTCTCATGAAAGTAGACAGAGACTGTCTACTTTCCTCTCAGTGGACACACTGATTTCAGATAGAAATTTTAGACACAGTGTAATGACAGTCTGTGTTTCCACACCTTGAGCCTGTCTTTAACATTTTGGTCAGTAATAAACACTTCGAGCATGCTCAGCATCACTAGTGAGCCTTCATTCATCATCCCCTCCACAAATATTTGAGTCCCTACAATGAGACCAGCACAATTCTAGCCATTAGGAAACAGAAGGGAAGAAAACAAAAATATAATTCTCAGGGAGCCTACGTTTTGTGGAATTTGCAATGAGATGCCATTTACAACAGATTGAAGAAAAAACATAACTCTGACAACACCATGGGTTAAGGAGGAAGTAGAGTGACAAGAACATGTATACATTGCTGGTGAGAGTGTAAATTGGTAAAATCACTTTGTAGAGTAGGTTGACAGTATCGAAAAAAGTTGAAATGTGTCATACTTCATGAACTAGCAATTCTACTTCTAGAAATAAAATCTTGCATATATACACAGGGAAATACTTTTTAAAATAGTTGTTGCAGTAGTATTGCTTGTAATATTAAAAAATTGAAAACCATCTGAATGTTCATGAAACAACAGAATGGATAAATAAATCATAATATAGATATGGGCTATTACATAGGAGTTTAATGAATGAACTAAAATCACATCTGTATCCATGGATAAATCTTAAATATAAGGTCCTCAATTATAATTTCATTTATAAATGTCTTTTAGAGTTCTAGTTATTCTTGCTATTGAAAATGATTTACTTAAATTACACTTTCTGTGCTGGTGGTATATAAGAATACTATTGACATTTATATATTGATTTTATATTCCAGCAACCTTGAACTCTCATTAGTTTCAATTTTGGGTCAATTTTACTAGATTTTCTCTGTGGACACTCAAGTCACCTACAAATAATGGTTTTGTTTCCTTTTCAATGAGTATCTTCTCATTTATCTTACTTGTCTTAATCTTCTAAGACCTTTAGTACAATATTCAATTTAAAAAAGTGATAGCAGATACCATTGTCTTGAACTTAATATCTAATGATTCATCATGAAGAATTATTGTAAGTTATTTTCTAGATGCCCTTTATCATGTTAGTGGGATCTCATTTATTCCAAATTGACGGGAGAAATTTAAAAATCTTAAATGAATGTTGCGTTTTAGCAAATGGTTTCTCAGCATCAACTGAAATAATTATATTTTTTTTCATCTTCACCTAATAAAGCAGATTCCTTAATAGATTTTTATCTCATTAAACAATCCTTGTATTCTTGGGATGCTTATAACTCGGTTTTGATATATTTTAATACATATTGCAGGATTCCACTTGCTGGTATTTTATTTAGAATTTTAGAATCTAAGAATTTTCCATTCTTGTGCTGTCTGTTTGTGATTTGAAGACATCCTAGCCCCGTATAATCAGTTAGATTATATCAGTTAGATAACGTGCCATCTTTTTCTGTTCTCTAGAGCAGTTTGCGTAAGAGAAGGATTACCTGGAAACTAGCTAGAGGACTGACACTACCTGACTTCAAGATCCACTATAAAGAAAGCCATAGTAATCAAGACAATGTGGTATTGACAAAAGAATAGACAAAAAGATCAATGGAACAGTATAGAGAGCTCACAACTAGACCCACATAAATATAGGCAACTCATCTTCGACAAAGGAACAAAGGCAACACAAGGGAGCAAATATAGTCTTTTCAACGAATGGTCCTTGAACAATTAGACATCCATGTGCAAAGAAAATGCATTAGACACAGACCTTGCACCCTTCACAAAAATTAACTGAAAATGGATCATAGACATAAGTGTAAAATGCAAAACTATAAGACATCTAGAAGATAACACAAGAGAAAACCTAGATGATCTTGGGTATAGGGATGACTTTGTAGATAGAACACCAATGCCACCATCCACGTAAGAAAGAATTGGTAAGCTGGACTTCATTAAAATTAAAAACTCTATGAAAGACACTGTCAAGTGAATGAAAAGATCGTCTGCATACTGGGAGAAATTATTTTCAATAGACATATTTGATAAAGGACTATCATCCAAAATACACAAAGAACTCTTAAAACTGAACACTAAGAAAACAAACACCCCAATTAAAGAAGAGGCCACAAACTTTAACAGAGACCTCTCAAAGAAGTGATACAGATGGCAAATAAACACACGAAAAGATACTCCACATTTATGTCATTAGGGAAATACAAATTAAAACAATGAGATACAATGAAACAACTATTAGAATGGCCACAATCCTCAATACTGACACCACCAAAAGCTAGGGAGGGTGTGGACAAACAGGAACTTTCATTGCTGGTGGGAATGCAAAATGGTAGAGCTGCTTTGGAGGACAGTGTGGCGATTTCTTACAAAACCAATCATAACCTACTATATGATTCAGCCAACTATTAAAAATGTACAATTGCTCTCTGCCATTGTGATCGTAACAATTTTGCTGGAGAAAGTACTAAGGTCTTTCATGATTTTTAGAATTAGATATTTTCCCTTTGATGCTAGGAATAATTAAGCTTAAGACAAAGTAATGCTTTGCCAAGTTATCTCATTTTAACCTCACAATAGACCTAGGAAGTAGGTACCATTATTATTTTTCCCATTCTATAGATGAAGAAACTGAGACCTGGGTAGATTAGGTAATTTGCCTCAGATCATAGATCTAGTGACAAAGTCAAGCCTCTTTCCAATGTTTTCTTTTTATTGTTTTGTTTTAAACTTTTTTTTTTTAGTAAAACATACTTAAAATTTACCATTTTAAGCATTCAATTCAGTGGCATTAAGTGCATTCACAATGTTGTGCAATCATTACTATCCATAGCCAGAACTCTTACATCATCCCAAACAGAAACTGTGTATTCATTTAACAAGAACTTCCCATTCTCCCCTCCCACCAGCTCCTGACAACCACCAGTTCCTGTATAAATTTAACTACTCTGTGTACTTCATATAAGCAAATCATGTAATTTTTGTTCTTTTGTGTCTAGCCTATTTCACTCAGCATTAGTGTCTTCAGGATTCATCCATATTGTAGCATGTGATCATTTTCTTCTTTTTTAAGGCTGAAAAATATTGTATTCCATTGCAATAATCTAATTTATTAGAGTGTGATCTAATTTATTAGAGTGAGTTACTTCTCTGTGCCTCATTACTTCATCTTTGGAGCAAACACATATAATTGTTGTAAGAATTAAATAACTTAATATATTTAAAGTGGCACATAATAAGCACTCATCAAGTGTTATTACTTTTGTTGTTGTTGTTATTGTTATTATTATTGGTACAAAATGAAGTCCTAGGACATTCAGGGGCTGGTAGATATATAATCCCCAGAGCGAGACCTGAAATTGCTAACAGCCTAGTTTGCTTTCCTCCACTAAAGCACAAACTACTCAGGGTTGCATTTTGACCATTGGGACATTGCTACATTTTGCTTCTTCTATACTTCTCTTCATATTATCTTTCTAAAACACAACAATCATCTACCCCTGATAGTTACCTTTAAGATAGAGTCCAAACTTAACATGCTCCGCATCTAGCTCTTTCCTCCCTCTCCAGATATCCTGTCATTCGCCCACAGGTACTCCGTATTCCAGGCACGGTCAACGACCCCATTCACTCAGTAAATATTTATGAGTGCCTAGACTGGAACTCCATAAGGCATTGGAGAACCAACAAGATACAAAAGTGTTTTTCACCTTCATGGAGCTCACATTATAAAGACATTTAATTATAATAATCATAAGGGCGATGAGCTAAAAAGTACAGTATGCTATGAAAACATACAGTAGTGAAGTCTAGCAGGGCTCATTGAATCCTCTATGTCTTGACTCTGCTCTATTCCTTTGCTGGTTCCCTTCTTTTTCCACTCAGCCTGCTCCATTTTTTGAGAAGCCTTTCTTGACCTGCTTATTCTTCTTATACATGCTCATAACTCCCTGTGTATATTGCTTTCACAGAATTTATCTCACTGTTGGTTTGTTGGGACATTTCTCTCCGATACTCCCATTTCTCTGTGAGTCTTTTTATCTCTGTATCCCAGGGTATTAAAATAAGTCTTTGTTGAATGACGTACACTTGAAGAAACTTTTTATCTTGAAATCATTATAGACTCAGAAGTTGCAGAAATAGTACCGAGAGTTCCTTGGGTACTCGTCACCCAGGTTCTCCCACTGGTAACTTCTTATAAAACTATAGTACATTCATAAAATTGGGAAATAGACATTGGCATAATGCAATTAACTAGACTACAAACCTAACTCAGATTTCATCACTTTTGTATGCACTCATATTTTGAGTAGGTGTTCTATAAAGTTTTATTAAATTTTATCAGTTGTTATTATGCCACAATCAAGATGCAGAACTGCTCTGTCTCCACAGAGAATGTCCTCATACTACCCTGTCATAATGATGTCCATTTTAACTAGATTTTCTCTGTATTATTACAGGGAAGCAAGATGGAGAGGATGTATTGTGCATTAACTCTGGAACACACTGTCCCCTCAGAGATGGCCCTAGTAACTTCCTCCCCCAAGTACAAGATTTGTAAGTAGGTTAAAATTAACATTAAGAACATTTCACATTATCTTAATATCTTAAGTAATTATGATTTCTCACATTCAAATATGGCTAAGCAAAGACTCAACTTTAGAAATTTTCTGTCTTTTCTAGAATCATGACAATGTTTTCTGTCTCTTTTAGATCACAATGTTGAAAATGCAATCTTAGAGAGATACTGTTTCACGGCCATTGGCACTCAATTTTTAAAAATGCCTTATTGACTAAAAAGGAATGCTTGAAACGTCATGTGCCTAGTTTTGGATATAGATCATGTGGAGGCTGCTGTGTATTCCAAAAAAGTTAGTGTAATTGCTAGAAAACACTGATTTATGATCTCCCTAACCTGGATACACTAACTAGTTGCGACTGTTCAGCTTCCAGGCCTAGAGGCAAGACCTGTAAGGAAATCTAGGTGGTGTTGATGCTATTTAGGCCAAATCCCCTAACGTGGTCGTTCTACCATCTGCCAGATGCAGTGGGTCCGCCTCCTCTGACCGAAGCATCCTCTTTTCTCCTAATTGCTCTAATAGCCTCTGAGACTTTTTACCGGGATGGCAACCTTGACAGAAGGAATGGCAAACAAGTACGAATATTTGAGGATAAATGTTCAATCTGTTCTTTTCTCAATTAATATAAAATACAAAAGAATAACTTCTTTGAAACACTAGATACATCAATCCAGCCTGCCAGCCCTCAGTGTTCTAAACATTAAAAAGTGATGCTTTAAGTGTTAACTAACTAGCAGACTGCCATTTATCTTACGCAACATTCATTGTCAGTGCTTTTCTCCCTTATAGCCTTGTTAGAGCTTGGAAAAACTGTCTTCGCAGCTACAGTTGGCCAAATTGCAGTTCTTGAAAATGAGATTTGGAAGTCTGCTGAGTTGGTGGTATGAGGTATTGCTCTGAGAAAGCTTTCATTTTCCTGAAAAAAATAAATAAACATAGGTTGCTGGAGCCATCCACCTTTCTCCATCTTCCTGTCTTGAACAAGGGTGTAAAAGACTCAAACTGTTGTAACCATCTCGCAACTGTAATGTCAAAAGAATCACAGAAATTGTGGCTCTGCTGTTAAGCTGTTGAATCAACAAAGGTAACTGTCTACCTGCAGGCTTGTTATATGACCAAAAAGACTCTTATTTGTTTAAATCACTGCGATGGGCTTTTGTTTTCTTCTTGCAGCCAAAAGCATTCCTAACTGTTCAGCTATTAAAATGACAGTTTTAGTTCTCCTTCATCCTCACAGTTAGCTTCTCTTTATATAGTGATATTTTATCTACTCCAACTAGGAAACTCAGTCATCCTCCACTTATTTATTCCTCATCCTCTTAGGAACCAAGTATTTAGCTAGTTTCAAATCCATTCTTCACAGTCTTCACTGCCACTAAATGAGTTTGGACTCTCTCAATCTCCTGTCTAAACTTTTAGCAGCCTCTTAACCTGTATCCAACTTCCAGTCCGAAATCCACTATGCTTCAGAATTATTTTTTTCTAGGGAGCATCTGAGATCTTGTTTCCTGGAATATATGTTGTCAGTTTGGCTCAAAGAAACTAATAAAATTTAAAAATATACTTTTCTAAAATCTTATGAAGACATTTTCTTCCCTAAAAAACTTAAATGGCTCTGTCTACAGGATGAAACACAAACTCTTACTGTAGATACTTTTGGTATTTCCCACTTTCTTGTTTGGACTTTGCATCACCAGGATCCAGTCTGGCACAGAGCATTTGTTAAATGACAATATTTTGTATGGCTTCTTTGTTGTTTAATATCAAAATACTTAAACATTTAATGAGATTAAACAGAGTGATAGCATACTGGGCACTCTATAGAGATTTGTTGAATCTAGTTTCCAAATTCCACTGAAAAATCCTTTATCAGTAGTAGTCCCGGATACACACATCTTCGTGAACATTCAGTTCACCTAATCTACCCTACCCCATGGGAAGAGGCTCTTTAGTAATGTATATGCTTTTAGTTTATAATTAGTAGAGTACATTCTCCAGGTAGGGTTTATGCCAAGAGTGAAGTTACCAAGGTAGTGACGACAGTGTGGGCATTTCCTTGATCCATAACCTTTAACAAATGAGAGCAAACATACAGCTTTCCGCTTGTTAGCAAGCCGCACCAAGTTCAGCAAACCAGTGTGGGCCACAGGCACCAGCTGCTCCAGAGGCCTGGCTTTGTGAAACTGCAGGCACTCCTTTGGAACTTGCTGGGGGGCGGGAGCGGGTAGCTGCCCGCAATGCGGCACAAAACTACCTGTAGGCTTCCCATGGAGTGGCTCCCATTCGCACCCCCTTTCTCCCCCCACCAAGCTGCGGGCAGCTCAGGGGCTTCTGAGTTGTTCCTTGGCCTTGAGAGACCAGGACATAAGCATTCCTGGGTGAGATCGTTAAACCAAATATGCTCTGGAGAACCGGGGGGGGGGGTGTTTTGGGGAGCAGGGGCCAAGAGGACAAAGCCCACTCAGTCAACAGCCCAGTCTCCCTTATTCAGCCGGTTTAGTGTTGTCTAATCCTTCTCATTCCCACTCCCCGACCTACCCTGCATATTTTTGTATTTCGAGGGGAAGGAAACAGCCCACAGCATAAAATCTGGTACTGTGCTGCTCGGATTTCCTACCCCCTAACATTCCAGGGCCTCTCCTTCCGCCGGGATAAGCCGGGAGCTCCTCCGGCCCGCGGGTCTGGGGGCCGGGGGCGGGGAGCCCTCCGCCGCGCACGCGCCCTCCGCTGACCTTCCCCGGGAAACCCCCTTCGCGGAGCTTCCCCGGCCCCTCGCGCGGCCCCCTCCCTTCCTGCTCTTTCCGCTTCCCTCCTCGCGCCTGCGCGAACCCGATTGTTTTGGCTTTCCGGTGGGACCCAGCGCGGGGAAAGGGCGGGGGAAGAGAGGGTGCGGGGGGCGGGGGTGGTCTCGGGAACCCGGGAAACTGCAAAATTGCCGCTGGTGGCGCCAGGCGCGCGCGAGCCGTGCGACGGGAAGCCCGGCCCGGGCCGGCGCTCGGCCCGCTGCCCGCGCGTTCCGGGGCGGCGGAAGGGGCCGCCGGGGGGCGGGGGCGCGCCGCGGGGGCGGGGCGGCCGCGGCCCGCGGCTGACGAGGCGGCGCGGCTCCCGGGGGAGGAGTCTGGCGGTGGTCGGGCCCTGAGGAGCGCGCGGCGGCTCCCGCAGAGGACGCCGAGTGCCGCGCAGGACGGACCGGCCGAGGGCGGGCGCGAGGGGAAACCGGAAGGAAGAGGCGGCGGCGGCGGCGGCGCCAGCCTTCCTCGGCGGGAGGCGAAGGCGAGACCCCGGCCTTGGCCGCGGCGGGACGGCCACGCCCCCGCCGCCGCGCCCGAGGAGCCCAGTGCCTTCGGGGTCGCCGGCCGCGCTGGACCCCAGCTCTCGGGACCGAGGGACGCGGGTGAGGAAGCGTCGCCGGCGCGAGGCGGGCGGGCAGGGGGAGCCCGCGACGCCCTGTGGAGGACCTGGGGTACGAGGGCAGCGGCGGCGGCGGGCTCGGCCCTTTGTGGCTCGGCGGGCGGGGGGCGGCGGCGGCGGCGGCATCTTTCAAACCCGAGACGTTTCCGCCGCGGGCGGGGGAGGGGCGGGGGCCGGCGGGGGCGTTTCCGGCCCGGTCCCCCGGCGCCGCCTGGGCCGCGCGGGTCCCCCGGGCGGCGCCCGGGCCCGGCCTGACGCCCGCCCTTGCCAAAATCCAGCCGTCTCCCTCCAGGGCCGGCGACGTGTTCGCGACATGGTGGGCCGGCGGGAGGGCCTGCCCTGCCTGCAATTTTTCTTTCTTGGCACATCTGAAGTAACCGAGAGATGTCTCGATTCACAGAGGTCCCATTGTGACCTAATGATTGTAAAAAGAAAGCAGAAGCTGCCCTTTGAAACGGAAAATCGTGTACGTGTTTACTTTAGACTGCGAAATCGTTCACTCGTTTGAACTCGACCCCCTTTGGCTTTATGAATTGAGAACCGGTGGAGTACACGGATATCCCTTAGTTTGATGTGGAGTGTTTATTTTGAAGTCATGTATTTCCCCTCCTCCCCCCGGCTTAGCGATCTTAAGATGTTTTTTGAATAGCTACCTCAAAAGGAAAGGAATATACACTCCACAGGCGGCAGATCTCCAGGATTGTCTGCTTCGAGTGAAACTAGAAAGAATTGAAAACGTAAAACTAACTTTTTAGAGGGCACGTTTGTGTGCCATGTCTGTCGTTCATATCAGTGAGCGCTATAAAAACGTAGGGCGCAGGACTGATCACGTGTTGTTTATATACGAATCTGTATGTCTGGCTCCCTGAGCATTCAGGCTTTCGGAAACAAAACCCGATGTCGGCGGTGTGGTCTGACCGAAGTTATACTTTCTCCTGAGGCCGCTAATGAACAGGGTGGGCTTCTCGGTCCCCCCCCACTGCCTCCCCCCCCCGCCTCTGCAGTTGTGAATTTTTGCCTGAATTTGAGCAGCGTGGATTTCAAATCTCTCGCAGTTGTGACTTAGTTAACCTTTATTTAGTAAGGACGGTACCCTGACGTTTTTTCAAAGGGACTTTTTCTCTGACCTAAGGTAAATGGGAAAGGAAAACCAGTCCCTTGTTTTCTAGTCTTGATAATGTGGAATTTTGCTGTTCTTTCCATTTGGCTGCTGACAGTGTTAATAAGCTTGCGTCTTCACTTTGATATTTTGTTGGCCTAGTGCTTAGTGAAGGCCTTTTAGATTGGGCCCTGAAATCCTCAAGAGGTTGTTGTCAGTAAACTCCACAGGACTATGGCATTTCTGAGCAGGCTTTATAGTCCACACTTTCCCACATAGTTTTGTAGGCAACACCGTTTTGTAGGAAGTGTTTTAAGTGATAGAGCTCTTGTTTTTGCTCTCCCAAGAAGCATTACCATAAAATGTTAACATTATTCACAGGGCCTGTAAGGAGATGGGTGGGAAATACAGGTGTCACAGTACTTAAAAGTCTACACTTCTCCATAGATTTTCTTTTTCCTGGTTAATGGAAATGAGGTATTTTATAAGATCCAAACATTAAACATTGTGTTTAGGTGGTAGTACATTTGAAACTTGAATACAGCTTTAAAAACCAAAGTATACCTTGGTATTCTCAAAGATTTCACATGTTTATTTAGAAAAGGTTTTCTCCCTGCCCTCATTCCTAAGACCAGGAAAAATAATCGATCCTGTATAAAGTGTATAAATGAAAACATCAGAGTTCTTCATATATCTCTTATTGTTTTCAGTTTTGTAGAGTGTGACTTGAGCAACTAATATTTAAATAACTCAGAATATTAAGATGACAAGTTGACTTCAAATAACTTTTTAAGTATACGAAGGTTACTCCTGGTTCCTTTGCCAGGATTTTGCAGTTTCTGGGTGTGGGAAGAAGGGATTATTGTAGGAGATTTGGAAAAATATAATTAATAAGAGATGCCTTAAAACTTTCCCTTTCTCTGTTCCACTCCCATACTTCTAACAATGGTGACATGTTGCTTCCATGGTAGGCGGGGGATGCTAAGTATTCCTCAGTTTACCTTAAATTTTTTAAAGAAATGGAAACTTCAATAGTCATGATCATGGTTAAGTGGCTATGCCTTTAATGATCTCATGAGTATGTTTGACTATCTGGGAAATACATTTTTATGCTTTTGTGAATGAAAAAGTCATTGACTTGATGGAAAATGAAATCCCAGTGAAAAAGTTAGGGTCGATTTTGCTTTAGTCAGTGTTTAGCCAGCTTTTTTTGGTCACTGCAGAGCTGAGAGGAAGAAAAGTGATAGCCAAAATAAAAGGACACACTACACATTATTCTATCACAAATGATGTCTTTTATGTTCCTGTTTAATGTTTTCAAAGTGAGATAACTTATTAGTCATAATGTACAGAAACACATACTTGTGACCTGAATTTACGTAGGGTACTGAGCATAATTGATAAAGCCATCTAGTTTTTTTTCAGTGTGGTTAGAAAGGAGGAATACAGGGAAATAGACCTAAGCTCTGAATTTGATTAGAGTAGGGGATGCTATACTGAAATTGATCAAACTTTTTAAATTGATGTTTGTCACAACTTAAAAAAATTCTGTTTTTGTAGTGATTGACAATGAGAAGACTAAGCCTTCCAAAAATTTTCAACGGTCCGGGTTGTTTTGATAATTTGAAAGCAAACTGTTTCTGGCACCAGTATTTTGTTCTCCCCGAGGAGAAACCTATCTCCCCATTGCAGTGAAGAAAGGCTTATGTTATGGCTGGTGCCCTCCTGGCACCAGCCTTCTCAAGATTAGTCTGTTGAACTAGTTTCATGATTTATACCATCAAAATACTCCCTAAGTCCTTGAATGAATTTTTCTTATCTAAAATAATGCCATTTCCCCAGGGTGAAAAGAGAACTGTGTTTAAGTGCTGAGACCTCGTAATTGGGCCCCTAGACCTGGTAACAGGTATGGAGATTCAGGAGTTAGGAAAATGCTGCAAAAAGCTCCACCAGTGAACACATTGATAAAAATAATTGCAAATATTTGTGTACTAGTGCTGTGTGTCAGGCACTGTTCCAGGCCGCGTATAAAACTCATTTAATCCTAATCCATTGAGAAGAGTTCTGTTTTTCTCTCTCATTTTACAGATAAGCATACTACAGCACAAAGTAAACAACTTAAAAAAGGTCACACAACTATTAAGTTGTAGAATTGGGTTTTCAACCCAATTCATTTGCCACCACAGTTCATGCTTTTCAGTTTTTGGCAATACTGACATTCAGAAAGCTTTGGATCCTTTCTAACAAAAGTTTTCAATTTTCTGTATTGACATTTGATGCACTAGAAGATGCAGCATCACCTATGTCAGTAATATCCAATTCAGAAGTGCTTCATACAAATGATGGCCTGCAGCCCACTGCCCTTCCCTCTCTATCCCTGTTTTATTCCTCCTAAGTTCTGTGCAGTCCTTGTTTGCAACCTTCTCATCTTTTTATCCTTCCTTCATTTAATATACACAGCTCAGTTAATTGCTGATCAGGCTCATTTATACATTCAGTGTTTAATTCTTTATTCCTTGATCCTCTTGGTCTTGCCTGGTTCACATTGGAAAAGTTGACATTGCTTCATTTGTTTCTGTCGCTCTCAGTGGAAGGGGGGTACCACAAATGACACACCTGTGGGAATGAAAACTAGGTTTCAAAGTGAAATTAGACACCTTCCTTCCCCCTAATAAAAACCACTGCCATCGACCTAGGAAACGTTTGAAAGAATTTGGAATTTTTTTTTAAATTTCACCATTTCATACCTTTCTCTAATCTTGATTTCTATTCCTTTAATATCAATGTGTAGAATCTACAAAATGAATATAAAGTGTATCATTACTATTCTTTATGCGTATTATAGTCGTACTTGTAAATTTTCTTTGCAGATACACTTTTGGGCATTTTTGGTTTTTGCAGCTGAGGACTTACATACTCTTTTAAGAAACTGAAGTGATGATTTCAGACAACCAGTCTAAATGTGTGAAGTACAAGTAATTTGAAAGTTGGATTTTTTTTTACATTTCTGATCTTGTGGAGAAAATGAAAAATCAGACTAGCTCTATGAAAATTTACTTTATAGTCTTGATTGATTAAGAGAGGAAAACCTGTTAGAATAATTTTCTTTAAGAGGTGTTTCAGGTTTTTAAATAGAACTATATATATTATTATGGATTGCTGACTGATTTAATCCTAATGATCAATTAATAGTTTATTTTGAAACTATTTTGTGTGGTGGAATTCACTCAGGAGAACCTTGGAGGTTTGAGTATTCTAGACAAAATATATTAGAACCCAAATTTTTCCTTTTTTTTTCCCTTACAATCTCAATTAACTTACACATTTCCTGCATTTCCAGGAAGCCCTTAGATTTAAAAATAAGTTGGTCTTTGTCCTCTAATTATTTATATAAAGTTAGTGGGTAGAGAGTAGGAAGGATTTCATCCTGTGTGTATAGCATTCCAACCTTATTCGTTGCTATTTTTATCTGCAAAAAAAAAAACATTAAATTGAGCCCCATACTTAGAAAAAGAAATAAGAATACCCATGGTTTTTATGTCAGATACATTGTACTTTATTAGATTCTGAATTTTATTGTATTGTGTTAATATGACTTGCATTAATTGTTGGCGTTTTTCACTGTGGAATATGTTCTAATGACCTGCTTTACAATAAAAGACTTTCTTATGAATCTTAAAGTGCCTGGTACCAGGAATTGTGGCATATAACAGTGAAACAGTGATTTCCCAATCTCCAGTTCATCTAACAAATCCATGCATTCACTAAATTGCCTTACACAAGCATTGTCTTGTATACATCTTTTTTTCAAATGTATGTAGATACTGTCTACAGCCATGCCACCCTAAACAAACCCGATCCCGTCTGATCTCGGAAGCTAAGCAGAGTCGGGCCTAGTTAGTTCTTGGATGGGAGGCCACCTAGAAGGTGCCGTAGGTGTAAAAAATAAAAAAAGGGATTGTAAGCTGATAAGGTCCTTGCAATCTTTTGAGGTCAACCAAGGGTGACCTTGCCTAAAAGATATACATACATATGTACATACATATATACATACATACATACACACACACACATGTTGTTGACAAAATAAATGGTAAATTTAAGTTACTGACTATAATAGTGTTTTTTCATTGTAAGCTTTTATCAACAGAATATCTTAGGAATGCCCCCACTACTAACCTTTAGTGTAGGGTACTTAACACTAGATAAAAGAAAAAGTATTTCATGAGTCCACTGAACCTGCAGTTGGTAGAGAAAGCAGTTGTATGATTAGGTAAGAGATGTTAAAATATTTCAGTTGAAAATAAATGTGGAATATATACAGGTTAGATTAAGAATTATATTCAGGCATTTAAGGTTTGTGCTTTTTGTGTGATCTAAAGGAAAACATTTTTTCCAGGAAAAACAACTTGAATTACGCGTATTAGTCACTGACTCAATATTTGATCAAGAAGCAGCCTGAAGCAGAGATTGGTATATGTGGCCTGAAACCTGTTATTGTAAATAAAGGTTGATTGGAACACAATCATGTCCATTCATTTACATACTGTCTTTGCTGCTTGTGGGCATAACAACAGAGTTAAGTATTTGGGACAGAGACTTTATGGTTTACAAAGTCATGCTTTATCTTCGTGATGAGAAAAGAGAGTAGTACGCCTTTTGAAAGAATTTTTTAAAAATTAGATAATCATTGCGTATGTTAATAAATTCAGAAGGTTTGAATAGGTCTTCGATAAGGTTTTCTTTTCCTCCGCAGTGTGAACTGTTAGTGGGGCAAATGCCAGCTACCTCCTTTGTTCATTTTATTTGTACTACAGTTTTTCTTACGGTGAAGAATAACATTTACTGTATATCAAAAGTTCGAAAAAGATCAACAGCTAGATTTCAAGAAAAATGTTCCTTTTCTTTTTTGAAAAATGTTTCTTATACTCAAGTTGCTTCACTCATTTGCTCACCTCTTTTGTCTACTTTGTCTAGTTTGGTTTAAAACACTCTGTTTTTAAATCATAGTATGGTTTTGGCTGTAGTCTCCACTAAGAGTAAATGTACTTGGTGTTTTGGAGCGCTGGTGGTTGGCAACTCAGTCTGAATACTTAAGAGTACAGTGACCAATACTTAGTGAATGCTCAATAAACATTTGTTGAGTTAGATTTAAGTAGCCATTAATTTGTAATAGAAAATTAAGTAAACTTGATACTTGAAAATTACTCAGTCTGAGGATGCTAACTTTTACAGAAAACAGGATGTATTTAGAAGCAAATTTTAGATATATGACAATATATTGAGAAAAATTTGTAAAATGTGTCAAATCATTGATAATTAAGTAACAGCATGAACTTTGTGAAATGTTTCAGATTTCAAATTTTGTTTTTAGGAGAGGAGGAATCTTGTAGAAAATGTTACAGGCATTTGAAGGCTGTTGGTTGATCATCATAAGCTTTGCAACTTTTCACATTTTTAGTTAATAAATTTTGAAGTCTGTGTTTCCAGAGAAGCAACATTTGAATTGTACTAGACACAGATCTGTTTAAATTATTAAGCTTATTTGCTTAATATGATATCTGAATGACCTAACCTTTTCCTGCTTATTTTAATGTTAAAATATTCTAAATTAAAGTTATCAGGAAGAACTTGTACCCTACATTACAGAGGAAGAGGATGGGAAATAAAGATGTGTAAATCAGTGATAATGAGGATTTTATAAAGTTGGCTCACTGTAATTTTCTAAAGGCAGGCTTCAGTTGTTTTAACAGTTTCATGCATGTGATTTGAAAAATCAAATCTAGTGAAACTCGGACATAACAAATTAAGTGGGGCCCAAAAAAGTCACTGGAAAAAATCAAATCATAGTATGAAGTTAAAGAAATGAGCAGAGTTTTCCTGTACAGCTAGCCTGCAAGGAATTCTGGGGTCTTGGAGTGTGATCTAAATCTCTCCCGGCCCTAGCCACCAACCAGTTCTTGTCACCTGGTTTAAATATGGATGGGGACGATTTGGGGCCCTATAGCTGGGACAGGTTAGGACTTTCATTTTATTAATGCATGCATTTCTGTAAGATAAATTTCTAGAAGTAGAATTGATAGATTGACTAAACATTTAGTGTCAAATAAGCCCTCTATAATGTCACTTGCAATTCTGAAATTCAGAAAGCTCTTAAAATCAAGTTGTTAATAAAACTTTGCCTACACAACCTGACTTGAAGTAACATGAGGCTATATGTAGTATTTTCACAATTCTTATTTTCTGCAGTAAAGATAGTAATATGTTTAAGAAGTGCTGCCCGAGACCCTTTGCGAGAGTAATAGATGACATATGTGCTATATTATCTCTCTAAAATCTGAAAAATTCAAAATTCTAGAACTTGTCTTGCTCCAGGAGTTTTGAATAAGGCCTCGTAGGTGTATATCGACTTACACTCCAGTATAAGAATGTTCATATCCCCACGCCCTCACTAACACTAGGCCTTGCTGCATTATTAACATGTGAAAATAGCCAGTGATATTAGGTATTATTAACCTTAGAGGTAGTAGATCTTATATTTATAGTGTAACGTTGAGATCTGGAAGAGCATAGTCGTTACCTTGGATGACCTTTGCACCTGTTTTAGTTACTTCCATGGTTAACTGGGCTGGAAATTTGACAGTTTATATCAGGTTAGCAGTTCCTGTAATAATGTAGTTGGGCAGGAAGTACAATATGATCTCTCTGACTTATGGATGTTTGTGAGAAAAAGTATTGGTGATTACAGTGATGCTCATATTTGTAGGTTTCATGCCAACAGCACTTTGTGATTATGGAAACTAAGTCATCTAATTAGAAAAGAGTTAATTTTTAACTATTACTAGCATTCTGCCTGGGTTTTCCTCTTCCCGATTTGTAATTTCTTTGCCGTATGTTGTAAATACTGATTTCCAAATAACATTTTAAAGTTAAACTTTAATTAAGCTGTAGTTTTCTTTTGATGAACCATTGGCAGTCTGACTGAAACCTCGGTTTTTGTTTTGAGTGGTTAGCCCGTTGTTCCAACATTATTTGTTGAAATAAGCTAGTCTTTATTTGAAATGCCATGTTTGTGTTTATTGTATCTAATTTTCATATGTTGGGTTTGTTGTAATTTATAACACATTTTAATATTTGATAAGTCATGAGGAAAAACTTGACCTCCCCCCCAAATATTTTGGCAACTCTTTTGCATTCTTTCAAAGGAATCCTGTTGCAAATAGGGTTTAGATTGGATTTGTATTAAATTTACACATTGTGAGAGCATTCATATTTGTTGAACATGGAGTCTTCCATGTAAGAACACAAGTCAGTTTTATGAAGTTTTGTGCGGTTTTTTCCTTAGTAAAATTGTGTGCTTTCAAAAAAATTTCTAGGAAGGAAACACTATATGAAGTTATGGTTACTATATATACTTCCTTTGTAGAATTAAACTGCAGATTTTAAACATACATAATTTATACTTTAGAAATCAATTGAGTTTAATAATATAAATTAAATATAAAGCTCTTGTGAATGCATTTAAAATGTATCCCCAAAATGAGAATTTCTGCATGAGAAAGGTTTTTTCCCCCCACTTAAATCATGGTCATGGTCATGTATTGCCACTAAACCAATAACTGGGACGTATGGCTTTGTGGTAATTTAAATTCTCTATTTTAAAAATGTATGCCTGTTAAGTGCTCCTGATTTTCTAGAATGTTTGTATATTGTATGGAAGGCAAAAAGTTAAAACTATAAATGTTAATTTCCTTCATTCTGTTTTTTATTTTAAATGTAATAGACTTTTAAAAATGTTTATTTTCTCACGTTTCATTTTTATGGTAACGGGTAAAGTTGAACTTCATGTAAATATAATTTTTATTTAAGTCTGCCATTTAAAAAATTGTATTCTAAAATACACTGGCCTAGATGCTCTAACTGAACTTATTTTCTTTTTAGTGACTCCAGAAGATTCACGGAACATAGGATGTTGGCACGAAATCTACCTCGTGTGTTACTCTCTTTCACTCATGAGCTGCACAGCAGTTGCAAATTTGAGCAAGATGTCTGCAGACTGTGTTGAAAAACTCTGAAGAACCTGCTTCACAAAGGATGACCTAGGAGTGATTTTAAGTCTATAACAAGATACTATTCATTCGTGAGTGTGTCAGTCTTGGTTCTGAATGCTGCAGATAACAGCAAGCAGAGTTTCTCCTTTCTTTATTTCTGAAGCATTCACTTGACCTTCCATCAGTAAGACTGACTTTTCTAATCTACTCCTGGAGATATTAATGGAATACAGTCATGTCCACTCAAGACGAGAGGCAGATCAATACTGAATATGCTGTGTCCTTGCTGGAACAGTTAAAGCTGTTCTATGAGCAGCAGTTGTTTACGGACATAGTGTTAATTGTTGAGGGCACTGAATTCCCTTGTCATAAGATGGTTCTTGCAACATGTAGCTCTTATTTTAGGTAAGTACTTCAATCTTGATTAATTTCTATTTCAGATACAGAACATTAGCTTATTTTAATGTTGTAATAGGAATTTTTAAATTTTATTGGGGGTGATATTGGTTAGTACATTATATAAGTTTCAAATGTACAATTATATAATACGTCATCTGTATAATGCATTGTGTGCTCACCGCCCAAAGTCCAGTCTCCTGTCACCATGTATTTGGTCCCCTTTAGGAATTCTTTTAAGCATTATTTAAATTAAAAAAAAAATAGATGTCAGTGTTTGGCTTAAATTTTCTGTTCAGATGATGTGCTTTCTAAAGCACTTCCTCACATGTATAAGTAAGGAACAGGTGGAAAAAGTTTTTACAGCAGTTTAAATACAAGAAATTTGTTGAAATTAACTAGGGAAAAGCTTTACTGAGGGAGGCAGAAAAATTTGAAATGTTATTTTTCCAGTAAAAAAACAAATGGTATAGTTTTTAGTTATTCGAGATTTTTAAAATACTTAAAAAATAACTGGTCATTATAAATTAAAGTACAGTAGGTTCAATAATAACTTTTAGAGGATACTTGGTACTTTTAAAACATGTTAAAGACTTATTTCTTTTGCAAAATATTTCTCACTTTTTCTTACTGTTATCATTTGTGATCCTTTAGCCTTACCAGACTTCTTGCCAGATTAAAATATTTAAGAAATAAAACATTGTTGGTTTTCTCTATGCCTCAGAATTTAGAAGTTGATTTGGTGGTTTATTTGCTAATGACAAATAAGTAAAGCTTAACTTTACATTTATATGGTCTTTTGCAACCCTTAATCTTTTTAAGTGGGTTTCTCTTTATTGTGTGTTTCAAGAGAGGAATAGAAGCCAAGGCATAGAAATTTCTTTATTTGTTTTCTGCTTTTAGGTTGAATTTTTACTTAATACTCGAAAGGGACAGTGAGTAAAGATGAATTAAATGTGGACCACTATATGTCTCCTATAAATATTAGTAGTCGTTCAGTGGAGATCAGCAGTGAATGTTAATTTCTACTGTTCTTTTTCTTTAATTTTATTACTTGTTTCAAGTATAAAATACATTGGTTTGACATTTATATAGTTTATGAAACAGTCCCTCTGATTTCTCTTTTTCCCTCTTCTGGCTCTACACACAGCCATTACATTACTGCTGACTGCATCCCCTGTGCCGTGCTCCCCATCCCTGTGACCACCTATCAGCTACTAACTTGTATTTCTTTCATTCTTCACCCGTTTCTCCCAGCCCCCTTCCTACCCCTCTCCTCTTTGGCCATCACCAGATTGTCTTCGCTATTTGTGAGTCGGTTTTTAATTAATTTGTTAATTAATTAAAAGAAATAGAAAAGAAATTAATAGATTAGAAATTAGTAGAAATAAATAGAAAAGAAATCAATATGCCATTTATCTTTCTCTGACTTATTTCACTCAGCAGAATAATTCTAGGTCCATCCATGTCTTTGCAAATGATAGGATTTTATTTTTTCTTTATGGCTAATATTCTATTATACATATGAACCATAACTTGTTTATCCGATTGTCTGTTGATGGGTCTGCTGTTCTTTAATGGCAGCGGTGCAGAGGACAGGTGTAATCTTCATGTACATAGAAGGTGTAGGAACCTCACCTTCCTCAGTGCAGCACATATCACGATTATTTAGAAGATAAGGCCCAAAGGCCAGTTGCCTTTGCTGTGTCTGCAATTGTTTAGGTTAAGCTATGGATTTTTTCATGTAGTTTCAGACACTGATTTTCTTATCTTAGCATGGCATCTTTGCGAACAGTGGTCCTGTCGGGTCCTTTTACAAATAGAGATTCTTGGATTTCAGACCAAGAATTTCTGGTTCAGTGGGCCTGGCTGGGTTAGTGTTTCAGAATTTGTGTATTTAAAAGCTTCCCAAATGATTGCAATGGTCTTTTTTCCCCCCACCATGTCTGTTGGTTTAGTAAATGGTGTTAGAAATTCGAGGTTTCTTAATCATTCGATACCTAAGCCCATTAGCTTTCCTTTTTTAATGGCCATTAATTATAAATTGATTACCCCTTATTGGTAGCAGTCATCAAAGTCTTAGTTTTAAACCTATGCAGAAATTCTATCTAATATTTTCAGTATCATCATCATATTTATCAGGTAGGAACACATGTTTGTTTAGGTGTCTTTCTCTTATTTCTCATTTAGTTTATTTGTGATTATATAAATAACACTATTTTTTCAATTCTCTAGTCATGAGGTTATTATTTATCTTTAACGGATTGGGTTAGAATTGGTTTTCCTTAACCAAGAAACTTAAATCTTTCATTAATGTTACAGTCTTAACATTATTACTTCCTTATCACTAGCTAGTTCCCTTTTTTAGCATTCTTCATTTTCTGAGAGAATATATTCCACCTAAAGCAAATCAGATAATAAAATAGAAATAATAATAAGTAAAATTGTTTAATATGTGTTTAAGATTAAAGTTACTCAACTTGAAAATCCTGTGTCTGAGCCAGTTTCACAATCCACAATACAAAAACACATATTAATTTTTTTCTCCAACATATCTTTTCTCTAGACTGGGTAGATTATTATATACTCCCACGATAATAATTTAATCTTTTCCCAGGTACTCTCAACTGGATTTTACTTTCAGGTTTATAGATTTCAGTATCTTTACGTATATATAATACTGCTATCAGTCTTTATCACTAGAAATTTGGTGTTAGAAAATTTGTCTGTTGCACTAGATACAGACCCTTCGTAGTTTGAGTTACCAGTTAGGTCCCACCAAAAATCAGTAGAACATATGAATCAGAAAAACCACTGACATGGTAGTTTCTACTTCTTGGTAACATTTACAGTTCATTTTAGACCCCTAATGAGAGAATTACTCAACATCTCTTTCATTGTGGTACTTTAGCCTGTTATAATATGTAATTCAGTATTTTCTCTTAAAAATGTTTGTTTAAAATATTCATGAACAGGTTGGCTGGCTTTTGCTTTGGTGTTTGTGAAGCACAGTTTCCTTTACAGCAGTCCATCATCTGGAGTTATAAGCCATAGCCTTGGGCAACCCGTCTCAGTGTCATCTGTATAGTCAGCCGTTCCCATGCCCTACTGCCTCGTCCAGACTCACTACCATCTACTGGAGTAGACATAAAAACTACTGTGACGCCTAAATCTTCTATTGTTTTCACAGAGCTCTTGGGGTTCTTTTTCAGGTTTCTTTTGGTTATCTCCCATTCTCCCATGTCAAACAGGTGAAGCCAGTAGCAGTAGGTTATTTTAGAAGGTTCCTTGTCTTGTCTTGGATGTTTTTCAAGAACACTTCCTGCTCTCCATTACTTGGTAGAGTTTATTTATGACCATCCTGTATTCTTCGGGAGGAAATCATCGACCACCCTGATGGACGTCGTTTGTGCCGCTCTTCCACCTGCTGAGCTGTTGTCCTTCTGGGCGACACTGGACGTCACCAGTGACTAAGCGTTTTAGCAGTGTTTGTTACCCTTGACTCCACGGTTGACACCCCACCTCTTTGCCCTGAGTAGCATTGTGCTGGTTTGGTGGTTATTTCTCTGATGAATCTTTCTCAGCCTACATTTTTCTTTTTTTATCCTAATTGAATTCTATTCAGATTGGTCCTTGGGATTCTGTCTGCATTTTTCTTTTAGCTTTTTAGTTTCCCTGAGATAATTTTTTCAGCTTTAACACATGTCATGTGGTAGATAATTCACAGTTCACCACATTAATGTCTGACCTCCTAAATCTAGTAATGTTAAATAGTTAACTGATTATTGTATGAATTTCATTTGACTCAACTGTCTTTACCTGAAAATACCTAAAATTTAACTGGCCATTTTCCCAGGATTAACTTTCTTCCTTAATCATAAAATTTTTCTCTCAATAGTAAACAATATTTTTAAGGCACTTATTTGAAAATGAAGAGGGACTTTTGATTCTTTTCTTATCTATTTTCTACTTTTTCCTATTTCCTATGTTGAGAAATCACCAGATCTTGTTGGTTCTTTGTCATCCATAGCTTTTTATTCATTTCTGCCACTGTACATAGGTTCTTATTACTTCTTATCTAGGTTATTGCAATAGTAGCCTTAGGACCAGTTTTCCTGTCTCTACCTTTGGCACTCGAAGTCTATTAGTATATAAAGTGTTCATCCTAGAATACATTTTATTATGTAATAAATCCATGTTCGAAACCCTTTGGTGTGCTCCACTAATCTACAGGAAAAAGCTTAGACTGTTATGTCTCATTTTGAGAGCCCTCTGTGATCTGACTTCCTCTCATCTTTCCAGGTCACTCTAGTCTCCTGTATTAGCCCTTATATTCAGCCATGCCCCTGGAATAGGTGGGTCTTACGTTCTTCCTGGAGTCATGATTTTATCCATTTTGAATGCCTTCCCCATCTTCATCTTCCTCTTCCTCTTAAAGGGCTCAAGCTAGTGACTTGTGAAACTGGCTTTTGATCACCACAGACTCCTCTCCTTTGCATACAGTCATAGTCTTTGCATTGTTATGCATCTGTCACCAATAAATGGCCATTCTGCTTTGTGTTCTCTACAGTGCTAATTGCCTTTCCAGCATGGTTTCCTGTATATAATAGATTCTGCATATTTTTAGAGAATCATTTGAGTAAATTAAATTTTAACAGCTTCATCGAGATGAGTTTACATACCATAAAATCTATTCATTTTAAGTCTGTAATGAAATGAATTTTAGTAGATGTACAGAGATAATACAACCATCTTTACAGTCTAATTTGAAAGTGCCATCATCTTGTACCCATTTACAGTCACCATTCTTACCCATAGCCCTAGATAACTACTAATCTCTCCCTTTTGTCCCATATATTTGCTTTTTTGGTGCATTTTATGTAAATGAAATCATATAATATGTAGTCTTTTGTATCTGGCTGCTTTCACTGACCATAATGTTTTTGAAATTCATCCGTGTTGTAATCCATATCAATACTTAGTTCCTTTTTATTGCTGAATAGTATTCCATTTTGTGAAGATAAGGAGTTGCAAGCATACTGTGGAGAAGTCATGGGTTTGGTTCCAGACTACTGCAATGAAGCAGATACAATAAAGCGAGTCAGGCGACTTTTTGGTTTCCCAGTGCCTAAAAGTTATGTTTACACTATACTGCAGTCTACTTAAAGTGTGCCATTGTGTTATGTCTAAAAAAATTGTACAGACCTTAAAAGATGCTTCATTGCTAAAAAATGCTAACCATCATCTGAGCTTTCAGCAGGTTGTAATCTTATTGCTGGTGGAGGGTCTTTGTCAAAAAACACAATTTCTGCAGAGTGCAGTAGAACAAAGCGCAATAACACAAAGTATGCCTGAAATGAATTTTGATGATGTCACTCAGAACGGCCAAGTGGGATGATTTGCTATATCTTTGGCACTAGATAATATTTTTCTTTTGTCTCTCTCAAAAGTTTTTCTAATAAGTTTTCTAGTAGCAAATATCCTAAATCAACATCCCATGTTGTCTACTTTTTCTTTTTAGCTCTATATTTGTTTTACACTAAACCATAGGCTTTGTTTTTTCCCTCTCTGCTGTAGGGCCATGTTCATGAGTGGACTAAGTGAAAGCAAACAGACACACGTACACCTGAGGAATGTGGATGCAGCCACCTTACAGATAATAATAACTTACGCATACACGGGTAACTTGGCAATAAATGACAGCACTGTAGAACAGCTTTATGAAACAGCTTGCTTCCTGCAGGTAAGCAGTTTTTTCCCCATGTTGTATACATTAACCGTGGTTTATTTTTTTCAAGAAATATTATTTCATCAGTGATTTCCTATATCTATGTAATTTTCTTGTTGCAGATTTTAGTAAGTAAAAGTTTTCTTGTCTTTTTAAAATGCGATAAGGGAAAACAATAGGATTTGATCACCCAGTCATCTCAATTAATTTTATGATGGGAATGAATTTAAAAGATAAGTGAAAATTTCATACTAGTTTCATATTCTGCCTAACATACCTGAGAATTTAGATTTCAAGTAAAAGTAATTTTAACCATGTTTATTAAAGTGCTTCAAGTTTTTTTTGCTAAATGCTTAGATGTACTAATTTTCAGTGGTATGGCTTTTCACAGATAATTTTAGGATTCTTCTGGAAATTAGCAAATTTAAATATGTAGGATAGCCATGTGACCATATTGAGCTCTTAAAGAGTATTTAAACTAAGCTAAAATATTGTACCTGTAGTAGATACTTATAACTGGGGAAACTGAGGCCATCGTGGGTAGCTTCCTGGTGCTTCAGAATCGAAGGCATTCATGACGTAAATCCAAACTCAAACAAGGAAATGCCTACTGTGTAAGCATTGTCTTTCCGTAGCTTGTAAGTTTTCATTAATGTTTTTAAAGCCAGGAACTAAAAACAATGATTTTTTAGAATTGCTACAAAAATTGAGGAATTTAAGGAAATTTAGATTCCAGAACACTTTGTTACTGTAAAGAGTGACATTGTTCCTTATAATTTTTTTCCTATCATGTTAATGAAACCCATATGCATATTCGTGGCCACATATAAACTAAGACTGCCTCCTGGACTGGGTTGCCCTGGCTAGACTCGGCTGGTTCTAAGATTTTCACTATTAACGCATGAATTGTTACTGTACTTTGTTTTATATGGGTTTTCATCTGAGCTTTACAATAATCACTTGTAAGGATTTCCCCATTTTATCCAAGAGAAAACCGAGGCTTAGAGAAGTGGAGTCACTAGTCTAATAGTGTACAAGTACTGAATGGCCAAACCACGTTTTGAATCCAAGCAAGCTAACTTCTCACTGTAAATTGCTTCTAGTTGACCACCATGATGTGCCTAAGTATAGTAGGTAGCACTTAAGAGTCAACTGAGATCTACTTTTAAGAAAACTTAAGAGTGGCTAACTAAGGTGGGTCATCTAAACGTAGGTCATTTATAATTCCTTTAGTTGGTTATTTTAGTTCTCTGGATGAGAAAGGCAAATAATAACTATTATTAGTCATTGTACGTAATTCTCTGGTTTTATTTGACTATCTTTTCCATATTCATAAAACCATATTCCAGCTATTCAGCAATAATCATTTCTTGTACTATGATTTCTTTTTCAATTTCATTTGGTTCTCTTAATTATATATTTTTAAAGCCTAGAAAAGTGTGTAATTTATAAGTGAATTTCCTTACTTTTTTCTTAAGTCTATTTAGTTTTTTTAAAGCATATTTAATATTATACTAATAAACCTCGTAAATAGGGCAGTTAAATAGGCCACTGGACAGGAAGAAGAAATGCAAAGCTATGCAGTCTTCTGATTTTATTACTATGAAGACTTTATCTCTTAGCCCAAACATACGTATCAAAAAATAAAGACTACAGTATTGGGATCTGATTAATACATCTGTGTGTTAACACAAAAATAACATTTGTCTATCCTGCCATTATCCTTTTTTTTTTTCATTTTAGGTAGAAGATGTATTACAACGTTGTCGAGAATATTTAATTAAAAAAATAAATGCAGAGAATTGTGTGCGATTGTTGAGTTTCGCTGACCTGTTCAGTTGTGAGGAATTAAAACAAAGTGCTAAAAGAATGGTGGAGCACAAGTTCACTGCCGTGTATCACCAGGAAGCGTTCATGCAGCTGTCACATGACCTACTGATAGACATTCTCAGTAGTGACAATTTAAACGTAGAAAAGGAGGAGACAGTCCGCGAAGCTGCTATGCTGTGGCTAGAGTACAACACAGAATCACGATCCCAGTATTTGTCTTCAGTTCTCAGCCAAATCAGAATCGATGCACTTTCAGAAGTGACGCAGAGAGCTTGGTTTCAAGGTCTGCCACCCAATGATAAGTCTGTCGTGGTTCAAGGTCTGTATAAGTCCATGCCCAAGTTTTTCAAGCCGAGACTTGGAATGACGAAAGAGGAAATGATGATTTTCATTGAAGCATCTTCAGAAAATTCTTGTAGTCTTTACTCTTCTGTCTGTTACAGCCCCCAAGCAGAAAAAGTTTACAAGCTCTGCAGCCCACCATCTGATTTGCATAAAGTTGGGACTGTTGTAACTCCTGATAATGATATCTATATAGCAGGTGGTCAAATTCCTTTGAAAAACACGAAAACAAATCACAGTAAAACAAGCAAACTTCAGACTGCCTTCAGAACTGTGAATTGCTTTTATTGGTTTGATGCACAGCAAAATACCTGGTTTCCAAAGACCCCGATGCTTTTCGTCCGCGTGAAGCCGTCTCTGGTTTGCTGTGAGGGCTACATCTATGCCATTGGAGGAGATAGCGTAGGTGGAGAACTTAACCGGAGGACCGTAGAGAGGTATGACACCGAGAAGGACGAGTGGACAATGGTGAGCCCTTTGCCTTGCGCTTGGCAGTGGAGTGCAGCCGTGGTGGTTCATGACTGCATTTACGTGATGACACTGAACCTCATGTACTGCTACTTTCCAAGGTCTGATTCGTGGGTGGAAATGGCCATGAGACAGACTAGCAGGTCTTTTGCTTCAGCCGCAGCTTTCGGTGATAAAATTTTCTATATCGGAGGGCTGCACATTGCCACCAATTCTGGCGTGAGACTCCCGTCCGGCACTGTAGATGGGTCTTCGGTAACTGTGGAAATTTACGATGTGAATAAGAATGAGTGGAAAATGGCAGCCAACATCCCTGCCAAGAGGTACTCAGACCCCTGTGTCAGGGCTGTTGTGATCTCAAATTCTCTGTGTGTGTTTATGCGAGAAACCCACCTAAACGAGAGAGCCAAGTATGTCACCTACCAGTATGATCTGGAACTTGACCGGTGGTCTCTGCGGCAGCATATATCGGAACGTGTACTGTGGGACTTAGGGAGAGATTTTCGATGCACTGTGGGGAAACTTTACCCATCCTGCCTTGAAGAATCTCCATGGAAACCACCAACCTATCTCTTCTCACCGGATGGGACAGAGGAGTTTGAACTGGACGGAGAAATGGTTGCACTGCCACCTGTATAGTTGGGAGTTCAAGGAGTGCACGCCTGATGTATGTGCTTCGTCATTGTCTTTGCTAAACGAGAGGTTATGAAAGGACTACATATGCGTACATAAAAATCTATCTTTGATAAATTTTATTTTTATGCCCTACTTAATATTTGCATCAGTATAATATATATCAGTGAGTCTTACAGAAAGATATGCTTCCATAATATGAAATAGATTATCCAATATCTGAGAAACTTTTATGTGTATCATGAGAACATAGAATCTGGATTATCTAACATTGTTAGCCCTGTGTATGTACAGTTCAAAAAGTTCACTTATTAAAATAGTTCCCTGTTCCTAGTGTGGTATATCACAAATTGTGCTGAGGTTATTTTAGTATATGTATTTCATTCCTGTGCTTCTGTTCCGAAGTCCTGGAATACAGTTGTTTTTTTTTTTTTTTTCAGTGTAATTAATTCAGCTGCACTTAACATTAATGTCCATGTTGGTCTAGAAAAGTCCAAATCCTATACTCTAGTCGAGGAAGATCTTCCACTTTACAGTGTTGCACAGGGAAAGCTATGACTGCAGGATCAGTCGAACTATACTATTAGGTGCATGTATTCTCTCTTCACTAACTTATACTTGTCTAGAATACAGGTCTTCCAATCAGCTGGTCATGTACCAGGTGTGGACTTAAGTTGCTGGGCTTGCAGTAAGGATTGCTAGTCCCTCATTGTGCGGGTCTGAGTGGAGCTTTCACCAGTAAATGCCTCCACTTTCTGTATTACGTTAACATGGGCTCATGCATATACCTACCTGCTGCTGTTGTACTTCTCCATCTTAAAGATTTAGAGTGGGTTAACCAGGTCATTACATCTTAATTTAATAACAAGCATTACTGTAGAGTGATTGTGTATAGATACCCATTAGCTGTCAGGGTGTGTTTTTTTTAACCTGTTGTGTGTGGGGGGGTAGGAGTAGAAAGGTGAACTGTTCAGGAATTCTCTGCACCAGCTGTGCAGACGAGCAGCTGAGCAGTGCTGCTCTGGCATTAATCCCAGGAACCACTAGCAGGAGCGGGGCGCCGTCAATCTACCGTGAGCACAGGTGCTTCATGACAAACATTACTAGCATGTTCAACTGCATAATGTTCTGGCACTGTATTTTGAATGACATTAATTTATTAAATAAACAAATTGTATATATTCAATATTTGTTTCTCTTTTGCGACGCAAATGGTGTAATGGTGTGCTTTTAATTTTAGTGGGTTGGTTTAGCTCGCTCTATGTGATTTCTTCAAAATTTTGTTTGAGGTCTGTGCGTGTGTATACACATAAATACACGTGTGTGGCTTTCCTTTCTGTGTGTGTGATCTGAGCCTTACCGTATCAACATCAGGGTAAACCACAGATCAGAGCCAAGGCTTTTCAACTTTAGTTGTATATTGGGATCATCTGAGGTGCATTTAAAATCTTGGGGTGATTCCCGAGCCTCATCCCAGAAAAAATGAAGCAATCTGATGGGTGGACCCAGTAACAGGAACTCCAAAGCACACAGGTGATTGGCTTGTGCAGTCCCATTGAGAACCATTGGTTTAGGCCTTGAATACAGCCATGCCTCAGAGATACTGTGGGTTTGGTTCTAGGCCACTGCAGTAAAGTGAGCCAGTCTTTTCTGCTAGTGGAAGGTGTTACCTGCAGTTTGTAAGAAATGGAACATCTGTGAAGTGCAATAAAACGGGGCATGTCTGTACATGGCTTAGCTTCTAGACTACCAGTCTTCCTAGAAGACATCCTTGGTCGTGTGTACAGACTTCATCTGCTTCCCACTGCCTACCTGATGAAGTCCGAATTCTTAGCACATTTAAGGCTCCCTTGTAATTTGGCTTTAGATTACCTTTAGCCTTATCTTACATTGTTTTCCCACAAACTTTAATCAGGCTTCTGTTATACTTTTCTGCCTTTACCTATAGGCTGTTTGCTCTAAACTCAGAATGTTTTCATCCCAACTCTGCCTGTGGCTGTCTATTATCCAAGATCTGTTTAAAGTAGTTTTTAAGTGAATGCTTCTCTGGTAACTACTACTTACCCCGTGAAGAGTCCCTCCTCACATCCTTAGCACCTTGTACTTGACCTGCTCATTATTACCGGTCATTCTGTGGAGAATCTTTATGTACAAAGTGTCGATGTTTTTGAGAGTAGGGACTTTCTTATGTAGGGCTGCATCTCCCTGTAGTTGGTGATAAAAATGTTGACTCTGGGGTGGCTCCATAGTGTAGTGGTTAGCACGTCTACTTTACACGCAGAAGGTCCTGGATTTGTGCCCCAGGTGGAGCCACGGACTGTTACCCTGGGGGTGGGTGCCAGGCCAGGGGAGTGGGATGGTGTCAGGCCCCAGTGTACGCTGTGAGCATGTGGGAGGGAACGCCCCACCTTCAGAGACCCAGTTCTTAAGGGGAAGCGGCAACATCCATAGGTCAGGGGTGGAAGTGTGGGGTGTGGAATTAAAGGTGAAAAAATGTTGAATAAAAGCAGGTATGGGCAAAGGGCCTTGGAGAGTTGAGATACTCAAACCCAATACACCAAATTCTCCATTCTCATTAGAAGTTTCATTAGTCACCTTTTTTCTTCACTTAACTCTCCACCTGTCTTAGACCTGTTAACACTTCCGCCACTCTTGGCAACATCGTTTGCCTTATTATTTTATTATTTTATAACTGTGGGAAAACCTGTGTCTTAGATAAACATGAAAGGTCTTGACTTATTTGTAATAGCTGAGCTTCGGTTTCACTTCACATGCGTTCCAGGGCTCACGTGACTCTGAAAGTTACTTCTATTGGAGGGATTTGATAATAGAAACCTTGTTTTAGGCCTTGAATGCTGGGTGAGCGTGGGGAAAACTGACTGAGGTTGGTCAAGTTCATGCAAAGGGCATGGGAGCCTAGTTTCTCTTGAGTAGCAGTTCTCTTGAGGCCTGAGAACTTACTTTCTCACATCTGACTGTCCCCACGCAGGGCACCGCAGTGGCACTCCTTCCGTCTTTCCTGAAGGCTTACGCAGTTATGCAGGTCAGCATCCTGAGCCTCCTTCCTGCCTTTGGACAGTACTTTCTGAACTGCCAGATTTCCAGATGAGAACTGTTTATTCTGGATCCGACTTAATTTGGTCAGCTGAATTCTCTTGGGTCTGGGGAGTTTTTCTTACCCTTGGCCTACTTTTTGTGGTGCTAAATATCCTTTTACAGTTTCACCCTGCGTTCTGTAAAGCAAATAGTGGAAAGCACTGCTTTCTTGTACTGTTTCCGTATGTCCGTTCCATCGCGCTTCTTGGAGAGCCATAGGCACAGAGCCTTGCGTTAGGAAGGAAGGTTTTGTTCCCGTCACAACATTCGTCAAGTGCCTATGGTGTGCCAGGCGTCCTGTCCCCATAGTTCATTACAAAACCAGTTACCACAAGTCTACTTTCTTCCTTAGTCTTCTCTCGTCACTCCTTACCACTTCCTAGAGTGTCACTCACACCGTATTCCTCTCCTGTGTCACAGGCATGGGTCCCCCTGCAGTGGATTGAAAATCTGCTCTTATCTCTTCTACCTCTTCAAAATTTTACCGTCTGCACTCAAGGAGCATCGCAAATGCCACCTCCTCCTGGAAGCCTTGTCTGATTTTTCCAGCCGAAAGGACTGCCATGGCACTTCACTGGATTTCTCAAGATACTTGTCGCTTTTATATCAGATTTTTGACCAGGTCTCTCTTCTTGACCTCAGAGAGTCCCTCACCCACAGTGAGCAGCTTCGTGGCAGTAAATGTGTATTTCCTCCTGGGGCTGGGGCTGTAGCTGAAGGGAGCTCTGTTTTTAGCTGCCGGATTGTGAGGTGACACTTCTTTCTTGTCTGTCGCAGAGCATTTCAGTTCTCTAGCACCTTTGTACGACACTTTCATGTGTCCTCTGGCTCTGCTGTGCAGGAACCTGCGAGTTGAGACACAGCTCGTGTGAACGTTACCCACACAGCAACCCCGTTCCGTGTTAGGAACCGTGTTAGAAGCTTTGGAAACGGCCTGCTCTTCAAGGCAGCATCGTCACAGGATTTATCCTGATAAAATAACACTTCTTCCAACCGGAGGAGGAGTGACTAGTACCCTTCATTCCAGCAAGTCCCCAGAAGAAAACTTCTAAGGCGTCATTAATCCCAGATGCCAGGTCGTGGAATTAATGTAATGGCATGCGCTTCGAGTCTCAAAATGAGAGGACCGTTACTAATTAAAAACACACACTTTTAAAGGTTATAAAATAGGTGAGATTGAAAGATTCCAGGCCTGCTGGCCTGGTGCTTTTAAATGACCAAAAAGTAGGTGATAAAAAAAAAAATTCTTATTCGTCTTCATCTGTTAGGACTTTACCTGGGAATTTCCATTCCAAAGGCACGTGGGGGCGCGAAGGTCGGGCAGGGAGGCTTCGGTGTCTGGTGGATGATCATCTTGTACAAAGAAGTGATTCAGGGTGGCCTCACGGAGGACGGAGATGTAGTTTCACTTCTGTCTCCGTGGTTTCTGGGAAGGGCCGCTGAGTGTTTTCTGGGGCACACAGAGCCAGGACGGGCAGATGAAAGGCTACTTTTAAAATTCTCCATTGGCCTACTTGGACCTAGCCATGCCCCATAGTTAGCATACGCTTTGTCTGGCAAAGTTGATCCGAAGCGACTCCATGGATTGGATCGAATATAAATGAAAATCCAGATGTTAACTGCAGAGGGCCATCTTGGATATACAAATCACTCCCTTCCCTTCCTGCTTGTAAACTACATGAAGAAAAAGTGAGTTTTCCTCACATTTAAACACATTGACACAGCCCCGATGGCACCTGCCCCCTGGGTTCTCCACTCTGACAAAGTAATCTAGATGCTAACGTGTTCTCTCAGGCACTGTATTGCCCCAAATTACTTTCGAGTCACTTTTCATTGACAAGCCCCACTAACCTAAGCTGTGGCCAGATCCAAGGAAAACACAGGCATTTTGACTGAGGGCCCAGTTTTGTTCCTGGGTCTGTGGTTTGGGGCAAAGGTGATTTACCGTCGGTGGAAAGCTGTGAGACGGGGCCACTGAGGAAAGGGAAGGGGCGGCTGTGGAGTTCAGAGAAACGTCACCGACTGCACTGTGCAGAGCAAGACACCTACCAAGGGCGCCATGTCCGGAATGAACTTTCTAAAATTCTGCACCCAACCTGCCTGCGGGCAAAGCCCCTCGAGGCTTTCTCTGGCCTTTTAGATCAAGTCCACACCCCCTGGCCAGGCTGAGGGGGGCTCTGCCCGTTTGCCCATCCCTCATCATTCAGGTTCCAGCCACGCCCAAGAACATCTGCTGCTTCCAAGTCTTCTCCTAGGTCCTAGAGACCATCAAATCTCATGACCTCTTTCTCCACCCCTCCCTCACCCAGAAAACTATCACTGGAACTTCAGTGAGTTTAAGTGAACTTGGGCTCTCAGGGGAAGAGACACCTACTTGTCCCTCTCAGAAAGAAGTCAGCCACCATGATGTGACCAAACACCCCCCGGCTTACCTTTGACCCAGCCCTCTTTACCTTCTGTGGCAATTGTCCATCTTCCCTGCGGAACAGCGAGCTCTCGGGACCGCGTATGTGGCATGTACTGTGTACATATAGGCACTTGAGTACTGGATGAGGAGAAGGCAGAGCTTAACAGGTAGTGCGAGGGGCTTGCTTGAGTCTTAAGAGTGACTTCCCAGCACACGTAGCCAAAGACGTGCAAATCTTGGGTCTCTGGAGGACAAGTGAGTTTCTGCTGCAGTGTTGAAAGTCCTGAGGGTTTGTGGCTGTCCAGGACAGCTCTAGAGACACTGGGCACATATGTGATTGTTAGACTTGGGGAACATCAGAGTGAAAAAATGAGGTTCCTTCATCCATCTCCATGAACTGGTGCTGAGGCAATGCTTTGCACAGGACCTGTAACAAAATGAGAAAAATAAGGACAAATTAAACGAGTTCGACTTAGTTATTTGATTTACAGGGTTCTTCTTTACTCTGACCCTATCTATACTCTTCCCATGTTTTGATATTAAAATGTCATTGTGTGAAGTGATAAAGGTGCATGTAATTTTAAAAAGAGTCCTTTCTTGGCTAAACAAGAGATACCAAAACGTTCTAACTATATTGGGGGTTGGGGTGGAGAACTTTGACCCCTACTCCACACTATTCTAAAAAAACAGTTCCAGGTAGATAAAGTCCTAAATGTGAAAGTCAAACTAAAAAACTTCTAGGAAATTACAGAAAATATCTTTATGACCTGGAGGTACAGAGGGTTTCTTAAATAAGACGCAACAAGATATTTCAGCTAATCGTTAAGAGGAAAGATAAATTTGACATTAAGAATCATTTATCAAAAGACGTCATAAAGAATAAAGTCACAGAATGAGATATTTGTAACACATAATTAACGAAAAGTATGTAGAATGTAATAGAGAAATGGGTAAAAGTCCTGAATGGGCATTTTGTAAAAGTACAAAATCTAAATGGTCAATAAATAAATGAAAAAGCACTCAACCTTATTAGTATTCAGGAAAATGCAAATGAAAACCCATAGTGAGATACTATTTGACACACACCGGATCAGCAACAATTTAAATTCCTGGTGATATTAGAGCATTGGGGGCAATGTGGGAACAGTGACATTCTGATGCCAGGCTGCTGGGAAGTAAAGAGGTAGCATCACTTTGAAAAAGAAGTTGGCATTAACTATAAAGGTCAAGGATTACATGTGCCTGTGACCCCGCAGTGTCACCTCCTCCGGGATGTGCACGTTAGCACGATCAAAGCAGCACGGCCGTTCGCGTTAGCCCCAAAGCGGAAACAGCCTGTGTCTACCCGCGGCAGGCTGGATGAGCGAGGGGGACGGCAAGACAGGGGTGACGAGAATGGCTGCCTAAAACCAAAATAAACCAGAAAAGACATAACACAAGTGGTGTGAGTCCATTCACACGAGTTCAAAAACAGACAAAAAAGAAGCTATGCTGAATACAAACCAAGAAGGAAGGAGGTAAAATGACAAAGAAATGATTATCTTGAGTAGAGGACCACATAGTTCTGGGGGAGGCGTTATGACCCGGGAGAGACAGACACAAGGGGCGAGGTTTTTTAGGCGCTGGCACTATCCCAGGCCCTGGTTGCATAAATCATTATATTTATTTCAATGTATACGTTTCTCGCTCTTTATGTGTTTATTACACTTAAGTTGCCCGTCCCCGTTCTAGAAAGTTTTACAGATTGTAGATCTCGAAGGCTGGGAAGAGCCTGTTCACGCAGTGCTCGGTCAGGGCTGAGGCCCAGGGCTTCAGAAAGGACTCAAAGCAGCCATGGGGGAGACCTTCGGGAGGAGGCTGGAGCTGGTCTTCTGCTGGCGACTCTTAGGTTTCTCTCCATGCTGCTTCTCCAACAACCAGAGGGAGGGAAGACAACAGCCACGGCAAAGGTTTCAGGTGGCCTGGGGCCCTGGGAGGCCAAGGCGTCAGCAGAGAAGCCAACAGGATACAGGTTACGGTGTGGTGGCCCCGGAGGGCCTGATTTAGGAATCTGGATTTAATCCTGTGGACAGTCGTAGACGCTGAAGGTTACTGTGCAGTGTGAGTGAAGTGAAAATTAAAAATAAGGACCAATTTTAATGTTTTAAGATGAATCTGGGCACAGAAGGTAGGGTTGACTGGAGATAGGCAAACAGTGAAGAGTCAGGCAAAATCCCCCGGGAAACGATGGAGGGAAGCCAGGAAGAGGGGGGACTGGGACCTGTTTTACCCAGGAAGAGAACTTAGTGCTGAATAACAAATAACAGGCCCCAGAAAAAAGGGGCGAGGCCCGCGGAGCTGGGCGCCCTGCCTCCCAGCCGCCTCATCATCGGTTCTGGGGTGACAGTCCCAGGCAGAGAACACTGGTATACCTCAGACGAGGCCTGCACGCAGAAGCACACCTCCCCAGGGGACAAAGAGGCCTGCCCGTTTCTCCTGAGGCACATCCCTAAGCCCCTCGTCTGCAGAGCCGTGGTAAGACCACCACAGTGCACGGAGACGGGTATGTATGGGTGAAAATGCACCAGGAGTCAAGGCAATGTCAAGGGCTACTTTGAAGCTACTTTGAAGCTTACCAGTCCAGATGGAAAACGGGCTGCTCGTGACAATGTCCTATTATTCCCCTGGGGTCTGTCAGTGAGCAAGCGATGAGGTATTATCGCACAGCCAACCTCCGCTTGGTGGTACTCTGTGTGGCCCCATGCACTTAGCAATGCCTAGAAACCAAGGGATTCTTCCTGCGGGGTCACCACCTTAAAAACTGAGGTGCCATCATAAGCAACGTCAAGGTGAGAGATTACATCAGCAGTGAGGCCTCTGCTTCCTTCGAAGCTGGCACTGCTGTCCTCGACAGACGACAGACAACGTGGAGGGCGCTTCCAGAAAGACGGGTCAAGCACAACTGTACACGGGGTAATTTTATTCTCATTTTTCTTTAAAATAAAGACACAGAAGTTTTACAATTCAGTTCGATTAGACGTGATTGATCAATTTCACATTTTTTTTAAACAAATACAACAGAAACAACTAGTACAAATCATAAAACTACCAGAGTAAAGAGAAATTACCTTTCTGATCAAAACATGTGACACAGATCAACTTCCTTAGAAAACCTGCTAATATTTCTAAGCTAAACTTCCCTAGAAAGGGTTTGTGGAAAGCCTTTAATCTCAAATATTTAAACTATTTTTGTAACCACTAAATTCTTTTACCAACTTGTTAATCAAATGCTTCCTAAATTTAGGAACCAATGAACAAGTAAGTGTCCTTAAACCTAAGTCTTGATCCTATCTGTCCAGTTATAAATTATTAATGTTTCAAGAAAACAAAGTATTTTCTAAGCACAGAAGCTTTCTAAAAACTTCTATTACCTTTTCTGGCTCAGTACCTGACTGAAATGTTCAAATGTTTATATTGCACACAAATTTGAGCAGCATACTATGTGTGTGTGAGAAGCTGATGGAAAATAAGATTGGAAAAACCCCTAAATTGTGTCCCACTGACATGATTTAAATATATAGTTTCTATATCTTTAATTAAGTAAAAAGGTAAACTTTAGGACAGCACAGAAATACAAATGCATTAGTTTTACAAAATATATTCAACCCCTTATACGTGCACAATCTTGTAACGTTTGGATACGAGGGGGTAGGTGCTTCCTCTTGATGTGGAAGCAGGAAGTCACGTGTACAAAGTTATTTCTATGAAAAGAATAAAGATCCACATTCCTTTGTCCTTGACAAATATTCATGGAATGTTGGAAAGTATGACGAGAACAATCCCAATGCTGTGAAGTCCAAAGACTTGGAATGACAAAACTCCCAGCGGCACATTGTACTCCATGGAATGACGAGCACCTTCTAGAAACGAGGGCTGCGTTCCCCGTCATTTTGAAAGGCCACCCCAGAACTGGGTGGAGAGGCCATGACTACTGTGCCACCCCTGGCCAAAGAATCAGAGCATGCAAACGTCAATGGCATTTCAAGAGTCCCAACTAAATCCCCCCAAAATAACAGGCAACGTTCAGCAGCTACCATTCTAACAGGCTACTTCCCCAAACTGCCGAAGCAGATGCAAGTTCCCGTGCTGGGGATCAGTCTACTGGGAGCTGAGCACCCCCAAACTCATCGCCAGGCCTGGAGGGAAAGGACCGCTGGCTGTCACTTCCACAAAAGACAGACTAAAAACAAAACCTGACTGCCAGGAAGATAGCGTTTTACCTTCATTTTAAACTTGTAACTAACTAGCAGAATAAAATTCTAACTTCTTTGTAAAGGAATTCTCATAACCTTTAGCATAGTAAATACTGCTCTCAAAATACTTTCATTCAGATGTTTAAGTACCTTGCTCCTCAGCCTCGCAACAACTTCTCACTTCTCTCCCTTCCTAACTTGCTTTCTCCTTTCCTTTCCAGACTCAATTATTCCACAACAATTTCAATGCTTAGTAGAGAAGTGACAGCAAGGTCAGGGTGAGGAAATCACCCTGTCGTATGCTCTGGTTCGCTGCTCGAGGGTATTGCTATGTTTCTTAAAGCAAAAGTAGATGGGAATTGTTTTAAGGCTTGGGGACTCAGAAATCATTAACGGGTTTGGAAATAGACGAGTCATACTGGTTAGATGGACCAAATGCAACTGCAAAATGACTCCAACCTGCCACTTCTCCTAGTCACCTGGTCCAGCACACAGCTCTTTTCCTCACCTATGCCATTGTCTTTACAGCGCCCAGTAGGAGGTAAAGTATGCCACGGACTTTTCCTTAAACATGACTTTTAAGTTGCCTAGACAAACAGTGAGGCCACCAGCAGGCTACAGATGCAGGCCGTGTGCCTGGCACACTTTGAAAAGGCCTGACTGACCCTCGCTCCCTCAGACCTACTTACAAATACACAATTCTTAGATGCAAAAGCACTGGAGTGAGCATGGCCAACCAGAACACACCTTTGCCAGTGACAAGGCCGAAGATGGCCCAGTGTTGGCTCCTAGGGCTCTCAGAACCAGTGGCTGAAGGGCTGGACCCCAAGCCTGAAGCTCACCGGCTCGCAGGACGAGGGGCCAGGCTTCCTGCCCTCAACCGCTGGCAGGGGCCCCTGCCAGCAGTGTCACAGCCTCCACCCCGAGAACTCCTGCACCCCCAGAACCTGAAGGAAACAGTTATGGTCTTCTGACCCTTTCTATGAGAAAAGTGCTACCTTCTGAAATATTCATTTTGTGTTGAAGCCAGTTCACTGGCCGCTTTAAGAGCTGAACTCGTAACTGGAAGCTCAACCAGAAAGTCCAGTTACGGTGTGTGTTAACACGGGGACACGCAGTCCTGGAGCAGAGAGAGATGTCGTGTAACTACTTTCCCTCGGGCGGGACGCCCAGTGCAGCCGGAGCAGCTGGGGACCGGCGGGAGGCGAGCTCGCCTGGCGCAGCCCCGACGGCTGGCCCACCGCTAAGGGGGCTCTCAGCCCCTGCGCCCCGGCACTGAGGGTGACACCTGCTCGCTGATGCACCATCCCTCCAGCTAACGATGTGGCCTCGTGAAGCGGGAACGGGTTAGGATGAGCTCTTCAGGTGCAGTGCAACACTGATGAAAGTACCTCTGGAGGGAGTGGTCACTTCTCTTCGAGAAATAGTTCCTGAGAAGGGTAACTTTCCTAGCAGAAGTGGGATGAATGGAGTTCTCACAATAAGCCCTTTAGTTTATCATCACTGAATTCTTGCATTATTATGCTCAAATGGAAGTACGTTTTTAGATTTGCTGGACTTGTGTTAAGACACAAATTAGAAAATTTAGGGAGATTTAGAGTATGCTTCTCTGACCATTTCACATACCCTAGGATTTACTTTACATAAACATTTCTTAAGGGATAAATCAAATATAATCAAGTGTCATCCTTAATTAGGCCCCTTACTTTCCCAATTCTTCTCATGTCTTGTGAGGATGGTACTCACTATGTATTTTCTGAGTGTCTTGTTACTGAAGCAGTCTTACCCTATAAGTACTCCCTGAGAACGCCCACCCAATGTCCCCGTGAAAAGCCAGTGAGAGCTGAGCATGGCAGATACACGAGGTCCAGCTGTACAGAAATCTCCAGTAGACTGCGCACACGTGCATGGGTCTCAAATGAAACCAGATGTCCTTTATGAAACCTGACTGACGTCACAGCTGTAGCTTCCTTCCGCCTCCTGCTTTTCTAAATGTGACCTACGATGAAATTTCTATTTAATATTTACAGATCATCTTGCTTTTGTTTAAAAAATACTTTTAGAAGGGATTGAATTACAGGAGGATTTTCAGTCCGGGTAGTAGGAAACCCAAGCGCCTTGAAAAGTTTTCTGAAGAGTAAGACTAAGAAAAAACCTGTAAGGTCTGTAAACACCCAATGGAAAACTGTTCAAAAGAAGAAAGAGAAGGCACAGACTTTGGGTTAAAAAATGCTTGTAAAAGACTACAATAGGACTAGAGTTGACAGGAGACCAAGAGCTTTTAAAGTCTGCCCTAAGCATGCGCCTGTGTGAACTGCTCCAACATCGCTACGACCATCGCTGTGCCATTTCTCTGCAAACCTGTTTGAACAATTAGGAAGAGGAAGAAAGAGCACAATGGCGTTCCTCGATGCCTCAGACGAAGCACTCAGGATTGGGAAAGAATAAATTAAGCACGAAAGGAAACGCTCTATCCTCGGAACTACCACCCATGACGTCCACATTTCCGGGAGGAAGTGAACTGATAGTTTTGCAGGTAGAAAACCAGCAAACAAAAATCATCATATAACTCAGCAAAATAATAACAAAGGGTTGGATCGGATGGCCCCTTAACTTTATAAGCACATTTTAGGGCCAACTTTAGAGAAACTAAAATAGTAATATAACTTAATTTTAGCACAAATAAATTTCAGTGATCATCTAGATATTCAAATAGCTAAACAGAACAAAATTTACATACGTAAAAGCTCTCCTAAAGTAAACAAATGTATACTATCAGAACGCAAAAATCATTAGAAGGGACACTGCGTGTTTTCATCAGGCTCAGACTGAAATAAAAGTAGTCAATTCAAACCCCAACCTGGGAGGCCGTCCCTGCTATGGTTGTGATTTCATCTTTCCAGCATCCTGTGACATTCATTTAGACAGAGGGCAATTGTCCATGTAAACAGTTCGACACATCGGTCCCCTGCCATGGGCCTGGCCAACGGAGAGGGACAGTCTGGGAGCAGCAGACAGACAGGGAACACTCAAACCGGAGAGAGCGGCAGCGGCCTCCGTCCAGACACCTCGCTCAGGGCTTGCCATCGGGCGGCTCAGTGAGACTCTGGGGAGTGGAAGCGGTGAAGGTGGAAAGCCACGAAGACATCGCTGTCCTTGCACTGGAGAGCGCTCCTCCGACCGACTGGCCTGCAAGGCGGGGGAGGGGACCACAAGAGGGGAAACGCTGTCACTTCCGTTAAGAGACGGGGAAAGACCAGTGCTTAGCAGTAAATGTTATCTCAATAGTTTACTAAACTGCCATTTAAATTTCTAATTTCAAAACAACCCCTTTCCATGGGAATGTCTACTAGGAAACTGGACAATTCCTGGGTGTAAGAGCCTACTAGCGCCTAAGCATCCTGCAGGAATGCAGCAAACTGCTAGGCCTGCGGTTCTCAGCACTGCTGTGCATCGCAGCCAGATGGAAAAGCCCCCCACGCTCTCAATTCTGGGAGAGCGGAGTGTAGAAGAGGAGAACTGACCTTATAATTGAAATATTGGCAGTAGCACTGCTAAAAATGAAGTAACAACTAACATCTATAATAAAGTAGAATTTTTCTTATTTAAAAATAAGAATTAAAAATAAGTCCAATGCATGATATTCTATGGAAGCAAACGCTTATATATCAAATGCCATTCCTTTGTAATACAACGAACCTCACAACAGGCTCTGTGCTCCATCTTTGTCTTCTAAGACGAGTCTGTAGTGGTTCTCTCAGCCTGTTTATCTCTAATTACCCGGATGTTAGAGCTGTGAGGACCCCGCACAGAGATTGCCCAGGTCTGGGACTTCCGAACTGTGTTCAGGGGGTGGTTAGTCGCCCTGTCTCAGGAGCTAAGTAAGGAGACGGGTCCTGTTTTCACATATTGGTGTGGCAAAGGGAATGTGGCAAATGTGAATAACTGGTGAATCTGAGATGATCAGGAGTTCCTTGGGCACTGTTATATCATTTCTTGAAATTTGAAATTATATAAAAAGTTAATATAGAAAAGAAACAAGAAATATCTTCAGAATGGATATAAAATGATCGTCAAAAATTTTAAGTGAAAAAGCCAGATGCAGGATAGTGTACACAATATGACATTTGTCTGGCTTTGGTATCGGGGTAACACTTGCCTCGTTGAGTAAGTCAGGGAGTACTACGCAATCTATCCTCTTTAAAAAGAGTTTGTAAAAACCTCATCTAATTCCTTAAACTCTTGATGAAATCCATAAATTTAATCCAAGCCCATTTGGGCCTGGATTAAATTAAAAACCTACAGCAAGGTTTTTAATTTTTTAATTCAATTTATTTAATAGATATAAGACTATTCAGATTTTCTATTTTGTATTGAGTTGGTTTTGGCAATTTGAGTCTTTCCAAGAATTTGTATATTTCATCTAAGTTGATAAGAAACTGGCATAAATTTATTTATAGTATTCCCTTATCCTTCTAATTTCTGTAAGATCTGTGGCGATATCCTCTCTTTTATTCCCAGCACTGGTAATTTATATCTTTTCTCTTTTTCTCTTCATTAGCCTATAAATGCTTTATTAATTTTGTTGTTCTTTTAAAAAAACCAACGATTGGTTTCACTGATTTTCTTTACTGTGCGATACGATCTTAGAAGACAGTTCCTAACGCCAACTTTCTCATCACTCTCTACTATTTATAAAGAACTGTGGGCAGCTCAGGCAATGGAGGGGAAACTCCTGGAAAGCTCCAATCCCGGTAACAGAACAGTAAACTCATCAGGAGAGTCTGTCACTCTCCATCAGATGTGGCAAAATCTGCTGAACTTTGTTTGATGTTATCTGGCGCCACAACAACTTTTTGAATGAATAAGACAAAAATTAAAATGACAGAAAAAAACAACGACAACAACAAATAAACCTCTATTCAACCACGGGACTGTTCTTGTATTATCGTGTGAAACACAGACCTCTGTAACTTTATGTTTCTATCAATGGCATATTGAGGAGAGAGAGATGTGCGTTCTGATTCCAACCTGTTCCTGGCTAAAGGCCTTACCAACAGCTTTTCCTGTCTGTACAACATTCCGGCTGGTCGTGACCATGACGTTTCCAAGTTTTTTGCCACGTTCGCTGTTTTGAACGGAACTGAGTAAAGGGAAGAAGTGTTAAGCACGATTAAATAAAAATCTCTCTCATACACACACTACTCTATAACCACCCCCCAAGTCAGAATTACTGAGCAGCTAAATTATTCATTATTTGTTATGCCTCAATTAATTTACTAACCTTTTAGGCATGTATCTGTTTAGAAAATACCAAGTGGCAAGGATAGAGGGAATGTACACATATGGTTAATTCTCCCTGGTCATGATTCGCTAAAGTGACTTCACCAAAATAAAAATGGCAAATCCTATTATTAGTTCACACCAGTCTTCATGAAACAGCAGTGTTTTCACTCTGAAACATACACACTGCTGAGCTAGAGACTGTTACGCATATATTTGGTTACTATTCAAAGCACAAGTCTATCAAGTGGAGAAAAACAATTCCCAATTAGCAATGGAACACATGGCATAGATTCAGACGTAAGAATTTTCCTAGAATTTTGAGAAAATACTCACTGTGAGAACCTTAACTTCACGTCGGACACCGAGTACTGGCCTTGGAAAGGATGGCTGTAAAACAAAGTGCCAGTTAGACTCTGAGTACCGTCAGCAATAACGCTGAGCAGCAGAGTTACCACGAGGGCTGATTCATCAGTAACCTCAAGGGCCGCAGTGCTCCCAGCATCTGGTCGATGGGGCTTCGACGGCTCATCGTGATGGGAGCCCCTCCGAGCTTCTTTCCTCACTTGTGAAGGAGGTGCTTTGTCATCGTGGGTGGGTGGATGTGATGCTCTTGTTTATTTGGTCACAGGTGCGGTCTAAGCATCAACATTTTAGAAAATCTCCCCAGGACAGTCTGGGTTTGAGTCACTGACTTAGGTAATGACCATGGATCGTACCTTGATTCTGGTCATCTTACAATCGTGTGCCATTGGTCATAAAAAGATTTGTAGATAGATTGGGAAAACCTCTATTTTCGATGAGAAAAGCACCTCAAAGTGCAGGTTTTAAAATATACAAAAGGGAAAAAGTGTATATATATATATATGTAAAAATCAGGTAACTAAATCAAAATTACACT